>CM055064.1:51121723-51145759 GCA_029204045.2 Tillandsia leiboldiana | reverse complement strand
ACTATATATGTAGAGAGAGAGAGAGAGTAAAGCTTATATGTTTTCAAAAGCACAGCACAAACCATACTTGTGAATTTTTTACCATTAGATTTGTATTGAAATTTGTGCTTTTTATTTTATCTTTCTCTCTCTTTAGTTGACTTTACAAAAGCACTGATTTCCATACAAATCTAATGGTAAAAAATTTACAAGCATGAATTGTTTTGTACTTTTAAAAATATATAAACTTTTATATATATATATATATATATATATATATATATATATATATATATATAAGAGCTTATATATATCTTTATAAGTATAAGTAATCGGTGCTCATAAGTTTTAGCCCTTAAATAAAAATATGTGTGGATAGAATAATAGTGGGCCTTTTGAGTTTAATGGGTGGTTGAATAAATAGTAACGGTGACGACGACAAGAGTAAAAGAGAGAGGGAAAATTAGAGAGGATGAGAAGGAAAAACCAAGAAGAATGGAGAAGGGAGGGGTGGGAAAGCGATACGAAAAGTAGAATATTTTTTTTGAATTTAATCCCAAAATTACTCGGTAAAATCAATATTACAGAATAATTTTTTTACTTAATTTGTTTTTCCAAACAGGCCAAATAAAAAAAAAAACAAATTTTAGAAAACAAAGTAATTTGGCCTATTACTCTGTATCGGGAGATTTGCCAAATAGGTCCTAAGAGATGAAAATGATCAAAGGAATACATCTAACGGCGAAAAATTTGGAATACATGTAACCGCGAAAAATTTGGTAGCACGAAATACTTTGTTCTATCAATAGCATAGTAGTCGGACTATATATATATATGTAACTGATTTTTTATGCTTTTAAAATTATCAACTCATTAGTGTTTGTAAATTTTTAACTCTTGAACGAAAAGATGTGCGGTTAGAATAATAGATTTTTAGGTCTTGGATGAAAAAATATGCGGTTAAAATGATAATGAATTTTTTTAATTTAGTGGGTGATTAGTAAAATAACATAATCTATAAGATAAAATTAGTCAAAATAATAAATTTATCGATATAAAATTTATAAACAAACATCAATTATTTGGTATTTTTATTAGCAGCATAGTAGTCTATTTGTTTATTTATTTATTTATTATAAATGGTAGTACATTTGTAGGTCCACATCGGCCACACGACAACAGGCAATAGCTTAACGCACAAGCATCTCTCCCAATCCCAGCAGGAAGCCACGTGTCAAAATTCTATTCGGTGGTTTTGCTGTTTCCTATTTGAATCCCGTGTAGCGTGGCTCTACCGGCATGTGGCGTGGGGTTAGGTATCCATTCTTATCTTCGCTTCTCCGTTCTCCCCTCACCCCCGCATCGAAACCCGTGACCCCGCCAAAATTTTTCCCGCGATCTCGACCCTCCGAGCCGAGCCGAGCCGATCAGAGCAGAGCACAGCGGAGCCGAGCCGAGCCGAGCGATCTCCACCTTCCACGTGTCCTCTGGCTCGGCAAAACGCCAGGTTCGCCACGTCACCGAGAACGACCCAGTAGCGAGCCACGGGATTCTCGGGGTGCACAGCAGACCCGGTCCAGGGAACTTTTAGAATCTCACCGGCACGGTACTCCGCGCGGTTGCGACACGTGGAAACGCCGCGCCTCGCACCGGCTAATCCGGTGCTGAATCGACCGTTGGGTTGCCGCACCGGCACGTGCCGGTCAGCCACGTGTGACCACGCCCTTTTTCTTTTATTTTTGGTGGGGAGGAGCTTATAATTATTATTATTAATTACAATAATATTTAAATTTATTATTAATCCGCGCGGGGCCCACCCACGCTCCCCTGCCACAACCTGTCCCTGTTAAATAAAAATAATAATAATTTATTTTTTTTCGGACTTTCCTTTTATGAACAACTTTTTCTTTTATAAAAATCATGCTTTTAATAGAAGCAACAAATTGTACTAAACAGTGATGTTATACTATAATTTTTAATTTTTTTTTTAAAACTAATAATATAATTAATTATTTTCTTTATTTTTTATTTTTAGGAACTTTCCTTTTTCAGCGTATTTTGTTTTTTTAAAAAAAATAAATAAAAAAAAGTAAAAGGGAGAGGTTGGTGATGAATGGTGAACGTTATCTTATTCTCACCGCGTTCAGTAACTTGGACGCTCAGGATTTTCTCCCGCGATTTCTTCAACGTTTTTCAGCCGTTCGTTTTTTGCCGCCTTTGGGTGGGACGAGATCGAAGGACTTCTAAATCTAGAAGGTGGTCAAATTACACTTAAGCCCTTCCCAGATAAGCCCTCTTTAAAATATATATATTTTATTAAAATTATTTTTTGCGTGCTAATTTAGCGGTAAATATTTTTTCGAAATTCGGGAAAAAGAATATAGGGGTATTTTGGTCAATTCGGTCTACTGTTCTAATGAAAAAATGTTTGTAAAAAAATAAAAAAAAAGGACGAAGTGGTAATTTTGCGTACGGGGAGGGGAGCACGGTCCACGTGAATCGTTGCATCTACCACGGCGACACGGAACCGCATTTATTTATTATTTATTAATTTATTATTATTATTTAAAAAAATAAAAAGAATAAGAGGTAGTACGGTGTAATTGTGGAAAGCGACAGCAGGGGCATATCCGTCATTTCGCAGAGGGGAATCACGTGAGGGGAGCACGTGGGGCCCGCATAGAGCGGTGGTGCGGGTGTGGTTGCGGGGGGAGGAGTCTGGGCCCCGCATGCGGCCGCGGCGTGTTTTTATGGGGACGTGCACGTTGGGTTCCGTTCCCTCTTACACACTCCTTTTACTTTATTTATTTTATTTATTTATTTATTATTTTATTTGTCTAAATTACAAAAATCCCCTCGCACTTGAACTATCTCACATTACCCCTTTATTCTCCCTATTAAAAGTTATGTTAATTATTATTATAATTAAGTTCCTTAACTTAATTTAATTAAATAAATATTAATGCGATTCGAATCATTCAAAAAATTTAAATCATAAATTATAATAAATTAAAATTTAAAGTACTAAAATGTCACTGGCACCATAGTTTGAGGACGAAAATGCAATTTAGGAGCGCGGGACAGGGACGTACAGTGTCGCAATCAATCACTTGTCGGATCCAAATTTCCCGGATCTTGGATGTGGTCCACCACCACCCACAACCCAACCCAATCATTCACCCTTCACCGGGTTTACAATTTGGTCCCTCATCTTTTTTATATTTTCAATCAGGTGCCAGATTTAAATTATTTGTCGCAATTAAGTATTTGTCCTTAAAAATACCGTTACGTATAATTTCATTAATTAATAAAAACTTATAGATTTTTTAATTATCTTCCGATCTAAGTGGCGTGATTAATTATATCATAACAAAATTATTATTCTAAATATAAAATATAAAATAATTTCTAGATATTATAAAACAGTAAAATAAATAAATTGCACATGTATAATTATTCTTAATTATAATAAAATTATCTGAATTATAAAGAATTCGCTCTTCAATCTTTCAAAATTTTAATTTTACTATCTAATTTTTTTAATTTATTTGATTTGAATCAACCAATGACAGTTTGACTTTGTAATTTGATTGTGTAGTTTATTTTTATAGATTTAGTTAGTGTAAATTAGTTTGAATTTTAAAATTAAAATATTATTAATAAATTCAAATTAAATAAATTAAAAAATTAAATAATAAAAGTAAAATTTTAAAAAAATTGAGATTCAAAATACTTTACAGTCCAAGTACTTTTTTATCAAAATGTTTCACAAAACCTCCACCGGTTGTACTCAAACTGCAATTAATAGATCTTGAGGCCCTTGCAATTAATAAATCTCGAGTAATTCTATCTTGTACACTCAAAAAAAATCAGATGTACGATATATATTTTATTTATTTTAATATAAAAATGTTTTTTATTAATTATTTCAAAATGGTCATTTATGATTCAACTCATGCAATTGGAATTGTACAAAAGCGGCTTAATTAATTGTAGCAGTAGCAGAGAATAATTATAAACAAAAAAATAAATATATTTTCATAATAATATTTTTATATAAAAATAATATTTTTTTTTTTTCCATATTGGAGAGGGGATAGTCTATGATATGCAATTCAGCTAATTGTTCGTGAGCCAACTCAACTTGAAAATGAGTTTGAGATTGATCGCTGGTTTAATAAATAAGCTGAATTTTTTATGTCGAAAATTTAACGAGGCGAATACGAGATAGGATCAACTTATTTATGTTCTGTTCGATATACTTGAATATATATATATATATATATATATATATATATATATATATATATATATATATATATATATATATATATATATAGAGAGAGAGAGAGAGAGAGAGAGAGAGAGAGAGAGAGAGTAGGGCTACTATACTCTTATGAATTTGAATCTCTTTATACTTTAACTTTTTTATTCTTGGATGAAGCAATGTACGGTTAGAATGATTGCGGTCCCCGTAGGGTTTACTAGATTGTTGAGAAAATAGTATAAATTCTATGAACTACTATAATCCTAACCACACATTCCTTCATCCAAGGGATAAAAACTTATGAGTACAAAAAAAATGTACTTATAAAAGTATAGTAGCCGGACCATATATATATATATATATATATATATATATATATATATATATATATATATATATATATATATATATATATATATATATAGAGTTGGGCTGGAATGCTATTGATAGCACCAGCCTAACTTTGCCACCCATTTTATATCCTTTGGATTGCGTTGAGATTTGTGAAAGCTATTTAATTTTTACTTTTTCTTTTTACTTTTTCTTTTTTCTTTTTTTCATTAAATAGCTTTCACAAATCTCAACGCAATCCAAAGGGTATAAAATGGGTGGCAAAGTTGGGCTGGTGCTATCAATAGCATTCCAGCCCAACTCTATATATATATATATATATATATAATTAGGCTGGAATACTATTAATATTATTAAGTGATTGGTGCTATTAGTTTTTAACTTTTAGATTAAAAGATGTGTGGCTGAGATGATAGTGGGCCCCTTGGGTTTAATAAGTGGTTGGAAAAATAGTAAAATCTAATATATGAAAATGAACAAAGAGATTGATCTAATGGTAAAAAACTTGATAGTACCAAGAACTTGTTACTATTAATAATATAGTAGCCGGACTATATATATATATATAGAGAGAGAGAGAGAGAGAAAGAGAGAGAGAGAGTAGAGCTTATATGTTTTAAAAAGTACAACTACATTCATCCTTGTAAATTTTTTACCATTGAATTTGTATTGGAATTTGTGTTTTTGTAAAGTTAACTAAGAGAGAGAAAAATAAAGTAAAAAGCACAAATTTTAATACAAATTCAATGGTAAAAAAATCATGTGCTTGTACTTTTAAAAAAATATAAGCTCTACTCTCTCTCTCTCTCTCTCTCTCTCTCTATATATATATATATATATATATATATATATATATATATATATATATATATATATATATATATAAAATGGAGCTCCTATGTTTGTAAAAGCACCAAGGTGCTTGTAGGTTTTTAGTCATTGAATGAAAGATTATGTCGTTAGGATGATAGTGGGTCCCTTCGGTTTAGTGGGTAGTTAGTCGAATAGAATGATATAAGAGATGAAATTAGTCAAATGAGTAAATCTAGCGGTAGAAAACTTACCAGCACCATTTGCTTGGTGCTTGTACAAGCATAGTAGTTGAACTCTCTCTCTCTCTCTCTCTCTCTCTATATATATATATATATATATATATATATAATAAAATTTTACTATTTACATTTTAGATTCAAATATAAAAAAATTTATATTTTATAAATTTTAAATATTTGATGAATATTTAATTTTTTTTTTTTTTTAACTTTTCACTTGATAGCAGAGTTTGGCAATCTAATTTGATGTTCTCGAGCCAACTTATATTCAACTTATTAATAAATAAGTAAAAAATGAGCATAATTTTTTAGTTCTATATCTTAACGTGCTGATCCAGCTCGGTCCGATTCGGCTTGTTGACGGCTCTAAAGAATACTGCTTCTTAAAAGTGATTGAATTTTATAAATATTCTTTTCAACTTAATGAAACAAAATAAATTATTTATAGTTACAATGTTTGCTAATACATCCGACCAAACAAGATACATACAGCTATAACTATTGCAATTCCAACTGCATGCATATTCATTTATACTATATTTATAATTACATATATTTGTGTGATTCATCGGAGCCCAATCACTACAACAAAATTAGATTATAGGGATACATTTTTGTAACACTTTTATACAAGTGTCCTATTTATATTCCATTTAGGATTAATTGCATACGGTTCCCTGCAAACCTATCGAATAGCAGATATATTCTTACACAGTTCAACTTTTCATATTTATCCATTCAAAAGTCCAACGTTATTCATATATATCCCTCCGGTTTATTATCGTTAGTTCACTATTTATTTTTTAACAGATTATATGTGAAATGACAATTTTGCTTTTTAAAAAATATTTCTTCAAAGAATAATGCAGAAATATCTGGAAAGATAAAAAGATAAATTTACCTCACTAACTAAACAAGATTAAGTATTTAACCTATGGTTAACTAGATTTTTCTAACATAGATAGACGGTAGGGATATATATGAATAACGTTGGACTTTTGAAGGGATAAATATGAAAAGTTGAACTTTGTTGGGATGTATCTGTTATTCGAAATATTTACAGAGATATATTTTTGGAACACATTATAATAATGTGTTGCTATACTTCCTAACGACTGCACATATAACGATACTAATTATAAATATCGGTATTTTTACCAGCAACACTTTTTTCAGATTTTAGTTGACCTAATTTGATGAAAAATTAGGTAGCACCCTCTCATGAATAATTAATTTTTTATTATTATTACTATCATATTAAAAAAAAAAAAGAGTTGGATCACATGAGGTAGCATTTTCCGGTAGCATTTATCCCTCTCATGAATAATTTATTATTATTATTACTATTATATTAAAAAAAAAAAAGAGTTGGATCATATGAGGGAACAAAAATGCTATACGTATCCTTCATGTGTCCTCCCAACTCTCTCACGCACACAACAACAAAAAAAAAAAAAAAAAAAAAAAAAAAAAAAAAAAAAAAAAAAAAAAAAAAAAAAATCCAAACTTCAAAAATATTATATATATCTGACTTATTAAAATATTATTAGTATAATAAAATTAGATTATAGAGACATATTTTTATGATATTTTTATATAAATATTCTATCTATATTTTATCTATATTCAAAATTAAGTTATAGAGATATATTTTTACGATACATTAAAATAATGTGTCGCTATACAACCTAGCGACTGCACATATAGCGACACTAATAATAAGTGTCGGTATTTTTACTAATAGTATTTTTTTCAGATTTTAAAAATACTTAAAAATTCCGCTATAATATAATTTTGTTATAATATATATATATATATATATATATTAAATTTATTTTTTAATTATTCATATCTAAAAATAAAATATAATTTAATAGATATAATTTAATTATCAGGTTAGTCTCGGACACTATCGGTAGCAAACGATTTTCGTTGCTATTTATTATTATTATTTTTTATGATGGAGCTT
This sequence comes from Tillandsia leiboldiana, assembly GCA_029204045.2. NCBI lineage: Eukaryota > Viridiplantae > Streptophyta > Magnoliopsida > Poales > Bromeliaceae > Tillandsia > Tillandsia leiboldiana. Next base: position 51,138,141 of record CM055064.1, on the reverse strand, counting down.
GCAATACGACGATTGACATCGTTAAACATAAATTAACTATTTAAACTATTTGAAAATTAAAAGGTCATATTTTTTTGATATTTTTTTTTTGTTCATCAAGTGAACACAAAAATCAACGGCTGAAAATTAATATTTTTTAAAAATTGATGGCAGAAGTCTTGTAATCAAGAGCGAGAGTATATATCTTATTTTAAATATTTTAAAAAAATTTCTAATCAAAATTTAATTAATTTAAATTTATTTACAACGTAGAAAAAAATTCATATCTACTATTAAAATTATAAATTTTCTAACTATTTGATCATTAGGTCAATGATGTCAAAAAATTTTAAAATTTAATTTCTAAATATTTTTAATTGTATAGATCATATTCAACGGTACTGATCATTCATTTAAAAGCTCCATCATCAAAAATAAATCGATGACAATAGAGCATGTTTATTATCGATAGCATTCCAACTCAATTTATAATTTACGTTACGTAAAAATCTATATATAAAATATTATAGAATTTAAATTTCAACTATAGAAATTTATTAACGTAGTGTATAAAATATAAGTATACAACCAGTGCATGAAATAATTTCTCCTCCCAATCCACTCCTCAACTGTTAAATTTTTAATTTTTTTCATAATTAATTTTAGTTAGTTAAACAAAATATTTATTATATTTTATATAAAATTTGAGTAAATCTAATAATTTAATGCACAATATGGCACATACATGGGATTTTTTCAACTATGTGCTCCCATGTGTTTTTATTTAAAAAATTATAATTAATTGGACTAATCAAATTGAAGATATATTAGTAACCTTTTGACCATACATGAATATATGACACCATTAAATTATTTCCATGGATTTGACAATTAAATCAATCAATGTTGGCTTTGTTCCCTAATTTCAAATCCATTTAAAATATTCACAAAATCACTAAACAAAAGATTGAATTGTATGCACTTAGATTGTGTCTCATTTCCTTGTTGATACTTTGCTTTTAATTAGGAATTATTTTATATGGAAAATGCTACTTGTACACCCCATTTGGGAGTGTACATCGCACATCCCACCCATTCAATGGGTGGGGTGTGGTGAGGGGTCACTTCACAATTTGTGAAGTAACCCCCCACCCTTAGATGGGTGGATGTAAGATGTACACCCCCTTTGGGGGTGTACATGTAGCGTTGCTCATTTTATATACTACATAATATGTGGAATCTTTTGATTGGTTACTAAATTTGATTATGTTTAAACATAATCCAGCTATGATATCAAATGGTATCTCTTAGACATGGAAAACACATACATTTTTAACAATTTAAAATATTTTCAAAAGTGAATATATATATATATATATATATATATATATATTACTATAATAAAATTAGATTATAGGAACACATATTTGTAATATTTTTTTTTAAATATTTTATTTATAGTTAATCAATATTCAAAATTAAATTATAGAGACATATTTTTAGGACACATTATAATAATGTGTCGCTATACACCCTAAGGACGGCACATATAGCGACACTAATAATAAATATCGATATTTTTTCCATCAGCATTTTATTTTAGTTTTTAATAATTTTTAAAAATGACGCTATAGTATAATTTTATTGTTATATATATATATATATATATATATATATATATATATATATATATATATATATATATATATATATATATATATATATATATATATATATACTCCTACATAGCTAGCATATAAAATTATCACCTACAAAGTCTAAAACTAGCATAAAATGTTAGGTTCATATTTATATGCATGACCAACAATAAAATGTTAGGTTCATATTATTATTATTATTTTATGATATTGACAACTTTGTAAATTTGTTTTTTGTAAATCCTAAATCTAATGAAAGTATGTATCTTTAATCAGGACCAAGTCAGAATTTTATTTTAGGGGAGCCAAATATATTATACAAAATATATTAATTTTTAAAAATTATTAATAAAAAATTATATATAAGTAATTTTTTTGTTCATTAGCTTTCCAGTTTTAATATATATATTTTTTAAAAAGAATAGAATATATATCTTTACCATTAAAATAATAATATTTTAGATATTTATAAAAAAATTATTTAAAAAAATTAAGTATTAAAATTTAGTATAATTTGCAAATCAAGTATTACGATATAACAAAAAATTAAGTATTAAGATTTTTCATAATATTCAAATCAAGTATTACGATACGTTTGAGTCAATTAAATTTATATTTCGTGGCCCACAAGATAATATTATTTTTTTAAAAAAATTTATTTTGACCACTAAAATTTACACTATTTTTATTTTTTTTAATAACCTGTTATGTAATTTTAAAAAGAGCTATGCTTACAGCCTATTTGGGGTGCACATCCTACACCTAGCCCATCCTAAGGTGGGTATTCATCCACTCGTCACTTCGAAGTGAAGAGTAAAATTCACCCAGAATGAATGGGGCCACAAGATAATATTATTTTTTAAAAAAATTTTATTTTGACCCCTAAAATTTACACTATTTTTATTTTTTTTAATAACCTGTTATGTAATTTTAAAAAGAGCTATGCTACATGTACAGCCTATTTGGGGTGCACATCCTACACCTAGCCCATCCTAAGGTGGGTATTCATCCACTCGTCACTTCGAAGTGAAGAGTAAAATTCACCCCACCCTAGAATGAATGGGGTATAAGATGTACACCTCAAATGAGGTGTACACTTAGCTTTTTTTCTTTTAAAAATATTAGGAGGTTCATGACCACCGTGGGTCTCCACATAGCTTCATCGCTGCCTTTAATATCTTAATAAACAAAGTTATCAAATTTGATAACACTTCTACGGATAAAGTAAAATTTTAAAAAGCTTGAGCTGTAGAGAAAAATATTATTTATTATTTATTTTATATTTAAAGAGGTATTTGAACTCTCAAACAAGCAATAATTTAGTTTATGGGAGACATGAGAGTACAATCTCATAAATTTCCAACAAAAAAACAATCACTTACCCCCACTTTCTTTTGGCATCATATTCATAATAATAAATGAAAAAAAGGTCAAATTACAAAAAATTTTTCTGTAATATTTTACTTTTTCATTTTATTCACTGTATTTTAAAAGCCTATATTTTTTCTCTCGTAATTACCGAATTGTCTTTAGGGGACAACGACATTAACGGAGAAGGTAAATTGACGAAAATGCCCTTATCTTATATTAGAGAGAATGCGTTTTAGCTTATTTCCCGCCATTCTTGAAGGGTATTTTGGGTATATCTAATAATATTTTTTTAAAAATGGACGGTTCACTCACGAAATGGTGACGGTATGGATAAATGAATATTTCGATAATTACGAGAGGGCAAAATATAGGCTTTTAAAAAATAGAAGTACAAAATAAAAAAACAAAATATTATAGAGAAATTTTTTATAATTTAACCATGAAAAAAATCACAAAATACTTGAGATGGCCAGCAAAATATATGCCTCCTACCAATGGGATAGATTCTCAAACAAGAACTATACATAAATAATTCAATGGCTCCACGGAGCTTATAAAGTGTGTCACACAAATTAAGAAAATTATTTTTTACGGTGCATCACTATCTGAACGCTGATATGAAATACAAAATATGACATAATTCGGATATGATGATTCGAAAATTTTTAAAATGTTAGGACACATTTACGACATGACACACATATAACAAAGGAAAATGCTATGTGTACACCCGTAAGGGGTGTACATCTCACACCCCCACCCATCTAAGGGTGGGGGTGTGATGATGGGTCACTTGATGTGACCCGTAAAAAATATCGCCACCATTAAAATAGTGGAGATGTATGATGTACACCCCTTCGGGGTGTACATGTAGCATTGCTCTATAACAATTTATAATATTATTAATATAATAATATATATTTATTATATATAAAATATAAATTTTGATAAAATATTATTATATTTTTCATACCAACGAAAGTTTATAAATTTTTTCACTCGTAATTTATATATTTTAAGAAAGAATTTTTTTTTGATCATACATAATTTATTTATATTGTTCAAAAAATATTTGTATATACTTATCAAAAAAACTAAAATATTTATTATCTTACATTATATATGCATACAAAAATTAAAATATATAAAAAATATATATATTTTTAATCGTATGCGTATTGAACGCCAGTCCAAAAAGTGTCAATATCGGACATGAGTCCGATATACGTGAGATTTATAAAAATGTCCACATATCAAAGTCTAAAACATGCAAACGTAACCTTTAATTATAATTTTTTTTTTTTTTTTTTTTTTTTTTTTTTTTTTTTTTAAGAGAGAGAAAGATAGCATGCTATCCGTTTTGTTTATTTTGAAATAAACTTAGCTAGAAATATGAAGTAATTAGACTTCGATCTCGAAAACTCAAATATCAACTACTAAATTTTTTGTCACTTGCGCTATAAACGATTGATCCTAATATAATATGTTCGAGCACATCTCATCGCCTTTCGTTATCATTAAGCTCGCTAATTATCGCTAATATAATATCCAATCCGAATCTCTACTAAAGTTAGATGCAAAGATATTGCCTTTTGTTAATTTGTTCTAAGCATCTAGTTGTAACAAACCCCCAAGTGCACAATGAAGTTCTTAATTAAAGTTCTAATACTAAATTACATACTTTGTTAATTGGATTGATTGTGACATGCACTACAACAAAATTAGATTATAAGGGCACATATTTGTGATATTTTTTTACAAGTGTTCTATTTATAACCTATTTATATTCAAAATTAACATATAGCGACACTAATGACAAGTATCGGTATTTTTTTCAACAATATTTGTTTTATTTTTTAGCAACACTTAAAAGTATTGCTATAGCATAATTTTATTATAGTGTACAATCCCATGATAATTAACCTAATTTTACTTAATTTGTCTTCATGATTAAATTAAGAATATATTAAACTATTTATTAATTATTACTAATCAAAATTAATTAATTGTAGGCCTGCTTTTCATAGATATATATGGTCCAAAGTCTTCAAGAACATGTTTAATTAATTATCGCATTACTAATTAAAGCAGTCGACAAGTGGGCGATAGGCGATGGACGAATAATTCCATTATACTAATCCATTGGATTAAGTCACGCATGCTGTTGTTCCACCTAATAATTTAATTAATAAAACGTTTTTGTTAGGATCAAACGTACGGATATTTGGATCAACTTTTTGTAACCTAACTTTCAAAATGAGGCATGAAAAAGGCCGTGGAACTGACGTGGCAGAAATTTAATTAGTTTTCAATTCTCATTATTTTAGATAACCACTCTAATAAAATTATGTTATAGCGATATTTTTAAGTATCTTAAAATATAAAAAAAAATATCGCTGATAAAAATATCGATACTTATTATCAGTGTTGATATATGTGCCGTCGATAGGATATATAACAATATATTTTTATAATGTGTTCCAAAAATATGTCCCTATAATTTAATTTTGGATATAGATGGAATATAAATAAGACACTTATATAAAAGTGTCACAAACATATATTCCTATAACCTAATTTTATTGTAGTGAATTAAACAATTTAAATAAAATTGTATTACACTATAATAAAATTAAGTTATAAAGACACATCTTTGTCCTATTTATATTTATCTATATTCAAATTAGGTTATATGGACATATTTTTAGAACACATTATAATAATGTGTCGCTATACACCATAGTGATTGCATATATAACGACACTAATTATAAGTGTCGGTATTTTTATTAACAATATTTTTTTTCAAATTTTAAAAATGTTTAAAAATATTATTATAACATAATTTTATTGTAGTGTTAATTAATGCAAATTAATTTGTTTGATGATCGATATCTGAAGCTTCAGGTTCGAATTATCGTTACTTAATCTATAATTTTTTGCTAAAAGTTTTCTGATCTATTAAATAAATCAGCTGGTGCAAAATAAAGTGAGTTATTTTGCAACCATTTATTAAATAAAATAGCAAGTTATCTATTTTATTTATTAGGAAAAAAAAAAGAAAAAAGAAAAAGGAGTTCAGTAGAATTGGAGAGACAACTAGTACAACAAAACTATACTATAGCGACACTTTTAAGCATTTCTAAAATTTAAAAATAGTGTCGTTAGCAAAAATACCGATACTTATAATTAGTGTCGCTATATGTGCAGTCGCTAGGGTGTATAGCGACACATTATTATAATGTAACCTAATTTTAAAAATAAATAAAATATAAATAAAACAGTTGTATAAAAATATCATAAAAATATTTTTTTATAATCTAATTTTGTAATAGGAAACGTAGACATGTAAAGAATCAGAGAACAAAAGGCAACAAGAGGGAAAAAAAAAAAAAAAAAAAAAAAAAAAAAAAAAAAAAAAAAAAAAAAGCAAAAGGAGAAGAAAAGCAGAAGGCAAATGAGGCATGCGTGAGGAATATTAGTTAAACTACAATTTTCCGTCCACGTCTCTATTAATTAGTCTTCATATATACCGTGTAGCGTCTGCATCGGGTTTGTGTTAGAGTCTTAAAAAATGACAAACATTATTTTAATGCCTGATTGCCCACCTGCAGACGGCCGAGAGCTAGCGAGGCCAATACCTTTCTTCTTCTGTTACTGTCGTCTGGGAATACAGTACTTATTCTAATATTAGATTTTATAAATTGGATATCAATTATTGTTGATTTGATATTTATTTCGGTATCAGTTTTATAAAAAAAAATATTAAATTAAATTTTTATCATAAATTTGATTTTTTAATAAAAAAATTGAAACCGATATAATCACAAAAGAGAAGAAGAAAAAATCAAAAAGGAAATATATAGGTGAAATAAAATTTACTAACCAAAAGAAAAATTACGCATGACTCCTCATCTTCTATAATAGAGTGGCTTCAAGCCAAGCTTTTTTTTTCGAATCTCTCCCACCCTTCTCTCGCCTTCTGTAAACTCAAAAGAAGAGTTTTTCTTGCATGCACCTGTGCACTAGGGCTGCGTTTGGTTCGGATATAAGCGAAAATTGGTTATTCCTGGAATAAGTATAAGTTCAGGTATAAGCAGGAATTAAAGTAATTTTGTGTTTGGTTTAGTATAAGAATTGTACCGAGGATAAGAAAAATTGTGTTTGGTAAGCTAAAAATGAATAAGAAAAATAGAGGGGATTAAAATTTTAATTTAAGATAAAAATTTGACTGATATGATTTTAAATATTTAATTTAAAATATTTATTAAAAAATTTATTAAAATTTATATTTTACTTATATATATAAAAAAAGTATTAAAATTTTTTTGGTTTTTAAAAATTCAAAAATTTGTATATAAAAATAGGTATAAATTTAAAAATTTTAAACATTTGGTATAAATTTGTATAGATTAATAAATTATAAAAAAAATTAAAAAAATTAAATTTTTAGATTTATTAAAAAATAAAATTAAAAATTTTTAAATTTTAAAAATAATAAAAAAAAATTTAAATTTTATAAATTTAAATATTTTATAATTTAAAAATTTTTAATTTTTTTTTTTTTTTAAAAAAAAAAAAGAAAGAAAGGTGGAACAAGCTGTTCCACCTTTTGGGGGGAACAATTCGAATAACCCGGTATGGGGGGAACAGCTGTCCCCCCTCCCATTTTCCTATTTGGGTATAAGGGAGGAGTATAATCCCCTTATCCCCCTTTATACCCGATACCAAACGCTTCCTTGGTGCATACAATTATGGCCAATTTTTTCTCTAAGTACGGAACATACCAAACTTCATCCATAATCCTGTTTAAAAGCTCTCTATATTTGAGCTATATATAAAGGTCTACCAAAATGTACCCAAATTTTAATATATTTAGGAATTCTATTCTAATTATTATCAAATCTAAATTAATTTATCTCTAACAGATTTAAATATTAATTCTAATCCAATTAGAATTTAATTACAAATCTAATCAAATCCTAACAATCTCTATCTTAATTTGATTTGTAATCTTCAACCGCTGCACCGAACTCACCACGCAAGCTCTACCTTGAGCTTGTCTTCGTCGCTCGATGTTGTCGCATTTATCGCTCCATCTTGAGTGCCTGCACCTCCGCAAACTTTTGAAACCCAAATTATTTTCGTTTCCATTCTAACTGTACTCCCATTCAGAATGTAGAAGTTTCCACGCTTGTTCGCCTTGCACATGGCCTGATCTCGTTTTTGAGCCCCCATAGCTCCACCTGAAGTTGAAAATTTGCAGTTCTTCGAGTCCAACATGCCTAGCGAGATCAAATTTTGCTTCAAATTAGGAACATGCCACACACCTGTCAGCATCCTCTCGACCTCATCGTGCATCTGGATTTTTACCGTGCTGACTCCTAAAACTTTGCATGTTATCCCATTCCCCATAAGAACTTTTTCAATTCTGATCGCTTTAAAGGTAGCAAAAGACTCTTTCTCCAAACAGACGTGAAAGGAACATCCCGAATCGAGCACCCACACATCATTCAAAATTTTAGCACCACCGGTCGCCACATATAGCACATCAGAATCGTTTATCTCCGATTCTACTACTTGTGCCATCGCCGACATCTTATTGTCCTGATCCGCAATAGTTTTTTTTTTTCTTCTGCCGCTTTTGTTCCTTCAGATCTTCTTTAACTTTATAACAGTTGCACTTAATGTGACCTTTCCTGTGATAGTAAAATCGCTCCACCTCAGATAGCGACTTCTTCTATATCCACCTACGGTCAATCGATATTTTCACCTAATCCTTCCCTTTTACCACCAGAGCTGTATCACAGCTCTGTAAGCTGAACTCCTAAATCATCTTCCTCGCCTTATTCGAGAGAAGCGCCGTCGTGACCTTCTCCACTCTTATGGTCTCCTTATCATAAAGCAATGTGGTTACCATATGCTCATATGCCGCTGGTAACAAAGAAAGTAAAATCATCACCTTCTCCTCATCATGCAAATAGACTCCGATACTGGTCAACTAGGCCACCAACTTGTTGAAGTCATTCAAATGCTCATGTAGGCTAGCCGCTTCTTGCATCCGTAACATGAACAATCATTGCTTCGAATACAATCTGTTATTTAGGGACTTGGTCATGTACAAATCTTTTAATTTCTTCCACAACTTTGCCAGTGTCGACTCGTAGGCTACAATGTAAAAAAACCTCATATGCTAACAATAGATAAAATGCACTCAACGCTTTCCGCTCCATCTTCACCCATGCCACATCCATGATCTTTGTCGGCTTTGCTTATTTCCTAATCAACATCTAGTCCAATTCCTATTGTAGCAAAACAACTTGAACTTTAATTTCCCACAAGCTGAAATTATTTTTTTCGTCGAACTTCTCGATTTCGAAATTCGTGGTCATCTCCGTCGATCATTTCCGAAGATCGATAACCTTTAGCTCTGATACCAATTATTGGAAATATGGTACTCGCCCTGCTACCAGATTTTGTGAATCCACAACCCGCTCTTGTCACACCTCAGAACCGCCTATTGGTTGGTTTGGGAGTACGCATAGACTTCTCGTCGAACGGGTAAACCTCGCTCCACCCGAACGGAACGGTCAGTTCCAATCGCGCTTAAATAAAAGGAAGCGAAAGGATATACAATATCAGAATATAAGGGATAAAACATAAAAATACAACTTTATTTCATATATCGGTTCGGTTAGAAAAGGGACAACCACCGAGCCCTCAGCTCAACAAAACAAGAACCGAACGACACAGCACGACTGATAGCTAGTTAGACTCCTAGATTTGCTACTTGACCACGTTCTTGCCGCGATTGCGAGTCTCACCAACCGAACCTGTAGGTTTTTATATAGGATCCACAATTCTTCAACTTCAATCTTCAAGACTCAAGACACTGAGTGTCAACTTGAGCTATTGTTGAATCTTCTCTAAGTCTTTGATTGCTGATTGACAATTTGATCCCTTTAAGACTCCGACTCAACTCACTGACTTGACTCACGAAATATGCCAACACCAAAAAGCCGTAACAATCTCCCCCTTTGACAATTTCGTGACAAAACCCAAAAATACATAAAAGCGCTCAAGTCACTCATCTTAAACCAAAAAGTCAAAATTCAATGTTATCACCAAAACATTGATTTTCTTTGCGTGAAAGATCCAATAAATACAAAATTACATTTGAACCAAACAGTCCTAGAACATACTCTATGACTTAGGACTTGGAGTCTTAAAGTGATGAAATTCCTGCAAAACAAAACTCAAAACAAAATCAAACGTTAGTCGTTAGAAATTAGAATCCTACATTTGATTCGTCCTTTTGGTTCTTTTGTTTTTCGACTTTTTCAGTCCTTTCTTTATCTCCCCCTATCATGAGCATCTCTAACATGTTCTCCATGTTCTCCATGTTCTCCCTGTTATGAGCATCTCTGTTCTCCCCCTTTGTGATACGATCATTAATTTCTGTTCTCCCCCTTTTTGTCACAAATTGTCAAACAGTGAACATACTAGACAAAAGAAAATCACTAACAGCATTAGTTCATAGAGAAAGAGAGATAAAAGCTCAGTTCTGGTATACAACAAAAATGCAGATTGCGTACTTGTACCAGAAAGCAAAAATCAGATAATTTCTTGAAATAAATCCAGATTTTGGAATCTTTTCAAATACCGATTTGTATTCCATCAAGAAATCAATTTAAGTGCTTTAAACAATGAATTCACACAGATGCCATTCAAACCAATTAATTTCACGAAATTAAAAAGATTTACTTCAAAATCATGAAAAACAAAGATAAAACATTATAAACAGTTTTTCATGTTATATTCATCAAACACAAGTTATCAAAAATAATCTTGAGATCCAAACTCTATCAAGATGTAACGGATTTACAAAGATGACTTACGGAGATTTCCAAATGACATCAATTCTGAATTCTACCCTTTCAAATTTGAGATAAGCACTAAAATACCTAAGGGTGGCTCTTTGAGCATCTTTCAACTATCCCACCTTATACCAACCAGGAGATTGTTCAAAATAAGAGCTTTATGTTACGGAATTTGTGTTGGCGTAGTTTCGTGAAAGTTTCAAGTCCTGAAGATTGAAGGTGAAGAAAGTTGGATCATTTAACTCAATCTCAAGAAAGAAGAATTCAAAAGGATCAGGTATGTTTAACTAAAGAATTTGTGTGATCCGAATACTTCTTGTAGTGTAGAAACACTTGGAAGAATCTTTCATTGCATAAAAATCAAAAACTGGACTTGGGACATGTTCAGGATCCGGATCAGGTTGTTCGATCCGGATCCCGAAGGTGGTTCGTTCATACATCGTCGCAATCCGGATCGTAGTCTCTTGATCCGGATCCCGAACGTTGAGTTTACCATCTACCTTGAACGATCCGGATCTTGCTTCGCAATCCGGATCCCGAACGTTGATGTTTGGTGAACTGTATGAACGATCCGGATCGTAGTCACATGATCCGGATCCCGAACCTTCGTTTTTCTGGAATTGGCTGTTTCGTTATGACGATCCGGATCCTAGTTATCACGATCCGGATCGCCGTCCGTAAATATCCAGAAATGGTTGGTTTTTGATTCTTATCTCCTTCCTAGGGTTTCTAACCTATAAATACACCCTATGTCTCTCTTTCTAGGGTAAATCCACATAGCCGTCATTTTCTTGTATCATCTTATACGGCTATAGATCCACATATAGAGAAGAAAGGAAATCATTAGAGAATACTCTATGTTTCTTCATCTATATTGATTAGTTTGATTCTAGGTTTTCATACTCACATCTTGAGTTGAATCAAACTAATGAATACTTAGATGGTATTTCCGATCTATCTTTGATCTAAGTATTCGGCGGATCATCACCACCCAAAAAACAACGATTTTCCCCAAAAATCGGCGCGTGGATTCGCGTGTCCTTGTGGATTCAAGGTTCAATCGCTCTCGTGGATTCGGAGCGAGGCACGTTCGTGGATTCGAACGGTGCTATTGGGTGAAGACCGTGGATTCGGTCGGACGTCGTGGATTCGACGTTGGACGCCGTGGATTCGGCGTTGGGCGCAGATCGTGGATTCGAGAAGCGTCGGAGCGAGCGGAGAAGATCCTCTAGGAGCGTATGGAAAAGGTTGAGTCGTAAGTGTGTACGGTAAATCACCTTGTACGTGTTTTAATTCTAGTGGATTTCTGCCGTGTTATCGGTCCCGTGGTTTTTTACTCCGGTGATGGAGTTTTCCACGTAAAAATCTTGCGTGTTATTTTATTTTCCGCATTGGGTTTTATCGCAACGATTTTTTGGAGTGTTTATACGTTTACACCTATTCACCCCCCTCTAGGTGTTTCTTCCCCTATTTAGATCCGTATTATATACGACCCAACAAGTGGTATCAGAGCGGGAATAGGGTTGTGGACAATGGCTGAAGGTGGAAACATCAATCGACCCCCTTTCTTTGATGGAACAAATTATGCGTACTGGAAAGTACGGATGAAAGCCTTTTTATCTTCCATCGACGAAAGGGTGTGGCATTCAATTGAATCAGGATGGTCTAATCCAACTGAACTTATCTCTGATGTTCACACCTTAAAACCTAGGTCGAAATGGACCAAGGAAGAGTTTGAGTTATCTTCTTACAATGGCAAGGGAATTAATGCTATTTTTAATGCCTTATCTCAAACTGAATTCTCTCGCGTCTCGGCATGTGAGACTGCGAAAGAAATCTGGGATGTTCTCCAGGTTACACATGAGGGAACTAACCTCGTGAAGATTCAGAAACTGCAAATGCTTACGAGCAAGTTTGACTCTATCTTAATGGCAGAAAATGAATCTTTCACGGACTACTATACACGATTGCAAGACATCGTAAACTCATGTGCTAATCTGGGAGAGAAGATTCCAGAATTTAAGATTGTAAGAAAAATCTTAAGAACTCTTCCTGAACGATTTCGCCCAAAGGTTACTGCCATTGAAACTATTAAACACCCGGACGAAATACGTGTAGAAGAATTAGTTGGTTCATTACAAACTTATGAAATGACTTTTAATACTAACAATTCTTCTGGAAAAGCATCCACTTCTAAGTCTTCAGGTTATGCGTTGAAAACAACTAAGGAAGAAGACGCGGATACATCCTCCTCGGACGATGACGAGAACCTTTCTATGGAGGAATTTGAGAAGCAGCTCGCTCTCTTGACGAGGAATTTTCGCCGCAACTTTCGAAGGGGTAATTCAAGCAAATCTCCATCCTTCGGAAAGTGGAACAAAGGCAAGGGTACTCCAAGTCACAAGTCAAGAAAGCAGGAAAACTTCTCAAAGGATAAGAAAAGTTCAGAAGGACAATTACAATGCTTCAAATGTCGAGGCTACGGCCACATTGCAACGGAATGTCCTAACAAGTATCCGGCAAAGAAGAAGGCGATGCAAGTCGTCACTTGGGATGACAACTCAACGTCAAATGAGTCGTCTTCAAGTGATGAAGAAAAGAGCTCCACCGCATTCCACGCGTCCATATCTTCACCCTTCATGTGCTTTATGGCAAATACATCTGAGTCGTTGTCCAACTCCACTGTTGAAAAGAACGCAACGGACAACGAATCGGATGATTCGGAAGGTGAAGATTTTGCTCTAGCCTACCACAGACTTTTGAGGGACTCAAAGAAAGTGGCTAAGCAAAACAAGAGTTTGAGAGGGAGAGTGCATGATCTCGAAGAAGAAGCAAAAAGAGCGACTTCTCTCTCAAACGCTCTTGAAGTGGAAAGGGAAAACCTGATAAAAGAAAATGCTTCCCTTCAAGAGTCCAATGAGCAACTTGAGAAGGAACATACAAATCTGGTGGATAACGCGAATCACTTCTCAAAGCTCTACAACGAGGCTCGACAGGATAACCTGGAAATGACAAAGACCATTTTCCAACTCAAGAATGACTTACAGCGATTCTCTTCAGGAAGGAGTAAGTTGGATAGACTTCTTGGTCTTGGTCAATCAAATAGGTTCGGCCTCGGATACACTCAAACTGGAAACAGTCCAAGTTTGAGTGGGACAGTTTTTGTGCCTCAGTCGGTATCTCCTCCTCCGACACCGGAATTCAAGACAAACAACGACAACCAACCTACTTCATCCTCTTTGGGATCGTCAAGATCTAAGGTATGTTTTCGTTGTGGTGTTTCAGGGCACATAAGAAGATATTGCAAGACGGGAGTCGAACGCTCATCTCAAGCACCTCTTGCATCAACTACCAAAAAGGCTCCTTTCCGGAAATCAAAGCAAAACTTTTCAAATGAAAAGAGACTTGGTAGTTCACCGCACAAGACGACTTCATCAAGGAGCAACAATCGTTTCAACAAGACGCTTTCACCTAGGCACAAAACTTCACGACCATTACAGACGCATTCCAAAAAGGCTTGGGTGCGCAAATGTGAAATTTTCCCTTGTCTTGTTTCCAATATTTCCTTGCATGCATATGATAGCTCGTCTTGGTATCTGGATAGCGGGTGTTCCCGTCACATGACCGGTGACAAAAATAGTTTTCAAAATCTTGAGAAAATCTCCGGAGGACACGTTGTTTTCGGAGACGGTCGATCTTCCAAAATTGTTGGAAAAGGGACGGTAGCTATTCCAGATGGCCCGATTTTGAAAAACGTCTTATTTGTTGATGGCCTTAAGACTAACCTCATAAGCATAAGTCAACTTTGCGACAATGGTTTTTCAGTTAACTTTTCATCGGTTGAATGCGTTGTAACTGATAAGGACCATGTCTTCTTTCTAAAAGGGGTTAGATCTGAAAACAATTGTTATGTTGTTCCTAATAAATTTTCTGAAAATTGTAACTTAGCCGCTTTGAATAATGAAACTCTTTGGCACGAAAGGCTAGGTCACTTAAATTTTAAGGAACTTACTAGAATTTCAAACAAGGACGTGGTCAAGGGGATTCCAAAGCTTTTATTTAAACAAAACGTTGTGTGTGGTGGTTGCCAAAAGGGAAAACAGTCTAGGACTGCACACAAGAACTTGAACCACGTTGGTACAAAACGGCCCTTGGAACTTTTGCACATGGACTTAATGGGGCCGACCCGTCAACCATCCTTGGGAGGTAAGTGGTACATCTTTTTATTGGTTGATGATTTCTCTCGGTTTTCATGGGTAGCATTTTGAGAGAGAAAGCTGATACGTTTGACTCTTTTCATGAGATTTGCCATCGTATTATGATTGAAAAGAATGAAAAGATCATTCGTGTTAGAAGTGATAGGGGTGGAGAATTCATAAATTCAAAATTCATTGACTTTTGTACTTCAAATGGCATTAAACATGAATTCTCAGCACCCTATACACCTCAGCAGAATGGTGTTGTTGAGCGCAAAAACAGGGTTGTTCAAGAGATGGCGCGTGTGATGCTTCATAGCCGGAAATTACCGCTACATTTTTGGGCTGAAGCTGTGAACACCGCTGTCTATGTCATTAACAGAGTGTATTTGCGCCCAGGAACCTTGAATACACCATATGAGCTGTGGTTTAGTAGAAAACCGGATATCAAGTACTTTCGTATCTTCGGGAGTCGATGTTACATCTTACGTGACCGTGAAAATCTTGGAAAGTTCGACTCTCGAAGTGATGAAGGGATCTTTTTGGGTTATTCTACGAATAGCAGAGCATATCGAGTATTTAACATTGAATCTAAGACGATTGTAGAATCTATAAATGTTAAAGTAGATGAAGCTTCTCATTTTGAATCTGAAAAATCTACCCTCGATATCTCACTAGATGATGATTCTCCTGCTAGTGCATCTTCTCATAATAATGCTTCCAATATTAATGATGCATCTAATGGTTCTTCTAGTTTATCTGATGTGCAGGAATCATCTCGTGTACCTCCGAGTACTCCGTTTCAACAAACGCTACGAATCTCCAAGGATCATCCGGAATCGAACATCATTGGAGATCCACAAGAAGGAGTTAGAACTCGAAGGCAGTTGGTTTGCGGACTTGCTTGCTACGTATCTTTAATCGAACCAAAGACAATAGATGAAGCTCTTCAGGATGACTACTGGATTAAAGCAATGCAGGAAGAGCTCCATCAATTTGAGCGAAAACAAAGTCTGGGAATTAACGAAGCCTCCAAAGCAACATAATGTGATAGGTACCAAATGGATCTTCAAGAACAAGAAAGATGAAGATGGTACTATCATCAGGAACAAGGCACGACTAGTTGCTCAAGGCTACTCTCAAGTAGAAGGTATAGACTTTGACGAAACTTTCGCCCCTGTAGCTAGACTCGAGTCCATTCGTATATTGTTTGCTATTGCTTGTCATTTAAAATCAAATTATTCAAATGGACGTCAAGAGCGCATTTCTAATGGGTTTTTAAATGAGGAAGTTTATGTAGCTCAACCGAAAGGTTTTGTAGATCATAAACAACCA
>CM055064.1:51088689-51121623 GCA_029204045.2 Tillandsia leiboldiana | reverse complement strand
TTAAAATAGTTTTGCAGTAATTAAGTCATCCCATTTTCGTGTAAACTTTACCCACTCTCTAGGATCCAAGTTGGTCTGGCTTCCTAGGGCCATTCTATTGTCGGGACGCAAGCCACTGGGCCGAGCTGGAAACCGTTCTTATTTGATATGGTTGTGGTGTCGGCCCTCCCGAACTTTCTGTGACGCCCCACTTCCCAGGGGTCACCCATCCTAGAACTACTCTAGCTCTAGCACGCTTAACTCTCATGTTCCTCTTGGATCTTGCTACCATCCAAAATGCTATAGCCGGGTTAGAGATTTAGTCCTATTATATCATTTATATAGAGGACTAATCCAAATTCCGGGGTGTCACATTCTTCACCCCCCTTTAAGCCCTGACGTCCACGTCAGGCTCAAGCACACTCACAAGCACCAGGCGATGTGAGACTCGTCTCGCTAGCCTTAGCCGACCTTGTGAGGAGCTGCACTCCACTCACACGGTCATTAGCCGGGGAGCCTCGCTCTACCCGCTATATAACCCTGGCTCAGCCGAGAACTCATCTCACATTTCCGGCTGGTGAATGGCTCTGATACCAACTGTGACGCCCCACTTCCCAGGGGGTCACCCATCCTAGAACTACTCTAGCTCTAGCACGCTTACTCTCATGTTCCTCTTGGATCTTTGCTACCATCCAAAATGCTATAGCCGGTTAGAGATTTAGTCCTATTATATCATTTATATAGAGGACTAATCCAAATTCCGGGGGTTTCACATTTCGGGCACTAGTTGGTCTCTTCTTGTTTTGTACCGGGGTTGTTCCGTGTTCCCGACTGTAAGTTGGTCGGGAACTTTGATAGGCGGAGCCTAGAGTCTGTTCTTGTTTTATAGGGTTTCCAAGCACCGACCTATCGGGTTTTCCAAACCCTTATGGTGGTCGGCCCGTAATCCATCACTCCTGGGATTTCGAGGTTAGTGTTGGGTATAGGACTGTGAGGATCTGAGACCTTGATGCTTGAGTGATTCCACACCGTTGATACACGGTGGTGATGCACACCGTTGATACACGTGGTGATGCCACACCGTTGATACACGGTTGGTGATGCCACGCTGTGATACACGGCAGTGATGTGCCACGTTGTAGGTACACAACGGTGAGAGTTTTTGGATGGTTCGGACTTTTGACCGCGAGTTTGGGCTTTAGCATTATGATCGCCTTGCGAGCCAGATTCAGTCCCGTTCACCGACGTTTTGGTCCCCGTCAGGGTGTTCTTTATTAGTTGAGATCGACTTCGACCCGTGGGTCCGTTGGGGTTTGATAGGCATGTTTGAGCGACCAACTGTGGCACGAGATTGTGTCTCTTGGTGTTCCCTTTTGGGGGTAGCCTGCAGTTGTGTAGTCCACTCGAGTGGGTTTGGATCGGGAAGCAACTGAGTGAAAGACCCCACTATGGTTTCCTTCCTCATTGGATGAATGTGTAGGGTATATTGTCGGGTCATCTTGTTGGAGGTTGTCACCATGATGTGGTTTTGTGCGTGTTGCACTAGTGGTTATTTCAATTTCCTCCCCAGCCCTTTTTGGAGCCCCTTTGGTTTTTATCTCAGTCTCGGAGTGATGTGTTTTTCCTCGCCCGTGATTGACTTGCCCTTTTGAGATCTGGCAGGTTTTTGGAGTACGAGGGACGCCCATGTGCAATTTGTTACGGAATTTGAGTTGGCGTAGTTTCGTGAAAGTCTCAAGTCTTGAAGATTGAAGGTGAAGAAAGTTGGATCATTTAACTCAATCTCAAGAAAGAAGAATTCAAAAGGATCAGGTATGTTTAACTAAAGAATTTGTGGTGATCCGAATACTTCTTGTAGTGTAGAAACACTTGGAAGAATCTTTCATTGCATAAAAATCAAAACTGGACTTGGGACATGTTCAGGATCCGGATCAGGTTGTTCGATCCGGATCCCGAAGGTGGTTCGTTCATACATCGTCGCAATCCGGATCGTAGTCTCTTGATCCGGATCCCGAACGTTGAGTTACCCATCTACCTTGAACGATCCGGATCTTGCTTCGCAATCCGGATCCCGAACGTTGATGTTTGGTGAACTGTATGAAACGATCCGGATCGTAGTCACATGATCCGGATCCCGAACCTTCGTTTTTCTGGAATTGGCTGTTTCGTTATGACGATCCGGATCCTAGTTATCACGATCCGGATCGCCGTCCGTAAATATCCAGAAATGGTTGGTTTTTGATTCTTATCTCCTTCCTAGGGTTTCTAACCTATAAATACACCCTATGTCTCTCTTTCTAGGGTAAATCCACATAGCCGTCATTTTCTTGTATCATCTTATACGGCTATAGATCCACATATAGAGAAGAAAGGAATCATTAGAGAATACTCTATGTTTCTTCATCTATATTGATTAGTTTGATTCTAGGTTTTCATACTCACATCTTGAGTTGAATCAAACTAATGAATACTTAGATGGTATTTCCGATCTATCTTTGATCTAAGTATTCGGCGGATCATCACCACCCAAAAAACAACGATTTTTCCCCAAAAATCGGCGCGTGGATTCGCGTGTCCTTGTGGATTCAAGGTTCAATCGCTCTCGTGGATTCGGAGCGAGGCACGTTCGTGGATTCGAAACGGTGCTATTGGGTGAAGACCGTGGATTCGGTCGGACGTCGTGGATTCGACGTTGGACGCCGTGGATTCGGCGTTGGGCGCAGATCGTGGGATTCGAGAAGCGTCGGAGCGAGCGGAGAAGATCCTCTAGGAGCGTATGGAAAAGGTTGAGTCGTAAGTGTGTACGGTAAATCACCTTGTACGTGTTTTAATTCTAGTGGATTTCTGCCGTGTTATCGGTCCCGTGGTTTTTTTACTCCGGTGATGGAGTTTTCCACGTAAAAATCTTGCGTGTTATTTTATTTTCCGCATTGGGTTTTATCGCAACGATTTTTTGGAGTGTTTATACGTTTACACCTATTCACCCCCCTCTAGGTGTTTCTTCCCTATTTAGATCCGTATTATATACGACCCAACAAGTGGTATCAGAGCGGGAATAGGGTTGTGGACAATGGCTTGAAGGTGGAAACATCAATCGACCCCCTTTCTTTGATGGAACAAATTATGCGTACTGGAAAGTACGGATGAAAGCCTTTTTATCTTCCATCGACGAAAGGGTGTGGCATTCAATTGAATCAGGATGGTCTAATCCAACTGAACTTATCTCTGATGTTCACACCTTAAAACCTAGGTCGAAATGGACCAAGGAAGAGTTTGAGTTATCTTCTTACAATGGCAAGGGAATTAATGCTATTTTAATGCCTTATCTCAAACTGAATTCTCTCGCGTCTCGGCATGTGAGACTGCGAAAGAAATCTGGGATGTTCTCCAGGTTACACATGAGGGAACTAACCTCGTGAAGATTCAGAAACTGCAAATGCTTACGAGCAAGTTTGACTCTATCTTAATGGCAGAAAATGAATCTTTCACGGACTACTATACACGATTGCAAGACATCGTAAACTCATGTGCTAATCTGGGAGAGAAGATTCCAGAATTTAAGATTGTAAGAAAAATCTTAAGAACTCTTCCTGAACGATTTCGCCCAAAGGTTACTGCCATTGAAACTATTAAACACCCGGACGAAATACGTGTAGAAGAATTAGTTGGTTCATTACAAACTTATGAAATGACTTTTAATACTAACAATTCTTCTGGAAAAGCATCCACTTCTAAGTCTTCAGGTTATGCGTTTGAAAACAACTAAGGAAGAAGACGCGGATACATCCTCCTCGGACGATGACGAGAACCTTTCTATGGAGGAATTTGAGAAGCAGCTCGCTCTCTTGACGAGGAATTTTCGCCGCAACTTTCGAAGGGGTAATTCAAGCAAATCTCCATCCTTCGGAAAGTGGAACAAAGGCAAGGGTACTCCAAGTCACAAGTCAAGAAAGCAGGAAAACTTCTCAAAGGATAAGAAAAGTTCAGAAGGACAATTACAATGCTTCAAATGTCGAGGCTACGGCCACATTGCAACGGAATGTCCTAACAAGTATCCGGCAAAGAAGAAGGCGATGCAAGTCGTCACTTGGGATGACAACTCAACGTCAAATGAGTCGTCTTCAAGTGATGAAGAAAAGAGCTCCACCGCATTCCACGCGTCCATATCTTCACCCTTCATGTGCTTTATGGCAAATACATCTGAGTCGTTGTCCAACTCCACTGTTGAAAAGAACGCAACGGACAACGAATCGGATGATTCGGAAGGTGAAGATTTTGCTCTAGCCTACCACAGACTTTTGAGGGACTCAAAGAAAGTGGCTAAGCAAAACAAGAGTTTGAGAGGGAGAGTGCATGATCTCGAAGAAGAAGCAAAAAGAGCGACTTCTCTCTCAAACGCTCTTGAAGTGGAAAGGGAAAACCTGATAAAAGAAAATGCTTCCCTTCAAGAGTCCAATGAGCAACTTGAGAAGGAACATACAAATCTGGTGGATAACGCGAATCACTTCTCAAAGCTCTACAACGAGGCTCGACAGGATAACCTGGAAATGACAAAGACCATTTTCCAACTCAAGAATGACTTACAGCGATTCTCTTCAGGAAGGAGTAAGTTGGATAGACTTCTTGGTCTTGGTCAATCAAATAGGTTCGGCCTCGGATACACTCAAACTGGAAACAGTCCAAGTTTGAGTGGGACAGTTTTTGTGCCTCAGTCGGTATCTCCTCCTCCGACACCGGAATTCAAGACAAACAACGACAACCAACCTACTTCATCCTCTTTGGGATCGTCAAGATCTAAGGTATGTTTTCGTTGTGGTGTTTCAGGGCACATAAGAAGATATTGCAAGACGGGAGTCGAACGCTCATCTCAAGCACCTCTTGCATCAACTACCAAAAAGGCTCCTTTCCGGAAATCAAAGCAAAACTTTTCAAATGAAAAGAGACTTGGTAGTTCACCGCACAAGACGACTTCATCAAGGAGCAACAATCGTTTCAACAAGACGCTTTCACCTAGGCACAAAACTTCACGACCATTACAGACGCATTCCAAAAGGCTTGGGTGCGCAAATGTGAAATTTTCCCTTGTCTTGTTTCCAATATTTCCTTGCATGCATATGATAGCTCGTCTTGGTATCTGGATAGCGGGTGTTCCCGTCACATGACCGGTGACAAAAATAGTTTTCAAAATCTTGAGAAAATCTCCGGAGGACACGTTGTTTTCGGAGACGGTCGATCTTCCAAAATTGTTGGAAAAGGGACGGTAGCTATTCCAGATGGCCCGATTTTGAAAAACGTCTTATTTGTTGATGGCCTTAAGACTAACCTCATAAGCATAAGTCAACTTTGCGACAATGGTTTTTCAGTTAACTTTTCATCGGTTGAATGCGTTGTAACTGATAAGGACCATGTCTTCTTTCTAAAAGGGGTTAGATCTGAAAACAATTGTTATGTTGTTCCTAATAATTTTCTGAAAATTGTAACTTAGCCGCTTTGAATAATGAAACTCTTTGGCACGAAAGGCTAGGTCACTTAAATTTTAAGGAACTTACTAGAATTTCAAACAAGGACGTGGTCAAGGGGATTCCAAAGCTTTTATTTAAACAAAACGTTGTGTGTGGTGGTTGCCAAAAGGGAAAACAGTCTAGGACTGCACACAAGAACTTGAACCACGTTGGTACAAAACGGCCCTTGGAACTTTTGCACATGGACTTAATGGGGCCGACCCGTCAACCATCCTTGGGAGGTAAGTGGTACATCTTTTTATTGGTTGATGATTTCTCTCGGTTTTCATGGGTAGCATTTTTGAGAGAGAAAGCTGATACGTTTGACTCTTTTCATGAGATTTGCCATCGTATTATGATTGAAAAGAATGAAAAGATCATTCGTGTTAGAAGTGATAGGGGTGGAGAATTCATAAATTCAAAATTCATTGACTTTTGTACTTCAAATGGCATTAAACATGAATTCTCAGCACCCTATACACCTCAGCAGAATGGTGTTGTTGAGCGCAAAAACAGGGTTGTTCAAGAGATGGCGCGTGTGATGCTTCATAGCCGGAAATTACCGCTACATTTTTGGGCTGAAGCTGTGAACACCGCTGTCTATGTCATTAACAGAGTGTATTTGCGCCCAGGAACCTTGAATACACCATATGAGCTGTGGTTTAGTAGAAAACCGGATATCAAGTACTTTCGTATCTTCGGGAGTCGATGTTACATCTTACGTGACCGTGAAAATCTTGGAAAGTTCGACTCTCGAAGTGATGAAGGGATCTTTTTGGGTTATTCTACGAATAGCAGAGCATATCGAGTATTTAACATTGAATCTAAGACGATTGTAGAATCTATAAATGTTAAAGTAGATGAAGCTTCTCATTTTGAATCTGAAAAATCTACCCTCGATATCTCACTAGATGATGATTCTCCTGCTAGTGCATCTTCTCATAATAATGCTTCCAATATTAATGATGCATCTAATGGTTCTTCTAGTTTATCTGATGTGCAGGAATCATCTCGTGTACCTCCGAGTACTCCGTTTCAACAAACGCTACGAATCTCCAAGGATCATCCGGAATCGAACATCATTGGAGATCCACAAGAAGGAGTTAGAACTCGAAGGCAGTTGGTTTGCGGACTTGCTTGCTACGTATCTTTAATCGAACCAAAGACAATAGATGAAGCTCTTCAGGATGACTACTGGATTAAAGCAATGCAGGAAGAGCTCCATCAATTTGAGCGAAACAAAGTCTGGGAATTAACGAAGCCTCCAAAGCAACATAATGTGATAGGTACCAAATGGATCTTCAAGAACAAGAAAGATGAAGATGGTACTATCATCAGGAACAAGGCACGACTAGTTGCTCAAGGCTACTCTCAAGTAGAAGGTATAGACTTTGACGAAACTTTCGCCCCTGTAGCTAGACTCGAGTCCATTCGTATATTGTTTGCTATTGCTTGTCATTTTAAAATCAAATTATTTCAAATGGACGTCAAGAGCGCATTTCTAAATGGGTTTTTAAATGAGGAAGTTTATGTAGCTCAACCGAAAGGTTTTGTAGATCATAAACAACCTAACCATGTTTTTCGTTTGAAAAAGGCTCTTTACGGTCTGAAACAAGCACCACGAGCATGGTACGAAAGGTTAACAAAGCACCTTTTGGAGAAGGGCTATACTCGAGGGGGAGCTGACAGGACTCTCTTTGTGAAGCATTATCAAAATAATTTCATTGTAGCACAAATCTATGTCGATGACATTGTATTTGGTGCAACAAAAGATAATGATGCTTCTAAATTCGCGGAGACCATGGAAAGCGAATTTGAGATGTCCATGATGGGCGAATTGTCTTATTTTCTTGGATTGCAAATTAAACAAAATGATGAAGGTATTCACTTGAGTCAATCCAAGTATGCACTGGAGTTGGTCAAAAAGTTTGATCTAGAAAATTGTAAAGATTTTCCAACTCCAATGGGAACTAGCCACAAGGGACTTGGAAGTGAATCACATAGTGAGAATGTAGACGAGAAACTGTATAGAAGTATGATTGGAAGTCTACTTTACCTCACGGCTAGTCGCCCGGATATATCCTTTAGTGTTGGGATTTGCGCGAGATATCAATCAGCACCAAAGGAGGTTCACCTGAAAGCGGTGAAACGGATCATCCGGTACATCAAAGGATCAATTAATTTCGGAATTTGGTATCCTATGGGAACAAGTCTGGATATTGTTGGATACTCAGATGCCGATTGGGCAGGATCAGTGGATGATCGGAAAAGCACGAGTGGTGCATGCTTCTATCTTGGCCATTGCCTTGTTGCATGGCACAGTAAAAAGCAGAATTGCATAGCACTCTCGACTGCCGAAGCGGAATACATTTCAGCTGGAAGTTGCTCAACTCAACTCATTTGGATGAAAAGCGTATTGAGTGACTTCCGCATTTCAGCATCTTCGGTAACAATACTTTGTGACAACACTAGTGCTATTAACATTTCTAAAAACCCTGTGTTGCACTCTAGAACAAAACATATTGAACTTAGATATCATTTTCTTAGAGAGCTAGTTGAATCAAATACTCTTCAACTTTCATATATTTCAACTGAAGATCAATTAGCTGACTTTCTAACAAAACCTTTGGATCAAAAACGTTTTATTCATTTACGAAAAGCAATTGGGATGCTTTCCTTGAAATAATCTTCTTTTTGAAATCTTTGCTTAGGATAGGTTTTGTATTTGTATTTGTTTTGTTCTATTCAATATCTATGATGTACATAGGACATTAATTGAGCATAGATCATAATTGACTTTAATTGCATCTGTTCACACATTTAGAAATTTATTATGCTTTTGCCATCATAATATTTCACTGTTGCAATGATCATTTATGTTAATTAAATCATCTTCTAAAGTGATCAAAGTCAATTTCTCTCTCAATGATCTCTTGGTATAGTCATTATCGTATTTGACTGTTTTGTCGAGTATGAAATCGAGATCAATTTTTGGTTGAATACTTTATATCTTAAATAATTGATAGCCAATTGAGGGGGAGTCAAAGATAATGTAAAATGCTCAAAAGATGTGGAAAGAGTTACATCCCAATGAGGAGTGTGAAAACTACCACCACATGGAGGAAAGAGCTACCACCTCGGTCGTCCGAGTATTGTGTGCAGCTACCACATGTATACCAAGCATGGTTGTTCAAATTTTTGATTAAGTAAAATGCATATTGAAATACTTGACTCTGTCAAATTTCAAGGTTGGTATAAGGTGGGATTTTAAAGAAAGATACTCAAAGAGCCACTCTCTTCAACAGATTGTCTAGAAATATTATCTACTATATTTGGGATTTCAAACATCTATTGATCTTTGTATTTCATTTTCTTTACTGAATTGATGATTTGATAAAGGCATTACTCATAAGATCAAGTTAGATGTGATTGAAGGTGTTCAACTTTAAGGGATTTAATTCTTGTAAATTTTCGTTTCATTTTTGGATATTATTGATAGATTTGGCATAATCTAATTCTTGTTGTATGAAACGATGATTTTTGTTTAAAGTTGATACACATTTGTGCTTACAATCTTTTTCTGGATTTTCCTGAATTTCTCTGAAATTTTCTAAAGAAAAAGTTGGGGCCGATCCGGATCGGGCAAGGTGATCCGGATCCCGAACGCAGGTTTTCTCCTGCGGGCTGACGATCCGGATTGGACCTGCCGATCCGGATCCCGAACGCAGTTTTCTCACTGCGGGTAGCCGATCCGGATCGCAAGCTCGGGAGGATCCGGATCGCGGCTAGGTTTTTATAAAGAACAAAAGGGTTTTGATTTCTTTTACTCCAATCTTTTGTTCAAAAGTTTCCAGAGCGCTTCTCTCTAGATTTCATCCTCCTTGGAAGCTTTCAAACTCAAAGTTCTTCAATTCCAAGTAAGTTTTATTGATCAAAATCTCGGTTTTTCACCGTTTTTCTCTTTTCCTCCTCAAACGCACGATTTTCTTGGATCAACTTTGTTTGTGGATGGTTTTTGATCAAATTTCTTTTGAAATAAGAACTCTGGGTAGATTAGTTTTGATTATATGCAAGGTTTTCTCCTGATTAACGGATTTTTAGGCTTCGATTTCTAAAAATTTCGGTTTTAGGGCATATAATAAGGATTTTCGAAATTCATGCAATTGATCTACTTTTAAAAGTCCTTTTGCAAAACTAATTTGATTCTTGGCTTCTCTACATGATTATGATTGTTTGGGTACAATTTTTCAAATTTTTGAAAACTAAGAATTTTTGTGTTCTTGAGTTGGTCTTCACAGGATTTAAATCTTCTCAAAGCATTTGGATCAATGGGATTCTCATGGATCATTCTTTTGTTGGTCACAATAGTGCACACTCGGGCCACAAACAAATTAAAGAGAGCTAAGAAAACACAACAAAAAGGTGAATTTGTCGAGGTCAGTGATACAGAGGTGGATTGTCACGAGATAGATTGGACTGCATTGACAGATGATGATGAATCATTGCCTGAACAAAAGGCGTCCGATGCTTCGAAAGGAAAAGCACCCATGGACAAAGGAAAAGCGCCTATGACTAAACCAACCATCTCTGTGAAAAGGAAACGAGTAACTAGACGTTTTGGACTACGACGAGACGCTGATTTTAACACACCGATTGTTCCTGACTCCCCGCCTCGTGTGGAAGGAGTGTTCGTCAGCATGGATCGCGTTCGAGCGTTTGAACGTCGTGAATGCATCGGTGAACGTCATGTCAACATTGAAGATCTCCGAAATCACTCACCTGAGTTTGGAACCTTGATTGAGCAAGCTAATCTCATCCAAGTCTGCCGATTCCCCGAACTACTTGGGTATTGTTTGTATCGTGTAAGGACTTTTTACACGAATGCCACACATCTTCAAGAAGGAGAACATGGATCAATGCATTTCTATACAATTATCCAAGGGATGAAACTTAAAATCACTCCGCAGCTAATTGGCGAAGTTCTTGGAATGGAATCTAACACATCGGGGGTCAACTTTTTGAAAGGAAAAAGTTTGACGAATGCCTTGTGGCAAACAGTGATAGATAAGATTTGTTTGGAAGGAACGAATTCAGCTAATGGTAAAAGTGTAAAATCCAAATATCTTCGACTGGAGTACCGATTTCTAAATTTCATCACGTGTTACAACATTCTACCTAACATGCAGACTAAGGTCGTGAGATGGGAGAGACTGCTGTTCCTATATCTCTTAGGTCATCCCTCTGAGGCTGTAGGATTGAACATGAATATCCCCTACATAATTTGGAATAGAATGTCAAGATATATTGTACATCCTCATCCTTCTGAGCGACTTCCGTTTCCATTAATCATCATGAGGATCTTACAAAAGTTTGACATTGATATAAGCTCGACATCTTATCAACACTGTTGGGGGATGATAGATGAGTCAACGATTGTGAAGTCACTTCACAAACTACCACATGTTACTCCGACACATTCCACTGGAAAGAAACCTTGTGTCGGCACCTCGGCCTCACCGTCTCAACAAGCATCAGAACAAAGGCGAATGTCTGAAGAACTCGAGATCATAACGGCATCCCAAATTACATTGACCAAGAAAGTAAATTCAATGAGGAAATTGATCAAGAACATGTTCACTAAGATGGGATATAGTGCGTCTGAGGACTCAGACTCGGATGACTAATTTGTGCTTTAACAATTTTTGTGCAAATTTGTGCAGGATTTTATCTTTTTAGACTTTAGTTCAGCTTTTAGGACTTACTTTTAGTTCTAGTTCTTATTTTTCGGAACAATTTTTGAAATCTTTAACTCTCCTTAAATTTTTGTGTTTTTGGCTGATTTTGTGACAAAAAGGGGGAGAGAGTTTATAGAGAACTTGAACAATGCTTGAACAATGATTGATTGAACAATGATGATGATGTGCATGGACATCAAGGTAAGGGAACTTGAAAATCTTGATTGTGAAAATCTTGATGATGAAGATTTTGTATACATCAAGGTAAGTATGATCTCAACTTCAACTTGAGGTTTTTCAGCTATATGAATGCATGCCTCGACTAACTATTTGCTAACTATTTGGGCATGTAATATAACTAACAAGTTGATGTTCACTAACAAGTTTGTGACACTTGGTTTTTGATTGCATAGAAGATATGTTGGTTCTTAACTCTGATCAATTACATATCTACATATATATAAATTTGTCACAAACATGTTCATGACATTTGGTTTTTACGTGCAAAGAAGATATGTTGGTGTTTTTTAACTATGATCTGTTTACATATCTGAATATAAATGTCATGGTAAGTATAAATGAGTTTAAACTTCATCTCTGTTTGTGTTTTTTGAATGATACAAAATTCTTGAGGTATCTAACGATTTCTTTTGTCAAGAATGATTTCTTTTTGCAGAGAGTACAGATGTCTAAGTCTAGAGTCTGTTTTAGGAGTTTAACTCATGTATTGTATTTTGGATCTCCATTGTAAATTTTTGTTGTATGGTGATAGCAACAAAAATATCTTTTTGAATTTTCTTTAGTGGATCTATGTTTTGTCACGAAACCGCCAAAGGGGGAGATTGTTACGGAATTTGTGTTGGCGTAGTTTCGTGAAAGTTTCAAGTCCTGAAGATTGAAGGTGAAGAAAGTTGGATCATTTAACTCAATCTCAAGAAAGAAGAATTCAAAAGGATCAGGTATGTTTAACTAAAGAATTTGTGTGATCCGAATACTTCTTGTAGTGTAGAAACACTTGGAAGAATCTTTCATTGCATAAAAATCAAAAACTGGACTTGGGACATGTTCAGGATCCGGATCAGGTTGTTCGATCCGGATCCCGAAGGTGGTTCGTTCATACATCGTCGCAATCCGGATCGTAGTCTCTTGATCCGGATCCCGAACGTTGAGTTTACCATCTACCTTGAACGATCCGGATCTTGCTTCGCAATCCGGATCCCGAACGTTGATGTTTGGTGAACTGTATGAACGATCCGGATCGTAGTCACATGATCCGGATCCCGAACCTTCGTTTTTCTGGAATTGGCTGTTTCGTTATGACGATCCGGATCCTAGTTATCACGATCCGGATCGCCGTCCGTAAATATCCAGAAATGGTTGGTTTTTGATTCTTATCTCCTTCCTAGGGTTTCTAACCTATAAATACACCCTATGTCTCTCTTTCTAGGGTAAATCCACATAGCCGTCATTTTCTTGTATCATCTTATACGGCTATAGATCCACATATAGAGAAGAAAGGAAATCATTAGAGAATACTCTATGTTTCTTCATCTATATTGATTAGTTTGATTCTAGGTTTTCATACTCACATCTTGAGTTGAATCAAACTAATGAATACTTAGATGGTATTTCCGATCTATCTTTGATCTAAGTATTCGGCGGATCATCACCACCCAAAAAACAACGATTTTCCCCAAAAATCGGCGCGTGGATTCGCGTGTCCTTGTGGATTCAAGGTTCAATCGCTCTCGTGGATTCGGAGCGAGGCACGTTCGTGGATTCGAACGGTGCTATTGGGTGAAGACCGTGGATTCGGTCGGACGTCGTGGATTCGACGTTGGACGCCGTGGATTCGGCGTTGGGCGCAGATCGTGGATTCGAGAAGCGTCGGAGCGAGCGGAGAAGATCCTCTAGGAGCGTATGGAAAAGGTTGAGTCGTAAGTGTGTACGGTAAATCACCTTGTACGTGTTTTAATTCTAGTGGATTTCTGCCGTGTTATCGGTCCCGTGGTTTTTTACTCCGGTGATGGAGTTTTCCACGTAAAAATCTTGCGTGTTATTTTATTTTCCGCATTGGGTTTTATCGCAACGATTTTTTGGAGTGTTTATACGTTTACACCTATTCACCCCCCTCTAGGTGTTTCTTCCCCTATTTAGATCCGTATTATATACGACCCAACACTTTAAATTTAAATCTCCGAATGCTTCAACTAAACAAAATTTCATAAATATTTTTCAAGCATCCATAACATGTGGTAGCTTCACACACAGACCGGACGACCGGGGTGGCAGCTTTTTCCAACATGTGGTGGTAGTTTTCACACTCCTTTCGGATGTAACTCTTTCCACATCTTTTACAATTTATTTATTTACCCTTGTAAGAATGCAATCTCTTACGTGAAAGAATTAAATCCCAAATTTTAGTCTATCAGTTGTCTCACATTTATCACAATGAAATCACACAACCGAGATAGATTAAGCATCTAAAGATCACACATGATTTTTAAAATTTGATGCTTATAATATCAAAAACTCCTATAATGAAGTATCTTCAAGATTATGATTACGGAGTAAAGTTGATAATTCATATAAAATTAAATTGGAGTGAATGAACGTGAAAACCCTTTTCATTCAATGCACTTGTTCGTTAAAAACCTTTTGTTTAAACAAAACATAAAAACGAAGAGCATTGAAAACATGTAATGCAGAGATTCAGAAAAATATGAAAGAAAAACCAATCAAAGCATTACATACAGTCATAAGCTATTTAGAACTTAAGACAAGGAAAGATATCACCTTTCCGAATCCAAAATTGTCGAATTTTGGGTTGTCTTGATTCATTGTGGTTGGGAGATGATAGCTTTGACTGTTGATCCACCTTAGGTCTTTGCCTCGCAGCGATCCACTTGTATGATTGATGTTGTGGCTCGGACCTTTGGTGGTTTGAGTTAACTCCTCTGACTTGATGTAATACTTATAAAACCAAATCTCAGTGCAAAATAAAAATCAATGCGGAAAATAAAAACAGCACACCGAGATATACGTGGAAACTCCAATTCAGGAGAAAAACCACGGGACCAACACGCAATAACAATCCACTAAGAATAGAAGAATAACAAGGTGATTACCGACTCCACGGACTCAACCCCTCCTTCAGCTTCTTCGGACCTTGCGCTGACCGGTTGGATATCCACGCAATAACAATCCACTAAGAAAAGAAGAATAACAAGGTGATTACCGTCTCCACGGATTTAACCCCTCCTTCAATTTCTTCAGACCTCGCGCTCCACCGTTTGCACGTCCACTGCACACGTTCGAATCCACGAACGCCACTCGAATCCACGAGCACACGTTTCGAATCCACGAAACGCCTTTAGCACACCGAATCCACGATGCCACGTCGAATCCACGACGCAAACTCAGTCGATAAGAATATTGACTTCGATGGTGATCCTTTGCTTAGATTCTCATTGAGGAACCGTAGAAGAAATCTCTAAGCAAAGATTAGATCAATTCGACGAAAGATATGTTCTTGAAATAACCGTCGAATTGACCTAAAAGAGGCTAAAAAGAAGAACGATAAGAACCTAGCCTCTAGGGTTGCTCTCAAGTGTTTTATAAATTAATCGGTAGAGAACCCACGTTTTTGAGAAACCCTAAATGTCTATTTATAGTTTAGAAACCTTTGGAAAGAGATAAGAATCAAAAACATACCTTATCTGGAAATTTTCAGGACGGCGATCCGGATCGGATTTACTGCGATCCGGATCGTCGTAACGAGATTGACGATTCCAGAAAACCAAGGGTTCGGGATCCGGATTGCAAGGTCCGGTCCGGATCGTTCATGCAATTCAGCAAAGTCCCATGTTCGGGATCCGGATCGGAATGGCCTAGGATCCGGATTGAAATTGCCAATGAACAAGTACCCTTCGGGATCCGGATTGCAAGGTCTGATCCGGATCCTGAACATGTCCCATGTCCAGTTTTTGATTTTTATGCAATTAAAAGATCATCCAAGTGTTTCTACACTATAAGAAAGTATTCGGATCACCACAATTATTTAGTTAAACATACCTGATCCTCTTGAATACTTTCTTCTTGAGATTGATGTAACTGATCCACTTGTATGATTGATATTGTGGCTCGGACCTTTGGTGGGTTGAGTGAACTCCTCTGACTTGATGTGTCTTTTGATTCCGTTGAGTTCGCTCCGTAGATGAAGTTGCCGAAGAATTCTTCTTTCTCTTTTTCGGGCAATCCTTCACCAAATGTCCTTCAAGTCCACATAGGTGACAAGTTCTTCCTTTCAATTTAGTTGTGGAACTTGAAGCCTGCACAGTTTGGTCCTTTTTGAATTCCAAACCAACCTTGCTTGTTTGACCTAATCCGGACATACAATCTAGTTTCTTGGAACCGGTCGAAAGCCTTTGTATGTCGAATTTGAGTTCATGGACTTGCTTGGTCAAAGCTTGG
Organism: Tillandsia leiboldiana; assembly: GCA_029204045.2. Lineage (NCBI taxonomy): Eukaryota > Viridiplantae > Streptophyta > Magnoliopsida > Poales > Bromeliaceae > Tillandsia > Tillandsia leiboldiana. Next base: position 51,105,935 of record CM055064.1, on the reverse strand, counting down.
TTGGTAACATGAATCTCCTCAAACTGCTTTTCAAGAAAATCAATCTTGTTAATATGGGAATTAACGATCGTTTCCGATTGATTTATCTTTTCCTGGAGGATTTTATTATTATCCAATAAAAACTCTCGTTCCTCCTCGAGATCATGAAGTTTGATCTTTAAAGCATGATTCTCGTCTTGATTCTCAAGTCGTTGCTTCCTCAACTTCTTGATATGCTTGGCCATCTTCTTAGATTCCGCAAGAAGTTGTTGATATGCCTCAACGAGTTCTTCTTCGTCCGACTCCCCCTCACTTGATGACTCTCCGTTGGATGTTGATGTTTCATGCAAAATCAAAGGAATAGAGTCAGTGATTAAAGATGATAAACAAACATTAGAAGAGGGAATTTGAGAGGCGTGTAAGGCAACGGCTTTTTCCTCTTTACTTGAGGTCGATTCATTAGAGGTAGAATCGTCCCAAGTTTTCGCTTGCAAAGCCTTCTTTTTATATGATTTCGGAGAAGGACAATCCGTTGAAAAATGGCCGTAGCCTTTGCATCTATAGCATTGGATTTCCCCTTCGAAATCATCTTTTTCTTTAGAAGGTTTTGCAAAGCTTTTGAGGTTAGAGGATTTAGAACCCGATGATCCTTTAGAAGGTTTCGTGGATGAAGATCCATCGGTTCGATTCTTCCAAAATTTCCGACGAAATTTCTTTGTGATCCGCGCCAATTGTTCTTCAAAATCGGCAAAAGAGATTTCATCGTCGGAACTTGATTCGCTATCTTCTTCCTTTGTTGACTTGAATGCAATACCTGTAAGTTTAGAAGAAGACTTGGAAGAAACTTGATTAGTAGGAAAAGTCATTTCATAAGTTTGCAAAGCACCTACTAGTTCCTCTACACTCATCTCATCCGGATGACTAACGGTTTCAATGGCGGTAACCTTTGCCCTAAACCGTTCCGGAAGAGTCCGAAGTATCTTTCTTACAATTTTCGACTCCGGGATCTTTTCTCCTAAATTAGCACATGTATTTATTACATCTTGAAGTCTAGTGTAATAATCTGTAAACAATTCATGCTCTTCCATATGAATAGAGTCAAATTGACTTGTAAGCATCTGGAGCTTTTGAATTTTTACAAGATTAGTACCCTCATGTGTAATTTTGAGAATATCCCAAATTTCCTTCGCGGTTTCACACACGGAAATTCTTGTGAACTCAGTCGAGGAAAGAGAGTTAAAAAGAGCGTTCATACCTTTCCCATTGTAAGAAGATCTTTCGAGTTCCTCTTTGGACCATCTAGAGCGAGGTTTTGGGGTAGTAGAATTTCCTACTTCCTCAACAGGATGCACCCAACCGTATTCCACGGATTGCCATACCCGCTCATCAATTGCGATGAGAAAAGCCCTCATCCGCACTTTCCAATAAGCATAATTAGTCCCATCAAAAAGAGGAGGTCTATAAATATTACCACTTTCACCCATCATGATAGATAAACCTAAAACCCGCTCTGATACCAATTGTAGGTTTTTATATAGGATCCACAATTCTTCAACTTCAATCTTCAAGACTCAAGACACTGAGTGTCAACTTGAGCTCTTGTTGAATCTTCTCTAAGTCTTTGATTGCTGATTGACAATTTGATCCCTTTAAGACTCCGACTCAACTCACTGACTTGACTCACGAAATATGCCAACACCAAAAAGCCGTAACAGAACAAACACCTGAAAGGAGTAAACCACATGGAGTGAAAACTAATTAAAGTTTCTAATGGGTTCAACCACCGAGAAAGAATTATTTATACTTGGTTTACCGGAGGCATCAACAAAAGCTAAATAGAAGATAAGGTAAGTAGATAAGGAAAAATGCAGTAAAGGTTACGAACACCCCCGATACCTCACCAACACCCAACCAAACTAAACCCTCAGCTCAGATCCACCAAACTCACCCACTTACACAACAGCCGAAAGGAGTCTCACCTTCTAGATCGGTTGACCTGTACGAGCCCCGAGTGGAGGTCAAATTCTCGAACAACACTCCCATCGATGACTCGTACATTCATCTGGCAGAGTCGGTGTACAGTACACTCCCCAGATTGGTCCTGGGTGCCAAGTGATGCGCTGAAGAATTTCATACTCGTGCCACCTAAACAAACTTACCTCCAGGAGATCCGAGTTACACCCATGCCACCCTCTGTCAATATTCCACCAAATACTGCACGGCGCCTGAAGAATCTGGTTACACCCACGTCATCCTCCGGTGGATCTTTCACCACAATTAGCCGAATGGGAGTACACCAACGTTACCACACCCAATCGTTGGCTCTATACACCCGTTTCCCGAGGAGTCAAAAATATTGACTTATTTCTCAATCAAGCACTCTCACGCCACACAACAGCACAAAGGCCAACTACCCAACTCGCAGCATATCAGAGTACTCGCCTTTAGTCCTTCTTAGGTTACTCCTAAGACAAAATCTACCAACTCTTGCACTCAACCGAACCCTCGGTTCCACAACCCCATGGTACTATCTTGAGGTCCACAAGCAAAACACACAAACACAGGGTCACTTACCTCTATGGCTCCAAACCTCAAAGCTTAGGGAGATCTACACACATTCTCTCCACAAAACACACTACAACCAGGAATAAGAACTAGCAACAAGATAGAACATAAGATAGTAGACAAGATAAGAAATCACCCCTACTTGGCGACATCCTTACCTCAGGCTGAAGAACTGCTGAAGGTTGCAGTCGATCGCTTGAATTGTTGAAGAACGCTTATTCGGGCATGAGCCGATTCGAGGAATAAGTCCTCGAACTCCACAGTCTGCTGAAGATTTCTGATCCTCGGCTCGAGCTAGCCTCTCACAACATCAATAAGGTATCCTCCCGGTTGACTTGCTCTCAATACCATTTATAGGGAAAGCCTGTTGTGTACGAAAGGGGACCAAAGTGACCGAGCAGGACTGACTGGGCAGCGCATGCGGTGTTGACAGAGTTGAGTATACAGCACACCACTCCAGTTATTCTGATAATAATAAGCCTAAGTGTCTGCGCAGTTTTCGGCGGCTGTCCTATCACCAACAATATCCGTTGACTCATGTATGAGCCGATTGCGCTAGCATGAACTGAAATGCTGTCCCCGCATCGCCTCAAGGTATTCAGCTCCTCACAATTCTGTTTGGCTCAACACAATCGATTCGGCTCGCCACAACTCTAATACAGACTGTTGTTGATCCGGTACTTACTCCAATACTGATTGATAGGATTTCACAACAGAAACGTCAAATCAGGCTTTTATTATAAACATGTCTCCTCAACAAAAAACAGGAAGCGACACAACAACAAAAGAAAAGAAAAGAAAAACCAAACAAAAAATATATAGGTGAAATAAGATTCACTAACCAAGAAAAGAATTACATATGATTTCTCTACTATAATAGAGTATTTATAATAGAGTATTTTCAATCCAAGGCCTCTTTCTGAATCTCTCCCATCATTCTCTCGTTTTTTATAAATCCAAAAGAAAACTTCTTCCTGCATACAGTCGTGCACTGGGTGCATACAACCATGACCAACTTTCTCTCTAGTACGAAACATACCAAGCTTCGGTCATACTCCTCTTTATTAAAAGCTCTTTATATTAGAGCTATATATAAAGCTCATTCCAAAATATATTCAAATCTTAGTATATTTTGAAATTCTACTCTAATTAATATCTAAATTTAAATTAATTTATCCCCAACAGTTTTAAATATTAATTTTAATTTAATTAAAATTTAATTCTAAATCTAATCAAACTCTAACAACTATTAGTCAAAGGGAAAGCTTCTACCACAGTGGTTGAACCTCTATCATAGAGCTTGGTATAAACAAATCTTTATCTATTTATGTGAGTATATATATATATATATATATATATATATATATATATATATATATATATATATATATATATATATATATATATATATATATATATATATATATATATATATATATGAGAGTATGCACATCTTAAGAATAAATGTGTGGCACCCACTTTTTAGGAGTTCACCCATTCTAGAGCTGCTTTAACTTAAGCATACTTAACCTTGTTAACCTCTTGGGCCTAATCACCATCCAAAATACTATAGCTGAGTTAAGAGGTTTAGTTCTATTATATCTTTTATATAGAATTATTTTAAATTTCGGAATTGTTGAGACTAAATTTTTTCACCACCTAAGGAAGTGGCGCGTGACGTATACCATTGGCTGAGAACATCAGATGATAGAAGAATAAGTCAACAGAAAATGATATGCGTCTTGACCAAAACTGCCCTCGATCACGTGAGAGTGCCACACGTGACACACGTCCATCGGCTAAAGGCATCAGCCGATAAGAGAAGCGGTTGACGAAGGGTATCGTCTCATCCGAGACCGACCTCGGCCGAAGGCAAATATTAAACCGCCTCAGTCGAACGATGAAAAAAGCAGAGTCAGGGTCAATTCTCGGCTACTTGAACCCCAGAAGGAAAGACCATGGAAGGAAAGGGTACGAGATTTGGGCATAAATCTCATAACATACTCTGGAACAGCAAGCGGCGCCCAGCATTGGAAAGCACCGAAGATCGCGCTTCGGCGTGTCGATTAGGGGATGAATCTAGACGAAAAACGACTACTATCTTGTTGAGGAGAATCGACTCAAAAGAAAGTAGTTGAGGAATTTACGCTGACTCCCCTTAAATTACGCCGATTACTAAATCGGCGGTTATACACTTGGGTCGTAAATGTATAAATAAGCGAACCAACGAAGAAAAATGGGTCCTGCAATCTCGTAAGCTAGTGACTACCCCTGTTTTTTTATACATTTCATATCTACATTTACTACTTTTGTAGATAACTACCGCATTTCCTAACAGGAGATTTACTTGTAATTGGTTCCCAATTACTCTTGTAACTCCACTCCAATCAATATAAATTCTTAATCAGTTTCTTAGCCGTGTCAATTTCTTGTCTCTGACTCTCAGTTCGGCTATTTTAGGCCGAACTATGCTGACCTTACAATCTCAGTTCGGCTAATCTAAGCCGAGATCTCTCGAGAGTTGATTGAGAAGAATTCGGCCAAGCGGATCCCTCATCGGCCCGATCACTTGATCTTTTGGCATGCGGCGCATCACACTCTGAGGGTCACCCCCACAGGCTGATCGCAGACTGCACTCGGTCGACGGTCAACACAACTTTTCGGCCCAACAGGAAGTATCACATCCCCCTTCCTTTAAGCCCTGATGTCATCGTTAGGCTCAGGCACCCTCACAAACACCAGACAATGTGAGATTTATCTTGACTTTGGCTCAGACGAGACTTATCTCTACTCACTAGCTATATAATTTTGGCTCAGTCGAGACTTGTCTTATATTTTTGACTGGTGATTGGCTCTAATACCAACTATTACACACCTCACTTTTCACGGGCTCATCTATTTTAGAATTACTCTAGATCTAACACGTTTAACCCTCTTAACTTTTTGAACTTATCCACCGTCCAAAATATTATAATCAGACTAAGAGATTTAGTCACATGTTATTTTTTATAAAATAATTACATATCTCGCAACCATAAAAAATACAGTGTTATTATTCCTGCCATCCTCTTTTTTATATATTATCATTACTAAGGATAATTTTTGGTATGTAACACTAACAAGACGAAAATCTTCTACTAATTATGTGAGTATATATCTAGGTTGTGTTTGGTTCAGATATAAATTAGAACAGTTTATTTTAAAAATAAGTTTAAGTTCAGTAACAAGCAGTAACAAGATCAATTTTGCGTTTGATCGATGCGTAGCTAACCAACATTAATTTAAACATTAATTTTCCCTAACAAAATGTAGTTGATGGCTGCTGAAATTTTGGCCTAATTTTGCGGACATGTGCAGTTTCAATCAATCGATCATGGATACAATAATAATATATGCATGGTTATTGTTAGGATTTAGTTAGATGTGTAATTAAATCTTAATTAGATTAGGATTAATATTTAAATCTGTAAGAGATAAATTAATTTGAATTTAAATCCGTGGTCCTTTCTATAAATACATTTTAAGAAAAACAACGAAAATTGTAGAATTTTTTTTAAAAAAACACTTTTGATACACCCCGAGACGCACACAGACCCACTACAAATACAGAAAATTTCTTTATTCACACAAACAGAACTTTCCCTGTATTTGCACGGCGTCACACAATGTACAATTTCACAACCGCCAATTTCAACTAACACCAAGTTACCGCATTCATAAAGGATGTATATACAACTAAATAATTCTTAAATATGATGCTTTAATACTCTACAGTGTCCTTAGCGCAGATGATGCATATGCACAGGTTATCAAGTATTCCTATTGTTTTTAAAATGTTCCCCACACAGAAAGCTTATTTGAAATCTACTAGTGCAATGAAAGTCAAAATCCTTTTCAAAGCGGTTTCTCACACGGAAATGTAATTTTTTGAAAATCGATTACCACGAGGGGTAGAAAACAGTTTTGCATAAAACCACGAGATCTTAAAGATAAGAATCCACTTATTAGTCTATGTAATTATTAATCCAAACAAACAATCAAATATAAACTGAATCACCACAATCTAAACCCATCGACAAGTAAAGATAGAGTAAAAAGTAAATGAACTGTAAGGTACCGAATGAAACTCTCGGGACTGCTAAGCTCTCTAGCTATGTCGTCGCCTTACTTATCGTCCCGTCCGTCACCTCCCGTAGTACCTGCAACTGGGGGGCAGTGAGAAACCAACAAGGGTCTTCCAGTGGGTACCGCAAGCCGACGAAAGCAAGATGTACTCACTAGCAACCGAAAGAAAACAAACGACTATAAAGTATCGCAAAGTCAGATATAGTATTAATAAAAGAAAGTATAACAATGATCAGGTAAACAGAATACAGTAGCAAGATAATATATCAAACAATCATATCAAAATAACCGCTACCGTAAGCTGGAAAGATACTAATAACCAGTAACAATCGACGATAAACCAATACAGCAGCAATCAAGACTGGAAGAAACTACAACTACCAATCAATGCATAAATATTCGCTACTGTAGAGAATAACAAATATAATAATGCATCAAACCGATGAATAGTCTAAATCACCCAATCATATGCCATCTTGATCTAAAGACCTCAGGCGAAACCACTACCTCTCTCCCTGGCATATAACCCTAGTAGGGTCCGCATCGGGCTCATGGGTCGGAAGTAAAACCACCTTTCCGAAAAAAAATACCCTCTTGCAGTGGATCAGACTGCTGGTGTACGTGAAATGCACTCTGAGCTATAGCGATCAATGCAAAATGCTCAATAGCCAATTGTCGGCAAATAGTCGAGATAGAATCAACAAGGAATCACTGACCGAATCCAACAAGTCATATCACAAGTTTCAATATGTCACCGACCAATCAAGTCCACTATTCCCGAATGAATGTCACAGTGTCACCGACCCATCAGGTCTATATAACTCGAACATCGTGCAATAGACACGAATGTCATAAATCATGAAGTCGCCAAATCATGCCATGTCTCAAGATCATGTGCTATAATCATGTTATATGAACTCTAGCAATCACATAATACCGCTCTACTTCTAGGTCATGATGCAAATAGGAAAATAGAGAAAACATGAACGAAGTGTGTGGTGCTCAAGTGCTCAACATGCAAAGTGGATAATCAAGAAAGAAAACACGGGGGAAGGAATGTCACCGAGCATACACCATTGAACCAACTCCGGATCGAAGTACCCACCTGAATCGGCGAAGCACCTAACTCCCACGATGCTCTTGCTCACCGATCGGACCTGCAAAAGGTTTACCGAGTCAAGACTAGACTCTACGACTCAAAATCACCCATCTCTCAATCCCAAAACCGTTGGAAGAAATAATTCTTTAAACCGGGCTCCAGGAGCTCACTGAAAATTTTTGGAATTTCCCCGGAACACACCTGGAACCTTCAAACCACTCCGAAAGGTCCCAAACCATTAAATAAGTCACCCGCTGTCCCAAAACGCATCAAAATAGGTGCCTGAACAGCAAACACTAGATCCAGAGTTGATAGTTAAATAAGTACAAGTATACCGAAACGGGTTTCCTGAAATCGTCAGAATCGGCCACGGAACCCCGATTATACTCCACAAAGGCCGCGGATCTTGGACGAATAGTCCAAAGGGTCCGTGCACGCTGCCCGAGGAGACCTATGTGGCCGATTTGCATTTTGAATCCTAAATACTCCAGTACTAGGACAAAAAAATAAAGAATGAGTAAATACGATTTTTACCAAAAATCGCGCGCTTTGAAGGCGAACCGATGGCGAGGGTGTGATGACCTGGATCTCTGCAGAGCTGTGGTAGAGTCATTGGTGACATCTGGGGAGCCTGTACTGTGTGTTGGAGGTGTTTGTGCACCAATTGGACACAAGTGGCGGACTTCGGGCTTAATGGATCACGTGGGTGATCAGTGGACTCCGTCGGATCTTTAGAAGTGGTTTCGCGCGAAGCGGATATTAAAAATGGACTCAGCGCGAAGTTTGGACCAAGGAACACCTTTTCGGATGCCTTCGGCAAATTTTGGAGTTGGAATTTAGCAAAATGGACATCAAATTCGGATTCAGCGCGCGAAAACGGTCAAAATGGACTACCTACTTGATATTTTGCGCAACCGGTTACTGTTCATGCCGGAACAGTGATTCCGGCGGCCGGCGAACAACGGCGGCGGCGGCGGGCAGCGGCGGAGCACGGCGGACGGGCTCGGGTAGGCGGCGGAGCGGCCGCGGGCAGCGCGCGGGCGCGCGGGCAGGTGCGCGGTCCACGGACTGGCGTGCACCAGGGGCAGGACACGTGGCATGTTGAGATTGGTCGGTGCAGTGGACTTGGACCACGGAGCAGGCGGGCGCGGTGCATCGACCGGCGGGACACGTGTCTGATCGTGGTTGGCGGGCTCATGAAGGCTGGGTCCACGGGGTGCACCGGGGTGCCTCGGGATTCGCGCCTGGCAGGGGGCGCAAGCGGCACGTGGGCGCGCTGATCGGGCTTTCCCGCGCTCGGGCCCGCCACATGTCGTCGCCGCGTTGGTCCACGTGTCGGGCAGTGGATGGCCAGCGTGGCTGTCCGCTATTGCGGGGGCGACGTGGAGGCCCGAGGGACTTTCGGGCGCGCACAGTGTTGGGCTGAGCCCAACACTGTAGCCGCCCGAAAATCCCGAGCGTCCGGAAGTTGGGACTTATTGGGTATTTGTTGATTTGTTTTTCCAGCCTATAAATAGGCCCCTGTTCAGCAGTGAAGAACTCTTTCTCAGTGCGGATTTTTGCAGTGCAATCTTCAGGAGATTTCTTCCTCTCCCAGAGCCGGATCCATCTGCAGATTCCAGGATTTTTCTGCGGCACGCATCACGAGGTTTGCATTTTTTACGGCGCGGCACGACGCTCGTTCGTTTGTGATCTTCTTCGTCGCATTTTGGTGCGAGGACTCCCCCGGCTTACTCCGACCTCCGATTGAGGCGATTCCTGCGCCGTTGGACTCACGACAGGTAGGTCTTTGATCTTCATGTTTTGAGCTCCTCCTCATTTCGAGTTTATCTTGGAGTTCCCTGAGCTTCCATTTGACCCTTTTTCTTGGGCGGAGTTTTGGACAGCACTGTGGTATTTCGGCCATATCTTTGCGCACAGGCATCGGATTGGGGTGATTCAAAAGGCGTTTTGCATCTACACATCACGAGGAATATCCCCAAATTTTCTTGGAATTTTCTAAAAATTTTTCGAAGGTGAGAAATCTCTGTTTACAGGAATTAGTGCTACAGTTTTTGCGAGCAGTTTATTTCGAGGGGGTTCCCTTGTCGGATTTGTTTCTCAGTATAGGAAACTCGGATTTGAGCGTGCAGGTACTCGTTTCGACGGGTTCGTCGCGAGGATCGTGACAGTATTTTTCTTGGAATTTTCCGGGCACTTCTCGGAGGTAAAAATAGGGCACCTTTGGGACTGAATTCTGGACAGCATGTTTTTGGATACTTGTGTGCTTATTTGTGTGTATGTTTTGGGGTAATTGTGAACAGCGATCGTGGCGGTTTATCTGTTTGAGCATTTGGCGTGAAACGGGGATATTGGACAGCGAGGAGGTTTTACAGCTGAGGATTGCGCGTGTCCAGGTGGGTGGTTGCTTTATCCCTCTTTTCTGACTTACCCACTAGGAGTATTAGAGAGATCCTTCTTGAACATCCATGATTGATAATCGTAATTGGGACTTGCATGCTTGTGGGAATCTGGTAGTGGTTGGGACTTATACATGATTGTATGGATTGCTATGTTAGCACTTAACCTTGCATGTGGAATGGAACATTTAATTGGGACTATATGATTATCCTGTTAGTGGTTGGTACTATTTGTAGATTTTATGACATGCATAGGTGGATAGTAATGCTTTATTATGGAACATGGATTATAGACATGTGTGGTTGGATAATATTTTAGCATGATGGTTATATCTATGCGGAGCTATTAATTGTTACACATGTGGAACCACTATTGGTCACCTTTTCCTTTATTTCCTTGAGAACACTTGCATGCTTGTATGGACATTTAGATAGGCCATCTTTTATCGCTACACTTTCATGCTGGAACTTGACTTAGGAGAAACCTGGTTTGCTTCTTTTCTCCTTCTCGTTAGTTAGGTGGTTCTTGTTGCTCGGGTTTGAGCAGGGGTTTGGGATAGTGTAGCCGGGGCCTGGATTATGGATCATGGGTTTTGGCGGCGACCGCGGATATTGGGCGGTTGACCGGATGTCGGTTATAGGACATCGGTGATAGGGCATGATTATGGACTAGAGGGGTTTTGTGGCAACCGCGGATAGTAGGCGGTTGACCAGATGTCGGATGTGGGACATGATTGTGATTGTGGGTTATTCCGGCGACCGCGGATATTGGGCGGTTGACCGGAGGTCGGTTGTGAGACTGGGTTGTTGATTGTGGGGTATTGCGGCAATCGCGGATATTGGGCGATTGACCGGATGGTTACTTTGCATCTGATTGGGAATCAGTTTTCTTTTAGTGGAGGGTTGTGTTCCACTAGGGCTTTATAGTTGCGATCCAATCCTGCTTTTGTTACTTATCACACCGGCGCGGTTATTGCCCGGTGATGCTTTCCTCGTGTGGGTCGCTCCCCTCGAGATCCCCTCCGGAGGCTGGGCCAGACAGTTATGGACAGTTTTGCTATCACATCGGCGCGGCTTATTTGCCCGATGATGAGGGCGGCAGCAGGAACTTTGCTATCACATCGGCGCGGCTTACTTGCCCGATGATGAGGGCGGTACAGATTGGGTTCATCTGGGACGGTGGTTATTGTTGCATACGGTTATTCCAGTCTAGGACTGTATTTTAGAGGCATAGTAGTGGTAGATTTTCCTTTTCAGTGGTTTCATTTCTTACCACTCTTCTTTCCTTTTTGCCTCTGGTAGACCTAGTGGGTGTGTCAGAATTTTGAGGTTTTACCCACTAGGGGAGGCTACTGGTTTACTAGTAGTTATCACCCCATTCTTCTTTCCTCCTTTCTTCTTCCTTGTTTTGAAGTGTCGTCTGCGGGTGCTGCTGGGCTTTCAGCGGCGGGTCGAGGAGAGAGGACGACTGAGTAGATAGATCTCGAGGCAGGATGAGCGAGTTAGCTGGACTGTTGGTGTACTAGTTTCCTCAGACGGTTGTACTTTTACATTTGGGACTGGCTTTGCCAGCAGGTTGTATTTATTTTGGTGAGCTGGGAGAGACTGATGTATCATTTATACAGATGTATTGTATTTATTTCCAGCTTTAGTCTGAGATGTATTAGATTTTAGTTCAGCTCTGTTTTTATTGCTCTTTTATTACTATCTCTTATATCTGAGCAGGGTTTGGGCGCTTCGTGTACGCGGGAAATACCGTGTGCACGGCGGATCTGTAGACGGTCCCGGGTTCTGGTTTACACCCGGGGCGTGACAGATTAGGTGTATCAGAGCTTAGGGATAGGTCATTTGGGGCTTAGGAAACCCTAGGCTTTTCGGCGGACCCTAGGATGTTAGTGCGTGAGAGACGCGACATTTTGTGAAAGTCGTGATTTATTGGTTTGACTCTTCCTGTGAGTGAAGAGGGATCGACATATCCTATTTTTGTGGGACAGTTATGTTGGCTGCAAATAACATAAAGTTACAAAAATAGAGGGATGTCTTTGACTTTCGCTAGATTGGGTCGAGTGTTTGGGGTGTGCTGATTTGCGGTTTTGTCGTGGTGAGCGGTGTCTCCCCGACGTTGGGCCCTGACCCGGGTGCACCTTGGTGCGGCAGTTGGGTCTGAGCTGGTTGTTTGGGCCGGATACCCAGATTGGAGTCTGAGAGCTCCGGACCCGAAGGGTAGGTGTGTTGGAGGCAGATCAGCGGAGCGGTGACACAGTTGTCGGATCAGCGCAGTGGCACAGTTGCCGGACGAGTGACACAGTTCTCGGATCAGCGCAGTGGCACAGTTGTCGGATCAGCGCAGTGGCACAGTTGTCGGAGTAGCGAGTAGCCCCCTGCGTCCCGATGTTTAGTGCTGAGGCACCCAGGAAGGGTGGACAGTTGACAGCGGGTAAGCTGTGGATTGCTTTGATCAAGTGAGCCAGTTTTGGCGGATGAGTCACCCCGAATTGCGGGAGTGAGTATGGAGCCCTTGGAGGCAGGGTCTTATTCGGTGGGGGGATAGAGAGTACTTGGAGGCCTTTTATGTCAAGAGTTAACACAGTTGCTGAACTGCACGCTCCATGTGTAGAGGGACGGGGCGCATAGGATATGAGTGTTTGAGAGTGGATTGCGCCAAGATACCTTTTAACTCATTGGGTCCCTCCAGTACGGATTAGGGACGCCTCATTGGAGTAGGCGCCGGGTGTGGAGTGTGGTATTGTAGTTCCTTTGGGTTGGGATCTACCGCCTGAGGCGAGTTCTGATTGAGGCGCTTGTCGCCGGGTGTTGGAGGACAGATCAGTCGGTGGGAGGCATTCCCGATTTCTTTTTCCAGGATAGTGGATTTCTGAGACTGTCGGAGCACATATGTTACAGCGGTCGGTGTGGTGGTACTTGTTGGGCTGGCGGGTTCAGTTTTCTTTCGCGGCGTTGATTATGCCGCAAGGACAGTTTTCTTGGGGAGCCAGGCCCGGAGGTGTTGGTGCACTTGGGTTGCTTGAGGGTTATCTTCGCCTCTATAGTTTTGACTTCGGGAGCGAGGCGGGTGTTTCGCAGTGGATGAGTAGACTTTTGGCTGGTGTGGTTGAGGGACCTACGGCGGCGCTGGGACTCGGGGATACCCCCTTTGGTTGCGACGTTCCCAGCTGTTCTCCTATCGGAGTGGTCTTGCATGTCACTAGTTTGGGAGTTGAGGACACAACTCCAGGATTGGGATGTTTGGAAAGTTTGTCAGACCAAGTGTGTCGCCTTTGGGGGCGCCGGTGCTATTCGAGTTGTGGATGGTTGGTTCACTTCGGCTTTGTGTGGATCCCCGGGAATTTGATGAAGTGACCATCTAGAGCTAGCACCCTTGTCAAGCATGAAGGATTTGATTTACCAGCTGTAAGGGTCCCGGGTTCTTCCTGAAGGTGGATTTGTAATCTGGTTTTCTCGACTGCATATGGCTGTGTGTTGATGCCGGAGAGTTGGGGAATTGCTTCTACATCCCGACGGTTTAGAGATTAGAGATCAGAGTCTACGTGATCAGTTGGGGGACTTATATTGGATACCTTGGGAGTACAAAGGTATTGGGATCAAGCTTTTGTGTCGATGGACTTGTGGTTGGATTATCGGGGCCCTGGGAGGAGCGGATGCCTGTACCGATGCAGGCTACTTGGTAGCTCGAGCGGTTAGCCCAGCTGTACTTGGATGAGGTGTGCGGTTTTCTGGAATGCCCGCCTCTACTTTGTTCTAGTTTAGAGACCCGAGGAATTGTATCACGTCTCTGGAGGAGGTATTAGACAGCCTTGGGAGATTGAGTGGTGGATGATTGGATATTTACCCCCTCTACTTGGTGAGGTTCCGGATTGAGGAATAACTTTAGTTTCGAGGACGAAACTTTCTTTTAGTGGGGGAGGATGTGATGACCTGGATCTCTGCAGAGCTGTGGTAAGTCATTGGTGGACATCTGGGGAGCCTGTACTGTGTGTTGGAGGTGTTTGTGCACCATTGGACACAAGTGGCGGACTTCGGGCTTAATGGATCACGTGGGTGATCAGTGGACTCCGTCGGATCTTTAGAAGTGGTTTCGCGCGAAGCGGATATTAAAAATGACTCAGCGCGAAGTTTGACCAAGGAACACCTTTCCGGATGCCTTCGGCAAGATTTTGGAGTTGGAATTTGGCAAAATGGACAGCAAATTCGGATTCAGCCGTGAAAACGGTCAAAATGGACTACCTACTTGATATTTTGCGCAACCGTTACTGTTCATAGGCCGGAACAGTGATTCCGGCGGCCGGCGGGCAGCGGCGGCGGCGGCGGGCAGCGGCGGAGCACGGCGGACGGCTCGGGGCAGGCGGCGGAGCGTCGCGGGAAGCGCGCGGGCGCGGGCCAAGCGCGCGGGCGCGCGGGCATGTGCGCGGTCCACGGGCCGGCTTGCACCAGGGGCAGGGACACGTGGCATGTTGAGATTGGTCGGTGCAGTGGACTTGGACCACGGAGCAGGCGGGCGCGGTGCATCGACCGGCGGGACACGTGTCTGATCGGGGTTGGCGGCTCTTAAGGCTGGGTCCACGGGGTGCACCGGGGTGCCTCGGATTTCGCGCCTGGCAGGGGGCGCAGGCAGCGGGCGCAGGCGGCACGTGGGCGACGCTGACCGGGCTTTCCCGCCTCGTCCGGGCCCGGCCACGTGTCTCGCCGGCTTGGTCCACAGCGTCGCGTAGTGGATGGCCAGCGCGGCTGTCCGCTGTTGCGGGGGCGACGTGGAGGCCCGAGGGACTTTCGGGCGCGCACAGTGTTGGGCCGGCCCAACACTGTAGCCGCCCGAAAATCCCGAGCGCCCCGGAAGTTGGGACTTATTCGGTATTTGTTGATTTGTTTTTTCCAGCCTATAAATAGGCCCCTGTTCAGCAGTGAAGAACTCTTTCTCAGTGCGGATTTTTGCAGTGCAACCTTCAGGAGATTTCTTCCTCTCCCAGAGCCGGATCCATCTGCAGATTCCAGAATTTTTCTGCGGCACGCATCCCGAGGTTTGCATTTTTACGGCGCGGCACGACGCTCGTTCGTTTGTGATCTTCTTCGTCGCATTTTGGTGCGAGGACTCCCCCGGCTTACTCCGACCTCCGATTGAGGCGATTCTTGCGCCGTTGGACTCACGATAGGTAGGGCTTTGATCTTCATGTTTTGAGCTCCTACTCATTTCGAGTTTATCTTGGAGTTCCCCGAGCTTCCATTTGACCCTTTTTCTTGGGCGGAGTTTTGGACAGAACTGTAGTATTTCGGCCATATCTTTTCGCACAGGCATCGGATTGGGGTGATTCAAAAGGCGTTTTGCATCTACACATCACGAGGAATATCCCCAAATTTTCTTGGAATTTTCTGAGTATTTTTCGAAGGTGAGAAATCTCTGTTTACAGGAATTAGTGCTACAGTTTTTGCGAGCAGTTTATTTCGAGGGGTTCCCTTGTCGGATTTGTTTCTCAGTGTAGGAAACTCAGATTTGAGCGGGCAATACTCGTTTCGACGGGTTTGTCGCGAGGATCGTGACAGTATTTTTCTTGGAATTTTCCGGGCACTTCTCGCAGGTAAAAACAGGCACCTTTGGGACTGAATTCTGGACAGCATGTTTTCGGATACTTGTGTGCTTATTTGTGTGTATGTTTTGGGGTAATTGTGAACAGCGATCGTGGCGGTTTATCTGTTTGAGCATTTGGCGTGAAACGGGGATTTGGACAGCGAGGAGATTTTACAGCTGAGGATTGCGCGTGTCCTGTGGGTGGTTGCTTTTATCCCTCTTTTTTGACTTACCCACTAGGAGTATTAGAGAGATCCTTCTTGAACATCCATGATTTATAATTGTAATTGGGACTTGCATGCTTGTGGAAATCTGATAGTGTTGGACTTATACATGATTGTATGGATTGCTATGTTAGCACTTAACCTTGCATGTGGAATGGAACATTTAATTGGTACTATTTGAAGTTTTTATGACATGCATAGGTGGATAGTAATGCTTTATTATGGAACATGGATTATAGACATGTGTGGTTGATAATGTTTTAGCATGATGGTATATCTATGCGGAGCTATTAATTGTTACACATGTGGAACCACTATTGGTCACATTTTCCTTTATTTCCTTGAGAACACTTGCATGCTTGTATGGACATCTAGATAGGCCATCTTTTATCGCTACACTTTCATGCTGGAACTTGACTTAAGGAAAACCTGGTTTGCTTCTTTTCTCCTTCTCGTTAGTCAGGTGGTTCTTATTGCTCGGGTTGAGCAGGGGTTTGGGATAGTGTAGCGGGGCCTGGATTATAGATCATGGGTTTTGGCGGCGACCGCGGATATTGGGCGGTTGACCGATGTCGGTTATAGGACATCGGCTGATAGGGCATGATTATGGACTAGAGGTTTTGTGGCAACCGCGATAGTAGGCGGTTGACCAGATGTCAGATGGGGGACATGATTGTGATTGTGGGTTATTCCGGCGCCGTGGATATTGGGCGGTTGACCGGAGGTCGGTTGTGAGACTGGGTTGTTGATTGTGGGGTATTGCGGCAATCGCGGATATTGGGCGATTGACCGGAGGTTACTTTTGCATTGATTGAGAATCAGTTTTCTTTTAGTGGAGGGTTGTGTTCCACTAGGGCTTTATAGTTGTGATCCAATTCTGCTTTGTTACTTATCACACGGCTGCTTTATTGCTCGGTGATGCTTTCCTCGTGTGGGTCGCTCCCCTCGAGATCCCCTCGGAGGCCGGGGCCAGACAGTTTGGACAGTTTTGCTATCACAATCGGCGCGGCTTATTTGCCCGATGATGAGGGCGCAGCAGGAACTTTGCTATCACATCGGCGCGGCTTACTTGCCCTGATGACTAGGTGGTACAGATTGGGTTCATCTGGACGTAGGTTATGTTGCATACGGTTATTCCAGTCTAGGACTGTATTTAGGGCATAGTAGTGGTAGATTTCCCTTTTTCAGCGATTTCATTTCTTACCACTCTTCTTTCCTTTTTGCCTCTGGTAGACCTAGTGGGTGTGTCAGAATTTTAGGTTTAACCCACTAGG
>CM055064.1:50957393-51088589 GCA_029204045.2 Tillandsia leiboldiana | reverse complement strand
CTTGCTTGGTCAAAGCTTGGTTGGTACATGAATTCTCCTCAAACTGTTTTTCAAGAAAATCAATCTTGTTAATATTGAATTAACATCGTTTCCGATTGATTTATCTTTTCTTGGAGGATTTATTATTATCCATAAAAACTCTCGTTCCTCCTCGAGATCATGAAGTTTTATCTTTAAAGCATGATTCTCGTCTTGATTCTCAAGTCGTTGCTTCCTCAACTTCTTGATATGCTTGGCCATCTTCTTAGATTCCGCAAGAAGTTGTTGATATGCCTCAACGAGTTCTTCTTCGTCCGACTCCCCTCACTTGATGACTCTCCGTTGGATGTTGATGTTTCATGCAAAATCAAAGGAATAGAGTCAGTGATTAAAGATGATAAACAAACATTAGAAGAGGGAATTTGAGAGGCGTGTAAGGCAACGGCTTTTTCCTCTTTACTTGAGGTCGATTCATTAGAGGTAGAATCGTCCCAAGTTTTCGCTTGCAAAGCCTTCTTTTTATATGATTTCGAGAAGGACAATCCGTTGAAAAATGGCCGTAGCCTTTGCATCTATAGCATTGGATTTCCCCTTCGAAATCATCTTTTTCTTTAGAAGGTTTTGCAAAGCTTTTGAGGTTAGAGGATTTAGAACCCGATGATCCTTTAGAAGGTTTCGTGGATGAAGATCCATCGTTCGATTCTTCCAAAATTTCGACGAAATTTCTTTGTGATCCGCGCCAATTGTTCTTCAAAATCGGCAAAAGAGATTTCATCGTCGGAACTTGATTCGCTATCTTCTTCCTTTGTTGACTTGAATGCAATACCTGTAAGTTTAGAAGAAGACTTGGAAGAAACTTGATTGTAGAAAAGTCATTTCATAAGTTTGCAAAGCACCTACTAGTTCCTCTACACTCATCTCATCCGGATGACTAACGGTTTCAATGGCGGTAACCTTTGCCCTAAACCGTTCCGGAAGAGTCCGAAGTATCTTTCTTACAATTTTCGACTCCGGGATCTTTTCTCCTAAATTAGCACATGTATTTTTTACATCTTGAAGTCTAGTGTAATAATCTGTAAACAATTCATGCTCTTCCATATGAATAGAGTCAAATTGACTTGTAAGCATCTGGAGCTTTTGAATTTTACAAGATTAGTACCCTCATGTGTAATTTTGAGAATATCCCAAATTTCCTTCGCGGTTTCACACACGGAAATTCTTGTGAACTCAGTCGAGGAAAGAGTTAAAAAGAGCGTTCATACCTTTCCCATTGTAAGAAGATCTTTCGAGTTCCTCTTTGGACCATCTAGAGCGAGGTTTTGGGGTAGTAGAATTTCCTACTTCCTCAACAGGATGCACCCAACCGTATTCCACGGATTGCCATACCCGCTCATCAATTGCGATGAGAAAAGCCCTCATCCGCACTTTCCAATAGCATAATTAGTCCCATCAAAAAGAGGAGGTCTATAAATATTACACTTTCACCCATCATGATAGATAAACCTAAAACCCGCTCTGATACCAATTGTAGGTTTTTAATATAGGACCACAATTCTCAACTTCAATCTTCAAGACTCAAGACACTGAGTGTCAACTTGAGCTCTTGTTGAATCTTCTCTAAGTCTTTGATTGCTGATTGACAATTTGATCCCTTTAAGACTCCGACTCAACTCACTGACTTGACTCACGAAATATGCCACACCAAAAAGCCGTAACAGAACAAACACCTGAAAGGAGTAAACCACATGAGTGAAAACTAATTAAAGTTTCTAATGGTTCAACCACCGAGAAAGAATTATTTATACTTGGTTTACCGGAGGCATCAAAAAAGCTAAATAGAAGATAAGGTAAGTAGATAAGGAAAAATGCAGTAAAGGTTACGAACACCCCCGATACCTCACCAACACCCACCAAACTAAACCCTCAGCTCAGATCCACCAAACTCACCCACTTACACAACAGCCGAAAGGAGTCTCACCTTCTAGATCGGTTGACCTGTACGAGCCCCGAGTGGAGGTCAAATTCTCGAACAACACTCCCATCGATGACTCGTACATTCATCTGGCAGAGTCGGTGTACAGTACACTCCCCAGATTGGTCCTGGGTGCCAAGTGATGCGCTGAAGAATTTCATACTCGTGCCACCTAAACAAACTTACTCCCAGAGATCCGAGTTACACCCATGCCACCCTCTGTCAATATTCCCCAAATACTGCACGGCGCCTGAAGAATCTGGTTACACCCACGTCATCCTCCGGTGGATCTTTCACCACAATTAGCCGAATGGGAGTACACCAACGTTACCACACCCAATCGTTGGCTCTATACACCCTTTTCCCGAGGAGTCAAAATATTGACTTATTTCTCAATCAAGCACTCTCACGCCACACAACAGCACAAAGGCCAACTACCCAACTCGCAGCATATCAGAGTACTCGCCTTTAGTCCTTCTTAGGTACTCCTAAGACAAAATCTACCAACTCTTGCACTCAACCGAACCCTCGGTTCCACACCCCATGGTACTATCTTGAGGTCCACAAGCAAAACACACAAACACAGGGTCACTTACCTCTATGGCTCCAAACCTCAAAGCTTAGGGAGATCTACACACATCTCTCCACAAAACACACTACAACCAGGAAAACAACCAGAAGACTAGCAACAAGAAGAACATAGATATAGACAATAAGAAATCACCCCTACTTGGCGACATCCTTACCTCAGGCTGAAGAACTGCTGAAGGTTGCAGTCGATCGCTTGAATTGTTGAAGAACGCTTATTCGGGCATGAGCCGATTCGAGGAATAGTCCTCGAACTCCACAGTCTGCTGAAGATTTCTGATCCTCGGCTCGAGCTAGCCTCTCACAACATCAATAAGGTATCCTCCCGGTTGACTTGCTCTCAATACCATTTATAGGGAAAGCCTGTTGTGTACGAAAGGGGACCAAAGTGACCGAGCAGGACTGACTGGCACGCATGCGGTGTTGACAGAGTTGAGTATACAGCACACCACTCCAGTTATTCTGATAATAATAAGCCTAAGTGTCTGCGCAGTTTTCGGCGGCTGTCCTATCACCAACAATTCCGTTGACTCATGTATGAGCCGATTGCGCTAGCATGAACTGAAATGCTGTCCCCCGCATCGCCTCAAGGTATTCAGCTCCTCACAATTCTGTTTGGCTCAACACAATCGATTCGGCTCGCCACAACTCTAATACAGACTGTTGTTGATCCGGTACTTACTCCAATACTGATTGATAGGATTTCACAACAGAAACGTCAAATCAGGCTTTTATTATAAACATGTCTCCTCAACAAAAAACAGGAAGCGACACAACAACAAAAGAAAAGAAAAGAAAAACCAAACAAAAATATATAGGTGAAATAAGATTCACTAACCAAGAAAAGAATTACATATGATTTCTCTACTATAAAGAGTATTTATAATAGAGTATTTTCAATCCAAGGCCTCTTTCTGAATCTCTCCCATCATTCTCTCGTTTTTTATAAATCCAAAAGAAAACTTCTTCCTGCATACAGTCGTGCACTGGGTGCATACAACCATGACCAACTTTCTCTCTAGTACGAAACATACCAGCTTCGTCATACTACCCTCTTTATTAAAAGCTCTTTATATTAGAGCTATATATACAGCTCATTCCAAATATATTCAAATCTTAGTATATTTTGAAATTCTACTCTATTAATATCTAAATTTAAATTAATTATCCCCAACAGTTTAAATATTAATTTTAATTTAATTAAAATTTATTCTAAATCTATCAAACTCTAACAACTATTAGTCAAAGGGAAAGCTTCCTACCACAGTGGATTGAACCTCTATCATAGAGCTTGGGATAAACAAATCTTTATCTATTTATGTGAGTATATATATATATATATATATATATATATATATATATAGTATATATATATATATTATATATATATATATAATATATATATATATATTATTATATATATATATATATGAGAGTATGCACATCTTAAGAATAAATGTGTGGCACCCACTTTTTAGGAGTTCACCCATTCTAGAGCTGCTTTAACTTAAGCATACTTAACCTTGTTAACCTCTTGGCCTAATCACCATCCAAAATACTATAGCTGAGTTAAGAGGTTTAGTTCTATTATATCTTTTATATAGAATTATTTTAAATTTCGGAATTGTTGAGACTAAATTTTTCACCACCTAAGGAAGTGGCGCGTGACGTATACCATTGGCTGAGAACATCAGATGATAGAAGATAAGTCAACAGAAAATGATATGCGTCTTGACCAAAACTGCCCTCGATCACGTGAGAGTGCCACACGTGACACACGTCCATCGGCTAAAGGCATCAGCCGATAAGAGAAGCGGTTGACGAAGGGTATCGTCTCATCCGAGACCGACCTCGGCCGAAGGCAAATATTAACCGCCTCAGTCGAACGATGAAAAAAGCAGAGTCAGGGTCAATTTCTCGCTACTTGAACCCCAGAAGGAAAGACCATGGAAGGAAAGGGTACGAGATTTGGGCATATAACTATAAACATACTCTGGAACAGCAAGCGGCGCCCAGCATTGGAAAGCACCGAAGATCGCGCTTCGGCGTGTCGATTAGGGGATGAATCTAGACGAAAAACGACTACTATCTTGTTGAGGAGAATCGACTCAAAAGAAAGTAGTTGAGGATTTTACGCTGACTCCCCTTAAATTACGCCGATTACTAAATCGGCGGTTATACACTTGGGTCGTAAATGTATAAATAAGCGAACCAACGAAGAAAAATGGGTCCTGCAATCTCGTAAGCTAGTGACTACCTGTTTTTTTTATACATTTCATATCTACATTTACTACTTTTGTAGATAACTACCGCATTTCCTAACAGGAGATTACTTGTAATTGGTTCCCAATTACTCTTGTAACTCCACTCCAATCAATATAAATTCTTATCAGTTTCTTAGCCGTGTCAATTTCTTGTCTCTGACTCTCAGTTCGGCTATTTTAGGCCGAACTATGCTGACCTTACAATCTCAGTTCGGCTAATCTAAGCCGAGATCTCTCGAGAGTTGATTGAGAAGAATTCGGCCAAGCGGATCCCTCATCGGCCCGATCACTTGATCTTTGGCATGCGGCGCATCACACTCTGAGGGTCACCCCCACAGGCTGATCGCAGACTGCACTCGGTCGACGGTCAACACAACTTTTCGGCCCAACAGGAAGTATCACATCCCCCTTCCTTTAAGCCCTGATGTCATCGTTAGGCTCAGGCACCCTCACAAACCCAGACAATGTGAGATTTATCTTGACTTTGGCTCAGACGAGACTTATCTCTACTCACTAGCTATATATTTTGGCTCAGTCGAGACTTGTCTTATATTTTTGACTGGTGATTGGCTCTAATACCAACTATTACACACCTCACTTTTCACGGGCTCATCTATTTTAGAATTACTCTAGATCTAACACGTTTAACCCTCTTAACTTTTTGAACTTATCCACCGTCCAAAATATTATAATCAGACTAAGAGATTTAGTCACATGTTATTTTTTATAAAATAATTACATATCTCGCAACCATAAAAATACAGTGTTATTATTCCTGCCATCCTCTTTTTTATATATTATCATTACTAAGGATAATTTTTGGTATGTAACACTAACAAGACGAAAATCTTCTACTAATTATGTGAGTATATATCTAGGTTGTGTTTGGTTCAGATATAAATTAGAACAGTTTATTTTAAAAATAAGTTTAAGTTCAGTAACAAGCAGTAACAAGATCAATTTTGCGTTTGATCGATGCGTAGCTAACCAACATTAATTTAAACATTAATTTTCCCTAACAAAATGTAGTTGATGGCTGCTGAAATTTTGGCCTAATTTTGCGGACATGTGCAGTTTCAATCAATCGATCATGGATACAATAATAATATATGCATTTATTGTTAGGATTTAGTTAGATGTGTAATTAAATCTTAATTAGATTAGGATTAATATTTAAATCTGTAAGAGATAAATTATTTGAATTTAAATCCGTGGTCCTTTCTATAAATACATTTTAAGAAAACAACGAAAATTGTAGAATTTTTTTTAAAAAACACTTTTGATACACCCCGAGACGCACACAGAACCCACTACAAATACAGAAAATTTCTTTATTCACTACAAACAGAACTTTCCCTGTATTTGCACGGCGTCACACAATGTACAATTTCACAACCGCCAATTTCAACTAACACCAAGTTACCGCATTCATAAAGGATGTATATACAACTAAATAATTCTTAAATATGATGCTTTAATACTCTACAGTGTCCTTAGCGCAATGATGCATATGCACAGGTTATCAAGTATTCCTATTGTTTTAAAATGTTCCCCACACAAGAAAGCTTATTGAAATCTACTAGTGCAATGAAAGTTCAACAATCCTTTTCAAAGGCGTTTCTCACACGGAAATGTAATTTTTTGAAAATCGGATTACCACGAGGGGTAGAAAACAGTTTTGCATAAAACCACGAGATCTTAAAGATAAGAATCCACTTATTAGTCTATGTAATTATTAATCCAAACAAACAATCAAATATAAACTGAATCACCACAATCTAACCCATCGACAAGTAAGATAGAGTAAAAAGTAAATGAACTGTAAGGTACCGAATGAAACTCTCGGGACTGCTAAGCTCTCTAGCTATGTCGTCGCCTTACTTATCCCTCCCGTCCGTCACTCCCGTAGTACCTGCAACTGGGGGGCAGTGAGAAACCAACAAGGGTCTTCCAGTGGGTACCGCAAGCCGACGAAAGCAAGATGTACTCACTAGCAACCGAAAGAAAACAAACGACTATAAAGTATCGCAAAGTCAGATATAGTATTAATAAAGAAAGTATAACATGATCAGGTAAACAAATACAGTAGCAAGATAAATATATCAACAATCATATCAAAATACCGCTAACCGTAAGCTGGAAAGATACTAATAACCAGTAACAATCGACGATAAACCAATACAGCAGCAATCAAGACTGGAAGAAACTACAACTACCAATCAATGCATAAATATTCGCTACTGTAGAGAATAACAAATATAATAATGCATCAAACCGATGAATAGTCCTAAATCACCAATCATATGCCATCTTGATCTAAAGACCTCAGGCGAAACCACTACCTCTCTCCCTGGCATATAACCCATTAGGGTCCGCATCGGGCTCATGGGTCGGAAGTAAACCACCTTTCCGAAAAAAAATACCCTCTTGCAGTGGATCAGACTGCTGGTGTACGTGAAATGCACTCTGAGCTATAGCGATCAATGCAAAATGCTCAATAGCCAATTGTCGGCAAATAGTCGAGATAGAATCAACAAGGAATCACTGACCGAATCCAACAAGTCATATCACAAGTTTCAATATGTCACCGACCAATCAAGTCCACTATTCCCGAATGAATGTCACAGTGTCACCGACCCATCAGGTCTATATAGACTCGAACATCGTGCAATAGACACGAATGGTCATAAATCATGAAGTCGCCAAATCATGCCATGTCTCAAGATCATGTGCTATAATCATGTTATATGAACTCTAGCAATCACATAATACCGCTCTACTTCTAGGTCATGATGCAAATAGGAAAATAGAGAAAACATGAACGAAGTGTGTGGTGCTCAAGTGCTCAACATGCAAAGTGGATAATCAAGAAGAAAACACGGGGGAAGGAATGTCACCGAGCATACACCATTGAACCAACTCCGGATCGAAGTACCCACCTGAATCGGCGAGCACCTAACTCCCACGATGCTCTTGCTCACCGATCGGACCTGCAAAAGGTTTACCGAGTCAAGACTAGACTCTACGACTCAAAATCACCCATCTCTCAATCCCAAAACCGTTGGAAGAAATAATTCTTTAACCGGGCTCCAGGAGCTCACTGAAAATTTTGGAATTTCCCCGGAACACACCTGGAACCTTCAACCACTCCGAAAGGTCCCAAACCATTAAATAAGTCACCCGCTGTCCCAAACACGCATCAAAATAGGTGCCTGAACAGCAAACACTAGATCCAGAGTTGATAGTTAAATAGTACAAGTATACCGAAACGGGTTTCTGAAATCGTCAGAATCGGCCACGGAACCCCGATTATACTCCACAAAGGCCGCGGATCTTGGACGAATAGTCCAAAGGGTCCGTGCACGCTGCCCGAGGAGACCTATGTGGCCGATTTGCATTTTGAATCCTAAATACTCCAGTACTAGGACAAAAAAATAAAGAATGAGTAAATACGATTTTTAACCAAAAATCGCGCGCTTTGAAGGCGAACCGATGGCGAGGGTGTGATGACCTGGATCTCTGCAGAGCTGTGGTAGAGTCATTGGTGACAATCTGGGGAGCCTGTACTGTGTGTTGGAGGTGTTTGTGCACCAATTGGACACAAGTGGCGGACTTCGGGCTTAATGGATCACGTGGGTGATCAGTGGACTCCGTCGGATCTTTAGAAGTGGTTTCGCGCGAAGCGGATATTAAAAATGGACTCAGCGCGAAGTTTGGACCAAGGAACACCTTTTCGGATGCCTTCGGCAAATTTTGGAGTTGGAATTTAGCAAAATGGACATCAAATTCGGATTCAGCGCGCGAAAACGGTCAAATGGACTACCTACTTGATATTTTGCGCAACCGGTTACTGTTCATGCCGGAACAGTGATTCCGGCGGCCGGCGAACAACGGCGGCGGCGGCGGGCAGCGGCGAGCACGGCGGACGGGCTCGGGTAGGCGGCGGAGCGGCCGCGGGCAGCGCGCGGGCGCGCGGGCAGTGCGCGGTCCACGGGACTGGCGTGCACCAGGGGCAGGACACGTGGCATGTTGAGATTGGTCGGTGCAGTGGACTTGGACCACGGAGCAGGCGGGCGCGGTGCATCGACCAGGCGGGACACGTGTCTGATCGTGGTTGGCGGGCTCATGAAGGCTGGGTCCACGGGGTGCACCGGGGTGCCTCGGGATTCGCGCCTGGCAGGGGGCGCAAGCGGCACGTGGGCGCGCTGATCGGGCTTTTCCCGCGCTCGGGCCCGCCACATGTCGTCGCCGCGTTGGTCCACGTGTCGGGCAGTGGATGGCCAGCGTGGCTGTCCGCTATTGCGGGGGCGACGTGGAGGCCCGAGGGACTTTCGGGCGCGCACAGTGTTGGGCTGAGCCCAACACTGTAGCCGCCCGAAAATCCCGAGCGTCCGGAAGTTGGGACTTATTGGGTATTTGTTGATTTGTTTTTCCAGCCTATAAATAGGCCCCTGTTCAGCAGTGAAGAACTCTTTCTCAGTGCGGATTTTTGCAGTGCAATCTTCAGGAGATTTCTTCCTCTCCCAGAGCCGGATCCATCTGCAGATTCCAGGATTTTTCTGCGGCACGCATCACGAGGTTTGCATTTTTTACGGCGCGGCACGACGCTCGTTCGTTTGTGATCTTCTTCGTCGCATTTGGTGCGAGGACTCCCCCGGCTTACTCCGACCTCCGATTGAGGCGATTCCTGCGGCCGTTGGACTCACGACAGGTAGGTCTTTGATCTTCATGTTTTGAGCTCCTCCTCATTTCGAGTTTATCTTGGAGTTCCCTGAGCTTCCATTTGACCCTTTTTCTTGGGCGGAGTTTTGGACAGCACTGTGGTATTTCGGCCATATCTTTGCGCACAGGCATCGGATTGGGGTGATTCAAAAGGCGTTTTGCATCTACACATCACGAGGAATATCCCCAAATTTTCTTGGAATTTTCTAAAAATTTTTCGAAGGTGAGAAATCTCTGTTTACAGGAATTAGTGCTACAGTTTTGCGAGCAGTTTATTTCGAGGGGGTTCCCTTGTCGGATTTGTTTCTCAGTATAGGAAACTCGGATTTGAGCGTGCAGGTACTCGTTTCGACGGGTTCGTCGCGAGGATCGTGACAGTATTTTTCTTGGAATTTTCCGGGCACTTCTCGGAGGTAAAAATAGGGCACCTTTGGGACTGAATTCTGGACAGCATGTTTTTGGATACTTGTGTGCTTATTTGTGTGTATGTTTTGGGGTAATTGTGAACAGCGATCGTGGCGGTTTATCTGTTTGAGCATTTGGCGTGAAACGGGGATATTGGACAGCGAGGAGGTTTTACAGCTGAGGATTGCGCGTGTCCAGGTGGGTGGTTGCTTTATCCCTCTTTTCTGACTTACCCACTAGGAGTATTAGAGAGATCCTTCTTGAACATCCATGATTGATAATCGTAATTGGGACTTGCATGCTTGTGGAATCTGGTAGTGGTTGGGACTTATACATGATTGTATGGATTGCTATGTTAGCACTTAACCTTGCATGTGGAATGGAACATTTAATTGGGACTATATGATTATCCTGTTAGTGGTTGGTACTATTTGTAGATTTTATGACATGCATAGGTGGATAGTAATGCTTTATTATGGAACATGGATTATAGACATGTGTGGTTGGATAATATTTTAGCATGATGGTTATATCTATGCGGAGCTATTAATTGTTACACATGTGGAACCACTATTGGTCACCTTTTCCTTTATTTCCTTGAGAACACTTGCATGCTTGTATGGACATTTAGATAGGCCATCTTTTATCGCTACACTTTCATGCTGGAACTTGACTTAGGAGAAACCTGGTTTGCTTCTTTTCTCCTTCTCGTTAGTTAGGTGGTTCTTGTTGCTCGGGTTTGAGCAGGGGTTTGGGATAGTGTAGCCGGGGCCTGGATTATGGATCATGGGTTTTGGCGGCGACCGCGGATATTGGGCGGTTGACCGGATGTCGGTTATAGGACATCGGTGATAGGGCATGATTATGGACTAGAGGGTTTTGTGGCAACCGCGGATAGTAGGCGGTTGACCAGATGTCGGATGTGGGACATGATTGTGATTGTGGGTTATTCCGGCGACCGCGGATATTGGGCGGTTGACCGGAGGTCGGTTGTGAGACTGGGTTGTTGATTGTGGGGTATTGCGGCAATCGCGGATATTGGGCGATTGACCGGATGGTTACTTTTGCATCTGATTGGGAATCAGTTTTCTTTTAGTGGAGGGTTGTGTTCCACTAGGGCTTTATAGTTGCGATCCAATCCTGCTTTTGTTACTTATCACACCGGCGCGGTTATTGCCCGGTGATGCTTTCCTCGTGTGGGTCGCTCCCCTCGAGATCCCCTCCGGAGGCTGGGGCCAGACAGTTATGGACAGTTTTGCTATCACATCGGCGCGGCTTATTTGCCCGATGATGAGGGCGGCAGCAGGAACTTTGCTATCACATCGGCGCGGCTTACTTGCCCGATGATGAGGGCGGTACAGATTGGGTTCATCTGGGACGGTTGGTTATTGTTGCATACGGTTATTCCAGTCTAGGACTGTATTTTAGAGGCATAGTAGTGGTAGATTTTCCTTTTTCAGTGGTTTCATTTCTTACCACTCTTCTTTCCTTTTTGCCTCTGGTAGACCTAGTGGGTGTGTCAGAATTTGAGGTTTTACCCACTAGGGGAGGCTACTGGTTTACTAGTAGTTATCACCCCATTCTTCTTTCCTCCTTTTCTTCTTCCTTGTTTTGAAGTGTCGTCTGCGGGTGCTGCTGGGCTTTCAGCGGCGGGTCGAGGAGAGAGGACGACTGAGTAGATAGATCTCGAGGCAGGATGAGCGAGTTAGCTGGACTGTTGGTGTACTAGGTTTCCTCAGACGGTTGTACTTTTACATTTGGGACTGGCTTTTGCCAGCAGGTTGTATTTATTTTGGTGAGCTGGGAGAGACTGATGTATCATTTATACAGATGTATTGTATTTTATTTCCAGCTTTAGTCTGAGATGTATTAGATTTTAGTTCAGCTCTGTTTTTATTGCTCTTTTATTACTATCTCTTATATCTGAGCAGGTTTGGCGCTTCGTGTACGCGGGAAATACCGTGTGCACGGCGGATCTGTAGACGGTCCCGGGTTCTGGTTTACACCCGGGGCGTGACAGATTAGGTGGTATCAGAGCTTAGGGATAGGTCATTTGGGGCTTAGGAAACCCTAGGCTTTTCGGCGGACCCTAGGATGTTAGTGCGTGAGAGACGCGACATTTTGTGAAAGTCGGTGATTTATTGGTTTGACTCTTCCTGTGAGTGAAGAGGGATCGACATATCCTATTTTTGTGGGACAGTTATGTTGGCTGCAAATAACATAAAGTTACAAAAATAGAGGGATGTCTTTGACTTTCGCTAGATTGGGTCGAGTGTTTGGGGTGTGCTGATTTGCGGTTTTGTCGTGGTGAGCGGTGTCTCCCCGACGTTGGGCCCTGACCCGGGTGCACCTTGGTGCGGCAGTTGGGTCTGAGCTGGTTGTTTTGGGCCGGATACCCAGATTGGAGTCTGAGAGCTCCGGACCCGAAGGGTAGGTGTGTTGGAGGCAGATCAGCGGAGCGGTGACACAGTTGTCGGATCAGCGCAGTGGCACAGTTGCCGGACGAGTGACACAGTTCTCGGATCAGCGCAGTGGCACAGTTGTCGGATCAGCGCAGTGGCACAGTTGTCGGAGTAGCGAGTAGCCCCCTGCGTCCCGATGTTTAGTGCTGAGGCACCCAGGAAGGGTGGACAGTTGACAGCGGGTAAGCTGTGGGATTGCTTTGATCAAGTGAGCCAGTTTTGGCGGATGAGTCACCCCGAATTGCGGGAGTGAGTATGGAGCCCTTGGAGGCAGGGTCTTATTCGGTGGGGGGATAGAGAGTACTTGGAGGCCTTTTATGTCAAGAGTTAACACAGTTGCTGAACTGCACGCTCCATGTGTAGAGGGACGGGGCGCATAGGATATGAGTGTTTGAGAGTGGATTGCGCCAAGATACCTTTTAACTCATTGGGTCCCTCCAGTACGGATTAGGGACGCCTCATTGGAGTAGGCGCCGGGTGTGGAGTGTGGTATTGTAGTTCCTTTGGGTTGGGATCTACCGCCTGAGGCGAGTTCTGATTGAGGCGCTTGTCGCCGGGTGTTGGAGGACAGATCAGTCGGTGGAGGCATTCCCGATTTCTTTTTCCAGGATAGTGGATTTCTGAGACTGTCGGAGCACATATGTTACAGCGGTCGGTGTGGTGGTACTTGTTGGGCTGGCGGGTTCAGTTTTCTTTCGCGGCGGTTGATTATGCCGCAAGGACAGTTTTCTTGGGGAGCCAGGCCCGGAGGTGTTGGTGCACTTGGGTTGCTTGAGGGTTATCTTCGCCTCTATAGTTTTGACTTCGGGAGCGAGGCGGGTGTTTCGCAGTGGATGAGTAGACTTTTGGCTGGTGTGGTTGAGGGACCTACGGCGGCGCTGGGACTCGGGGATACCCCCTTTGGTTGCGAGTTCCCAGCTGTTCTCCTATCGGAGTGGTCTTGCATGTCACTAGTTTGGGAGTTGAGGACACAACTCCAGGATTGGATGTTTTGGAAAGTTTGTCAGACCAAGTGTGTCGCCTTTGGGGGCGCCGGTGCTATTCGAGTTGTGGATGGTTGGTTCACTTCGGCTTTGTGTGGATCCCCGGGAATTTGATGAAGTGACCATCTAGAGCTAGCACCCTTGTCAAGCATGAAGGATTTGATTTACCAGCTGTAAGGGTCCCGGGTCTTCCTGAAGGTGGATTTGTAATCTGGTTTTCTCGACTGCATATGGCTGTGTGTTGATGCCGGAGAGTTGGGGAATTGCTTCTACATCCCGACGGTTTAGAGATTAGAGATCAGAGTCTACGTGATCAGTTGGGGGACTTATATTGGATACCTTGGGAGTACAAAGGTATTGGGATCAAGCTTTTGTGTCGATGGACTTGTGGTTGGATTATCGGGGCCCTGGGAGGAGCGGATGCCTGTACCGATGCAGGCTACTTGGTAGCTCGAGCGGTTAGCCCAGCTGTACTTGGATGAGGTGGTGCGGTTTTCTGGAATGCCCGCCTCTACTTTGTTCTAGTTAGAGACCCGAGGATTGTATCACGTCTCTGGAGGAGGTATTAGACAGCCTTGGGAGATTGAGTGGTGGATGATTGGATATTTACCCCCTCTACTTGGTTGAGGTTCCGGATTGAGGAATAACTTTAGTTTCGAGGACGAAACTTTCTTTTAGTGGGGGAGGATGTGATGACCTGGATCTCTGCAGAGCTGTGGTAGAGTCATTGGTGACATCTGGGGAGCCTGTACTGTGTGTTGGAGGTGTTTGTGCACCAATTGGACACAAGTGGCGGACTTCGGGCTTAATGGATCACGTGGGTGATCAGTGGACTCCGTCGGATCTTTAGAAGTGGTTTCGCGCGAAGCGGATATTAAAAATGGACTCAGCGCGAAGTTTGGACCAAGGAACACCTTTCCGGATGCCTTCGGCAAATTTTGGAGTTGGAATTTGGCAAAATGGACATCAAATTCGGATTCAGCGCGTGAAAACGGTCAAAATGGACTACCTACTTGATATTTTGCGCAACCGGTTACTGTTCATGCCGGAACAGTGATTCCGGCGGCCGGCGGGCAGCGGCGGCGGCGGCGGGCAGCGGCGGAGCACGGCGGACGGGCTCGGGCAGGCGGCGGAGCGGTCGCGGGAAGCGCGCGGGCGCGGGCAAGCGCGCGGGCGCGCGGGCATGTGCGCGGTCCACGGGCCGGCGTGCACCAGGGGCAGGACACGTGGCATGTTGAGATTGGTCGGTGCAGTGGACTTGGACCACGGAGCAGGCGGGCGCGGTGCATCGACCGGCGGGACACGTGTCTGATCGTGGTTGGCGGGCTCATGAAGGCTGGGTCCACGGGGTGCACCGGGGTGCCTCGGGATTCGCGCCTGGCAGGGGGCGCAGGCAGCGGGCGCAGGCGGCACGTGGGCGCGCTGACCGGGCTTTCCCGCGCTCGGGCCCGCCACGTGTCGTCGCCGCGTTGGTCCACGCGTCGCGTAGTGGATGGCCAGCGCGGCTGTCCGCTGTTGCGGGGGCGACGTGGAGGCCCGAGGGACTTTCGGGCGCGCACAGTGTTGGGCCGGGCCCAACACTGTAGCCGCCCGAAAATCCCGAGCGCCCCGGAAGTTGGGACTTATTCGGTATTTGTTGATTTGTTTTTCCAGCCTATAAATAGGCCCCTGTTCAGCAGTGAAGAACTCTTTCTCAGTGCGGATTTTTGCAGTGCAACCTTCAGGAGATTTCTTCCTCTCCCAGAGCCGGATCCATCTGCAGATTCCAGAATTTTTCTGCGGCACGCATCCCGAGGTTTGCATTTTTTACGGCGCGGCACGACGCTCGTTCGTTTGTGATCTTCTTCGTCGCATTTTGGTGCGAGGACTCCCCCGGCTTACTCCGACCTCCGATTGAGGCGATTCTTGCGCCGTTGGACTCACGATAGGTAGGGCTTTGATCTTCATGTTTTGAGCTCCTACTCATTTCGAGTTTATCTTGGAGTTCCCCGAGCTTCCATTTGACCCTTTTTCTTGGGCGGAGTTTTGGACAGAACTGTAGTATTTCGGCCATATCTTTTCGCACAGGCATCGGATTGGGGTGATTCAAAAGGCGTTTTGCATCTACACATCACGAGGAATATCCCCAAATTTTCTTGGAATTTTCTGAGTATTTTTCGAAGGTGAGAAATCTCTGTTTACAGGAATTAGTGCTACAGTTTTTGCGAGCAGTTTATTTCGAGGGGGTTCCCTTGTCGGATTTGTTTCTCAGTGTAGGAAACTCAGATTTGAGCGTGCAGATACTCGTTTCGACGGGTTTGTCGCGAGGATCGTGACAGTATTTTTCTTGGAATTTTCCGGGCACTTCTCGCAGGTAAAAACAGGGCACCTTTGGGACTGAATTCTGGACAGCATGTTTTCGGATACTTGTGTGCTTATTTGTGTGTATGTTTTGGGGTAATTGTGAACAGCGATCGTGGCGGTTTATCTGTTTGAGCATTTGGCGTGAAACGGGGATATTGGACAGCGAGGAGATTTTACAGCTGAGGATTGCGCGTGTCCAGGTGGGTGGTTGCTTTATCCCTCTTTTTTGACTTACCCACTAGGAGTATTAGAGAGATCCTTCTTGAACATCCATGATTTATAATTGTAATTGGGACTTGCATGCTTGTGGAAATCTGATAGTGGTTGGGACTTATACATGATTGTATGGATTGCTATGTTAGCACTTAACCTTGCATGTGGAATGGAACATTTAATTGGTACTATTTGAAGATTTTATGACATGCATAGGTGGATAGTAATGCTTTATTATGGAACATGGATTATAGACATGTGTGGTTGGATAATGTTTTAGCATGATGGTTATATCTATGCGGAGCTATTAATTGTTACACATGTGGAACCACTATTGGTCACATTTTCCTTTATTTCCTTGAGAACACTTGCATGCTTGTATGGACATCTAGATAGGCCATCTTTTATCGCTACACTTTCATGCTGGAACTTGACTTAGGAGAAACCTGGTTTGCTTCTTTTCTCCTTCTCGTTAGTCAGGTGGTTCTTATTGCTCGGGTTTGAGCAGGGGTTTGGGATAGTGTAGCGGGGGCCTGGATTATAGATCATGGGTTTTGGCGGCGACCGCGGATATTGGGCGGTTGACCGGATGTCGGTTATAGGACATCGCTGATAGGGCATGATTATGGACTAGAGGGTTTTGTGGCAACCGCGGATAGTAGGCGGTTGACCAGATGTCAGATGGGGGACATGATTGTGATTGTGGGTTATTCCGGCGACCGTGGATATTGGGCGGTTGACCGGAGGTCGGTTGTGAGACTGGGTTGTTGATTGTGGGGTATTGCGGCAATCGCGGATATTGGGCGATTGACCGGATGGTTACTTTTGCATTTGATTGAGAATCAGTTTTCTTTTAGTGGAGGGTTGTGTTCCACTAGGGCTTTATAGTTGCGATCCAATTCTGCTTTTGTTACTTATCACACCGGCGCGGTTATTGCTCGGTGATGCTTTCCTCGTGTGGGTCGCTCCCCTCGAGATCCCCTCCGGAGGCCGGGGCCAGACAGTTATGGACAGTTTTGCTATCACATCGGCGCGGCTTATTTGCCCGATGATGAGGGCGGCAGCAGGAACTTTGCTATCACATCGGCGCGGCTTACTTGCCCGATGACTAGGGTGGTACAGATTGGGTTCATCTGGGACGGTAGGTTATTGTTGCATACGGTTATTCCAGTCTAGGACTGTATTTTAGAGGCATAGTAGTGGTAGATTTCCCTTTTTCAGCGATTTCATTTCTTACCACTCTTCTTTCCTTTTTGCCTCTGGTAGACCTAGTGGGTGTGTCAGAATTTTAGGTTTTACCCACTAGGGGAGCCTACTGGTTTACTAGTAGTTCTCACCCCCATTCTTCTTTCCTCCTTTTCTTCTTCCTTGTTTTGCAGTGTCGTCTGCGGGTGCTGCTGGGCTTTCAGCGGCGGGTCGAGGAGAGAGGACGGCTGAGTAGATAGATCTCGAGGCAGGATGAGCGAGTTAGCTGGACTGTTGGTGTACCAGGTTTCCTCAGACGGTTGTACTTTTGTTAGATGTATGCCCTAGAAGCCAACTTGGCCGACACATATATTCTTTCTAAGGTATAAATTTGTATTTGACATTTTACATTATGAATGTTATTGGGTTATTATTTCCATTCGTGTTGTGTATGTGTCCATGAATTGTCCAAGGAATTAATAAGATGATGATACATATTCTCAAGAGTTGAGAATTTGAGACATGTATCATTAGTGATTAATTCCTAAATGCTCCCGATCGATGGATCATCACGGGGACAGTGATTGAACCGGTGAGATTGGTGCACAGTCGCTTCCCTTTTAGGGTAGACGAGTCTCGAGTCAACAGTGTGGGGACACTGGAGCGAATGTGCAGGTGGTTGTTGGAGAACAATGGTACCGAGCGTGATCATCACGAGAAGTCACTTGGATGTTTACTCACTCGTCAGTGACTTACTCGATGTTGCAGTAGTGTGACTGGTCCTTTGACCTGCGGTGTCTCGGCTATTCACAATGGGGTTACTGTAGTTTGACTGTACATACACTTGGTCCCTAGCCGTTTGGGTCCTTGCAGTGGGTGCATGTTGGCTACAGTAGGTTCGTTGTAGGAATAGGGTGTACACCTATATGGAATCTATCGCCCTTAGTAGAGAAGGGAATTAGTCCTATGTGATTTATGAGACCGAGTTTAGAAGACCTTGGCCAAGGCGTAGTAAATAACGGAAAGGGTTTCCGATATTAAAAACTCGAGTCGAATAAATTTGACATATGACAGACGGTAGGGTTTGACGAGCAATTCCATGACCTTCGTCTAGTTGGGACTCCGGATAGAAGGATCGTATCACACGTTAACTGCACCTAGAGGTTCAGTATTCCATTCTACTGGAATGCCACTACATGCTGCTAGGCGTCACTGGTGGATTGTGGGACTCACGAGAATTATCTGGATGATGATCGATAATTCTTATTGGGCTGAGTTTGAATAGTTCTAACCCATTGAAAAGAGTTTCAGTGATATTGTTGATGGTAATCACAATATATCTCACTACCAGATAGAATAGAACCTATGGGGTCACACACATAAGAGGTTATGACTGATCGGATAGTTGGATCGCGATTTTTGAATCGCCTGAGGACTTAATTATCAATATATTGATAATTGGACTAATTTGTAATTGTTACAAATTAAGGATATTAAAGTGCAAATGTTGCAAGAGAGGGCTTACTAATAGTTAGTAAGTTGTGAGAGGACTTAAGTGCTAATGTTGCATTAATGATTTGATTTGATCAAATTAGGATTGAGTTCAAATCGAATTAAATTAGGATTTAATCGATTGAACCGATTAGGGATAAGATAAACTTAAATCTAATTTTAATGTTTATCTTAATAATTATAAAAAGGATTATATCCTCTTTATACGTATAAGTTTTTATTAAGAGAAAAAAAACCCTAGCCGTCATCTTTCCTCGTCTTCCTCTTTTCTAAATATCCACATTAAAAGAAAGACGTTCTCTGCAAGGGAGCTAGCACCCCGGTGAGAATTTCGATCAAGTCGACAACCTCGTGTGGATACCCGTAGAGGCCGGACGCGTGTGCGGCTTCAAGAGAACCAAATTCCACGATCATCAAATTGCGGTGTAGATCTCCCCGCGCAAAGGTGAAGATTAGATCTTCCTCTTCCTTTTAATCTTAGATACATGAAGGATCCTGTTTTGCGTGGTTTTTGAGATCAGATCTCAAGTTTTTCATATTTGCCTATTTGATTTCCTTTTCCGCTGCGTTTTATTTTTGCGCAAAACCTAACAGTGGTATCAGAGCCATCCTCATGTTATTTAAGATTAAAATTATAGTTTTGGATATTTTAAATCATTCTTTGTTGATTGAATGATTGTTAAATCGTTTTACCATATTCAAAGAATTATTAAATTTTGATCAATTCGAAATTATTTTGATCCGCAGAATTAAAATAAAATAAAATAAATAAAATAAAATTTTATTTTTGTAAAATTTGATGAGATCAAATTTTGTTTTTAATATTTATATAATTTTGATAAGATCAAAATTTATTTTAAAATTTTATTATATTGATTAGATCAATTTATTTTATTGTAAAAATTGATGAGATCAAATTTTATATAGTTTTTGTTTTCACATAAGATGTGAATTATTGATGAGATCAATAGATATTTTTGCGGATTAAAATATTGATCAAAATTGTATGAATTAACTGTTTAGTTAAATCAAACGAGTGATGAGATCGTATCGTTATGGTGATTTGATCACCTATTTTTCTGGATAATTGGTAAACGGTTAATTAAAATATCCAAAATTAATTATTGTGATTGTGATGTATGAGATACATATGGGTGATGATCATGGATAGCAACCAATTTATTTTGTATGGACATGTGATGTATGATGTGTATGCGGAATCCTGTAATTTTAAATTTGTTTAAATTAAGGACTCTGTGTTAGGGCTGTTTGGGTGCCTGCGAGCACGAGCCAATTTTATTTAGAGACCTGCGTGTCTCAATAGATTAAAGATAAAAGTTATTTTATTCTTTAATTGGGTTGTATTATGTATGGTTGCACGTCATTGGTTGATTGGTGGGAAGCCGTTAGCACACAACAAGCCCAGATCGAGACGAGCATTTGATGGCGGTCGAATCAAGGGTTGATGGTGATCGAATCAAGTTGTAGCTCCGGATTGGATCAAGAAGTTGAAGACGATCAAACCAATGACGTGCGTGTGCTTGTATTTATGACCCCTTGACCCTGATTCCGGCTCAGTGGCTCGAGCACGAATCTTCTTTTTAGATCCATGATCATCACCGGTTGCATTATATTTTTATGTGCAGTTTATCTTTATTTGCATGAGATGTAAATAAATAAAATTAAATATGAGACCTAAATGCAAATCTCCTCATAAATATTAAGTCGAGCGGTCTTCCACCGTTGTAGAAGTGCGGGCATCTTTTCTGGTGTTGATTGGCACCTCTGGTTACAGTGGTCAGTTGCATTGGAAAGGCGCAACCACTCTATTAGTATAAGATGCTGCGGAGTAAAGATGGGGTTGGGCCCAATATCTGTCAGGTGAGGGACCCAATGACGGCTTTGCTTACGCGTTTGAACGGTGGGTCTGACTTAACTAAAGAATGAGGCCAATATCTGTCAGGTGAGGCCTACAGGACTTAGAGACCGAATATCGCTGCAATTTGCTTAAGAAGCATTGGACAAGAGTTGTCCACTCATTGGTTTTCGTGTCACCAATATCTGTCAGGTGAGGTGATGCGGTAAACTGGTGGGACCGTAGTACCCACTTGAAACCCTTATCGCGTTGGGTTTCCGTTTCTCTACCCGAGGAGTGTAAGAGACTCGAGGAAATAGTGGGAGGTTAACGTTTGTTTTTAAAAATATCCCTAAAACAAATTTTTGAAACAAATACAAATATCTAATTTGAATCTTTACTCTCTGCAAAACAAGATATACGCTTCCAATTCTTTTTCTCGTTTTTCGAAATTAACCACTTAACCGAAACTAATTATAAAGACTGGCTAAGAAACTTAAAATAGTTTTGAGTTTTGAGAAGCTCAGCTATGTTCTCAACCAGGACCTCCTTACGTTACGAAACTGTCCAACAGCTTATCAAAAGGCAGTCTGTTCATTATCATTGTTTGACAATGATCAAAGACCTCGAGGAGCTTGAGAAGCTCGGCATGAAAATGGATAAGGAATTGCAAGTTGATATGATTTTGCAATCTCTTCCAGATTCATATGGACAATTTATTGTAAACTACCATATGAATAAAATGAACTGCACCAATGCTGAGTTATTGAACATGTTGGTAACGACTGAGGGAACCTTGAAGAGTTCAAGGGGCTCGGTTTTAGCTGTGGAGCGGGCTTCCTCTTCCAAAAGAAAGTCTAATTGGAAGAAGAAACCCGCGAAGAAACAAAAGACTAAAAACAAGCCCAAAAGGGAAGCTCCTAAGAAGAAGGCCGCTGACAAAGGAAAATGTTTCCAATGCAATGTTGATGGCCACTGGAAGAGGAATTGTCCCGTCTATCTAGAGAGCCTAAAGAACAAGAAGAAAGACACACCTTCGGAAGGTATGTTAGACCTGCTCGTAATAGAAACTAACCTTACGGTTACCTCTATTTCCAGTTGGATCATAGACTCTGGTTCAAGTTCTCATTTATGTACTTCAATGCAAGGTCTAAGAGAAATTAGAGGGCTGAGAGAAGGTGAAGTTACCTTATGGGTTGGCAACGGAGCAAAAGTTGCTGCTGTGGCTACTGGCACCTATCCTCTGCGATTACCGTTAGGACAAGTTTTATTACTTAAAGACTGTTATTATGTGCCTGCTGCTAGCAGGAATTTGATTTCTGTTTCTTCTTTAGCACAGTACGATTTTGATAAAGACTACTGCACAATTTATTTTAGAAATAAAGTTGTTGGTCGTGGTTTTATGATTGACAGTCTTTACCATTTACACATGGATGTATCTGTGAATATGAGCACGTAGTGAGTGTCGTTGGGTCTAAGAGACCTAGAGAAGAGATAAACCTAAAGTATATGTGGCACCTAAGGCTTGGTCATATTGGAGAGGAAAGGATTAACAGATTGGAGAAAGATGGGCTTCTGGGCTCATTGACTTCTGAGTCTTATCTAGTCTGTGAATCCTGTCTTCATGGAAAAATGACCAAATTACCTTTTGTAGGACAAGGGGAAAGGGCCACTGAGATACTTGACTTGGTACACACTGATGTGTGTGGCCCATTTGATGTGCAAGCCAGGGGTGGTTATCTCTACTTCATAACTTTTACCGATGATTATTCACGGTATGGATATGTCTATCTTATGAGACACAAATCTGAAGCATTTGAAAAGTTCAAAGAATTCAGATGTGAAGTAGAGAAGCAAACTGGAAAACCCATCAAGGCTTTTCGATCAGATCGAGGGGGAGAATACCTTAGTGGGGAGTTCCTAAACTATCTCAAAGAAAACGGTATAGTCTCACAATGGACTCCTCCTGGAACACCTCAACTCAACGGAGTGTCAGAACGGAGAAATCGAACTTTATTAGATATGGTTCGATCCATGATGAGTTTAACTGATCTTCCTTTGTTTCTTTCGGGACATACTTTGCTTACCCCAGCCTACCTACTGAATAGGATTCCCTCTAAATCCGTTCTTACCACGCCTTATGAGATGTGGCATGGTAAGAAACCAAGTCTTAGTCATATTAAGATTTAGGGATGTTCGGCCCATGTCAAGCGACTACAGGCGGACAAGTTAGAGGCTAGGTCTGAAAGGGCTCATTTTATAGGGTATCCTAAAGAATCTTTAGGTTACTATTTTTACATCCCAAAGGATCACAATATAGTTGTGAGTCGACACGCTACTTTCTTGGAAAAACAGTTTATTCAAGAAGTAGTAAGTGGGAGAAAAATTGAGCTCGAAGAGAGAGTCTCTGAAGAGCAACGAGTCCCAAAACCTACGGAACCTATTCATGCTGAGCCAGTACATGTATCACCTAATCCACCTCGAAGATCGAGTAGGATCTCCCTTCCTACTAAAAGATACTTAGGTATTCTTACAGAGGAAGTAGAGGAAATGTTCCTCATAGGAGATAAGGAACATGGAGATGATCCTAAAACCTACAACGAGGCGATGTCTGACATCGACTCCGAGAAGTGGTTGGAAGCCATGAAGTCAGAAATTGACTCAATGTATTCCAACCAAGTCTGGACCTTAGTAGATCCACCAAAAGGTATAGTACCTATCGGGTATAAGTGGATTTACAAAAGAAAGATAGGTTCGGATGGAAAGGTAGAGACCTATAAAGCAAGGCTGGTGGCGAAAGGCTATAGTCAACGCGAAGGCATTGACTATCAAGAGACCTTTTCGCATGTGGCCATGCTTAAGTCCATTCGAACACTACTTGCCATTGCAGCATACCATGATTATGAGATCTAGCAGATGGATGTGAAAACTGCTTTCCTAAATGGATTTCTTGAGGAAGATATCTATATGGAGCAGCCTTTGGGTTTCACTTCCAGTGATGAAAGTCACAAAGTATGTAAGCTGCAAAGGTCCATATATGGGCTTAAGCAAGCATCTCGGACTTGGAATACTCGTTTTAATGACGTAATCAAATCGTTTGACTTCGTTAAGAATGAGGAGGAACCATGTGTTTATAAGAAAGTTAGTGGGAGTGCTATTACATTCCTCGTATTGTACGTGGACGACATTCTCCTAATTGGAAATGATATTCCAATGCTGACTTCGGTTAAGATATGGTTATCTAAGAAATTCTCTATGAAAGACCTAGGGGAAGCATCCTATATTTTGGGGATTAAAGTCTATAGAGATAAACCTAAGAGGATGCTAGGCCTCTCACAGAAAATGTACATAGAGCAGGTGCTGAAGAAGTTCAGCATGGAAAACTCTAAGAGGGGACTTCTACCCCTTAGGCATGGAATTTATCTCTCCAAGAAAATGTGCCCCAATACATCTGAAGAGATTCAACGAATGAGCCAGATCCCTTATGCTTCAGCTATAGGGAGCCTCATGTATGCCATGCTATGTACACAACCTGATATTGCACTTGCTGTGAGTATCACAAGCAGATATCAGTCCAATCCAGGTGAGGAGCACTGGACTGCTGTGAAAAACATACTTAAGTACTTAAGAAGGACTAAAGATATGTTTTTGGTCTTTGGAGGAGGAGAATTGAAAGTACAAGTATACACTGATTCAGACTTCATGTCTGATGTTGACGATAGAAAGTCTACGTCAGGATATGTGTTCTTGTGCAATGGTGGTTCGGTGTGTTGGAAGAGTTTCAAACAACCAATCATCGCTGACTCTACTATGGAAGCAGAGTATATCGCCGCATCTGAGGCTGCAAAGGAAGCTTTTTGGTTCAAGAAATTTGTTGCGGAACTAGGTGTGATGCCATCAGATGCCATTCCACTTTACTGCGACAACAATGGCGCCATAGCCCTAGCTAAGGAGCCAAGGTCTCATCAAAGGTCCAAGCATATAGAGCGACGGTTTCATATTATACGCGAATATCTCGAGAAGATATTTATCGAGGTGCAGAGAGTAGACTCCACGGATAACGTGGCAGACCCACTGACTAAGCAGCTCAGCCAGCAGAAGACTGAAGCCCACCTTGAGAAGATGGGGCTTAGGTATATGGCTAATTGGCTTTAGTGCAAGTGGGAGATTGTTAGATGTATGCCCTAGAAGCCAACTTGGCCGACACATATATTCTTTCTAGGGTATAAATTTGTATTTGACATTTTACATTATGAATGTTATTGGGTTATTATTTCCATTCGTGTTGTGTATGTGTCCATGAATTGTCTAAGGAATTAATAAGATGATGATACGTATTCTCAAGAGTTGAGAATTTGAGACATGTATCATTAGTGATTAATTCCTAAATGCTCCCGATCGATGGATCATCACGGGGACAGTGATTGATCCGGTGAGATTGGTGCACAGTCGCTTTCCTTTTAGGGTAGACGAGTCTCGAGTCAACAGTGTGGGGACACTGGAGCGAATGTGCAGGTGGTTGTTGGAGAACAAGGGTACCGAGCGTGATCATCACGAGAAGTCACTTGGATGTTTACTCACTCGTCAGTGACTTACTCGATGTTGCAGTAGTGTGACTGGTCCTTTGACCTGCGGTGTCTCGGCTATTCACAATGGGGTTACTGTAGTTTGACTGTACATACACTTGGTCCCTAGCCGTTTGGGTCCTTGCAGTGGGTGCATGTTGGCTACAGTAGGTTCGTTGTAGGAATAGGGTGTACACCTATATGGAATCTATCGCCCTTAGTAGAGAAGGGAATTAGTCCTATGTGATTTATGAGACCGAGTTTAGAAGACCTTGGCCAAGGCGTAGTAAATAACGGAAAGGGTTTCCGATATTAAAAACTCGAGTCGAATAAATTTGACATATGACAGACGGTAGGGTTTGACGAGCAATTCCATGACCTTCGTCTAGTTGGGACTCCGGATAGAAGGATCGTATCACACGTTAACTGCACCTAGAGGTTCAGTATTCCATTCTACTGGAATGCCACTACATGCTGCTAGGCGTCACTGGTGGATTGTGGGACTCACGAGAATTATCTGGATGATGATCGATAATTCTTATTGGGCTGAGTTTGAATAGTTCTAACCCATTGAAAAGAGTTTCAGTGATATTGTTGATGGTAATCACAATATATCTCACTACCAGATAGAATAGAACCTATGGGGTCACACACATAAGAGGTTATGACTGATCGGATAGTTGGATCGCGATTTTTGAATCGCCTGAGGACTTAATTATCAATATATTGATAATTGGACTAATTTGTAATTGTTACAAATTAAGGATATTAAAGTGCAAATGTTGCAAGAGAGGGCTTACTAATAGTTAGTAAGTTGTGAGAGGACTTAAGTGCTAATGTTGCATTAATGATTTGATTTGATCAAATTAGGATTGAG
Source organism: Tillandsia leiboldiana (assembly GCA_029204045.2). Taxonomy (NCBI): domain Eukaryota; kingdom Viridiplantae; phylum Streptophyta; class Magnoliopsida; order Poales; family Bromeliaceae; genus Tillandsia; species Tillandsia leiboldiana. The sequence goes on along the minus strand of CM055064.1, from coordinate 51,062,664 downwards.
TTCAAATCGAATTAAATTAGGATTTAATCGATTGAACCGATTAGGGATAAGATAAACTTAAATCTAATTTTAATGTTTATCTTAATAATTATAAAAAGGATTATATCCTCTTTATACGTATAAGTTTTTATTAAGAGAAAAAAAACCCTAGCCGTCATCTTTCCTCGTCTTCCTCTTTTCTAAATATCCACATTAAAAGAAAGACGTTCTCTGCAAGGGAGCTAGCACCCCGGTGAGAATTTCGATCAAGTCGACAACCTCGTGTGGATACCCGTAGAGGCCGGACGCGTGTGCGGCTTCAAGAGAACCAAATTCCACGATCATCAAATTGCGGTGTAGATCTCCCCGCGCAAAGGTGAAGATTAGATCTTCCTCTTCCTTTTAATCTTAGATACATGAGGGATCCTGTTTTGCGTGGTTTTTGAGATCAGATCTCAAGTTTTTCATATTTGCCTATTTGATTTCCTTTTCCGCTGCGTTTTATTTTTGCGCAAAACCTAACACTTTTACATTTGGGACTGGCTTTTGCCAGCAGGTTATATTTATTTTGGTGAGCTGGGAGAGACTGATGTATCATTTATATAGATGTATTGTATTTTATTTCCAGCTTCAGTCTAAGATGTATTAGATTTTAGTTCAGCTCTGTTTTTATTGCTCTTTTATTACTATCTCTTATATCTGAGCAGGTTTGGCGCTTCGTGTACGCAGGAAATACCGTGTGCACGGCGGATCTGTAGACGGGCTCGGGTTTCGGTTTACACCCGGGGCGTGACAGAGGGTTTGTAGATCTCGACGCATGAAACATCGCGCTCGCTGTCCGAAACGAAAGCGATAATCGAGGAGCGTTCCGGATCAAGTCGAACGGCAAAAAAAATCCTACATCGTCAAGGGTGGTGCAACCCGATACGCAAACCGAGGCGATTTCGGGGCTTGGCGGAGTCGCTGCGACGTACAAGATGGAGAGAGGGAGAGCAAGCTCAGATCAGCCCAAGCCTCAGCCAACAAGGGAGAGAGATCAACAGAGAGAGAAGGCTTTGGACTCGGATCTGGGTGCGCACAGCCATAAGGGGGCGTTCGGATTGCTATGGAGGGATGCAGGGACGCAGGCTGGCGCCGCGACTCCACCCGTGCGCGACTTAGGCCCGCTCGGGCTGGCCCAAGGTGTGGTGCGCTCGGACCTGGGTGGTTGGGCGCGATTGCTGCGTGCGGCGGGTGCACGGTTCCCGCAACGGCATCCGAGGGGCTGGATCAGGCACAACTCGAGTGTTCAAGGCGGCGGCGGCGGTTCTCACACGCGGCGCGCGCAGGCGACGGCGCTGGCTCCTCGTGCAGCGCGCGGTCGAGGGAAGAGGGCGCCCGAACTCTGGTGATGGGGCCTGAGGAACTCCTCCTCTGGCTCCAGCTTCGTCGGCGCAAGGGTGTATGAACAGGAGAGGGAGAAGAGGTGGTGGATCTGGCGGCTGGGGAGAATGAGGAAGAGGGGTTAAGGGCTAATTTTGGGTTAGGTCTCCTTAGCCCTAATCTAATCTAAGGCCATATAAGAAATACACCTCTTTTAAAAACAAGTAGGTAAATTACCATTACGTCCTCAAAGAGATATTTAATCATTTTTATCCCAAATTCCATATTTTGATTTCAAAATTTTCGAAATACGTGCCCAACGACAACTCACCCAAATCAGCTGATTTCACAAATTTCGGTACAGAATTGTTGCGACTTAACCAAAATTGCCGAAATTCGATTTTTCGGTCTAATTTTATGCAAAACGGGCAGATCTGGGAGATCCAGGTATTGGATTTGAGATTTGATCACACCATCGTCTTCAGCTCGACAACACCGTCACAGTGACAGCTTCCAATTTTCGAAATTCTCACCGGATTGCAAACTTAATCGTTCTACAGATAAAAACGTACCTTATCGCAATTTTTTCACCAAGTCCCGTTTTTCACGCTTTTTCGTGCAACCAGCATAGCAAATCCGAAAACAGACTTAACCACTCCCTTCATCACTGATCCATCTACAACCTGGTGATTTCGTTTCTGAAAATTTAATTCACAAAAAGCTGAAAATGATACCCTCTCTAAAACCTGGGATAAATTTCAGACTTTAATTAAATTTTGAAATAAAAAATTTACGGTTCCCTACATAAATATACTAAAATTTGGGTACATTTTGGGTGGGGCTGTATATATAACTCCAATATATAGAGTTTTTATGTAGAGTACGTCTTAAGCTCCTGTGAACCGTACTTAAAAAAAAGCCATATAGGAAAAGAGAAGTCTTCTTGGTTTATTGAAGGCGAGAGAAGAATGAGAGAGATTCAAGAAGAGGGTTCGGATTGAAGCTACTCTATTGTAGAAGAGGAGTCAAAATAATTCTTCTCTTGATAATTAATGAATCTTATTTCACCCGTATTTTCTATTTTGGTTTTTCTTCTCTTTGTGGTTGTGTTGGTTCTAGTTTTTATTAAGGGGACGAATTTATCGTAAAAATCTGATTTAACGTTTTCGTTGCGAAATCCAAACACTAGGCGGTACTGGAGTGGATTGCGGTACGTACCGGAGCGGATTGCGGTACGTACCGGAGCGGGTAGCGGATACACAAAATATGGTGCCGGGGTGAGTACCAGATTCGCAACAATTGGTATCAGAGCTAGAGGTTATCGATCTTCGGGAGAGATCGACGGAGATGGCCACAAAGTTCAAAATCGAGAAGTTTGACGATAAGAATAATTTCGGCTTGTGGCAGATTAAAATTCGAGCGGTTTTGGTACTATAGGATTTGGACCAAACGTTGAACGGGAAAGAAGCAAAGCCGGTAGAGATTACAGATGTGGCATGGGAGAAGATGGAGCGGAAAGCGTTGAGTACGCTTCATCTATTATTAGCAGATGATGTTCTTTACAACATAGCCAACGCGCAAGTTGACACCGGTGAAATTGTGGAAAAAATTGGAAGATCTATACATGACCAAATCCCTAACGAACAGATTGTATCTGAAGCAACGACTGTCCACGCTGCGGATGCAAGAAGTGGCTAGCTTACATGAGTACCTGAACAAGTTTAACAAGGTGGTGACCCAGTTGACCAGTATCGGAGTCAATTTGGATGATGAAGATAAGATGCTTATTTTACTTTTCTTCATTACCGGCGACATAAGAGCATCTGGTGACCACGTTGCTTTATGATAAAGAAACCATAAGCATGGAGGTGGTCACGACAGCGCTTCTCTTGAATGAGATGCGAAAGATGACTCAGAAATCCGGCATGTAGAGCCATGATACAACTTTCATGGTAAAAGCGAAGAAGGAGGCAAAAATATTGGCAACCAGAAGTAGACAAAAGAAATCACTATCCGAGATGGAGTGCTTCTATTATCACAGGAAAGGTCACATTAAGCGCAACTGTCATAAGCTTAAAGATGATCTGAAGGAGTAAAAGTGGCAGAAGGAAAAACTGTCGCGGATTAGGACAAAGAGACGTTAGTGATGGCACAGGTGGCAGAATCGGATGATCGATTCTGATGTAATATATGTGGTGACCGGTGATACTAAAATTTCGGATGATGTATGGGTGCTCGATTTGGCATGTTCCTTTCACGTCTGCTCGAAAAAAGAGTCTTTTGCTACCTGTAAGGCGATAAAAGGTAGAAAAGCTCTTTTGGAGAACGGAACGATGTGTAAAGTTTTCGGAGTCGGCACGGTGAAGATCCGGGTGCACGATAGGGTCGTAAGGACACTGACAGGTACAACATGTTCCTAGTTTGAAGCGGAATTTGATCTCGTTAGGTGAGTTAGACTCGAAAGGTTGCAAAATTGCAGCTTCAGGAGGAGCTATGAGGGTCTAAAAACGAGATCGAGTCGTTTGCGTGGCGAACAAGCGCGGAAACATGCATGTTCTGAACGGGAGTACAGTCAGAACCGAAGCAAAGCCAATTTGGGTTCCAAAAGCTCGCAGAGGTGCAGTCACTCAAGATAGAGTGATGGATGCGGCAACATCGAGCGGCAGAGACAAGCTTAAGATTGAGCTTGCGTGGTGAGCTCGGTGCAGCGATTAAAGATTACAAATCAAATCAAGGTGGAGATTGCTAGGATTTGGTTAGATTTGTAATTAAATCTTAATTGGATTAGGATTAATATTTAAATCTGTTAGAGATAAATTAATTTAGATTTAAATATTAATTAAAATAGGATTCCTAAATATACTAAGATTTGGATACATCTTGGGTTGATCTTTATATATAACTCCAATATATAGAGCTTTTATGTAGAGTATGTCTTAAGCCCGTGTGAGCCATACTTTAAAGAAAGTCATATAGGAAAAGAAAAGTCTTTTGGGTTTATAAAAGACAAGAGAAGGCTGAGAAAGATTCAGAAAGATGGTTCGGATTGAAGCTACGTTATTGTAGAAAAGGAGTTGGTACAATTCTTTTCTAAATTAATGAATCTTATTTCACCCATATTTTATGTTTTGATTTGATTTTATTTTATTTTATTATTATTTTTTTTTTTTGTGGCTGTATTGGTTTTAGTTTCTGTTGAGTGGACGGATTTATGGTAAAAATTCAATTTGACATTTTCGGTGCGGAATCCAGACACTAGGCGATATCGGAGTGGGTTGCGGTACTGGAGCGGATTACTGTACCAGAGTGGGTTGGGAATTTATAAAATCTGGTATCAGGACGAATACCAGATTCCTAACAGTTATGAGCTAGATATGTTTAAACCCTAGTTCACGGATATATTAATAAATAATAGTGATCCGCCAAACCTCTATACTTAGCGAATGATTTTCATGTTAAGGAAAAATAAATGTATTTTTATTAGAAATTCGCGACTTATACTAATATCAGATTTTCTCTAATACTAGTTTGTTAGGACAAAAGTGAAAAATATTTAGTTTGCAGGACAAGAAAACATCAATAGAGAATCGAAAAAAAGATATGAAAACTAAATCACTCAAATATTTTGGTGATTCGGTCATTAGTTCACATTCACTGACGAAGATGAAACGAAAACTTCATTATAATCAAAATGGTGTACAAAATATATCTCTCTCATAAAATTTTAATTTCAAAAATATTACTAATACAGATTTCTTAATGAAAAAATGACAACAACAAAATTAGGTTATAGGGACACATGTTTGTGACACTTGTTTATAAGTGTTCCATTTATATTCCATCTATATCCAAAATTAGGTTATAGGAACACATTTTTGGGACACATTATAGTAATGTGTCGCTATACACCCTAGCGACGGCACATATAGCGACACTACTGACAAGTGTCGGTATTTTTTTCAGCAGCATTTATTTTAATTTTTAGCAACACATAAAAGTGTCGCTATAGCATAGTTTTATTATAGCGAATTAAAATAGAACAAAATTATATAATCTTTTAATTTCAAAATTCAAGAAATGTCTAACAATATTGAATACTGCAGCTACAGCTTGCTGAGAAAGATTGATATGGAAATCTTGTCAATCGACTAATCAGACAATTGAGTGGTCATTTTGTCTAAAAATACTGACAAGTGTCGGTATTTTTTTCAGCAGTATTTTTTAAAATTTTTAGCAACACTTAAAAGTGTCACTATAGCATAGTTTTATTATAGTGAATTAAAATAGAACAAAATTATATAATTTTTTAATTTCAAAATTCAAGAAATGTCTAACAATATTGAATACTGCAGCTACAGCTTGCTGAGAAAGATTGATATGGAAATCTTGTCAATCGACTAATCAGGCAATTGAGTGGTCATTTTGTCTAAAAATACCGACAAGTGTCGGTATTTTTTTCAGCAGTATTTTTTTAAAATTTTTAGCAACACTTAAAAGTGTCGCTATAGCATAATTTTATTATAGTGAATTAAAATAGAACAAAATTAGATAATCTTTTAATTTCAAAATTCAAGAAATGTCTAACAATATTGAATACTGCAGCTACAGCTTGCTGAGAAAGATTGATATGGAAATCTTGTCAATCGACTAATCAGGCGATTGAGTGGTCATTTTGTCTAAAAGTACTGACAAGTGTCGATATTTTTTCCAGCAGTATTTTTTTAAATTTTTAGCAACACTTAAAAATGTCGCTATAGCATAGTTTTATTATAGTGAATTAAAATAGAACAAAATTATATAATCTTTTAATTTCAAAATTCAAGAAATGTCTAACAATATTGAATACTGCATCTCCAGCTTGCTGAGAAAGATTGATATGGAAATCTTGTCAATCGACTAATCAGGCAATTGAGTGGTCATTTTGTCTAAAAATACTGACAAGTGTCGGTATTTTTTCCAACAGTATTTTTTTAAATTTTTAGCAACACTTAAAAGTGTCGGTATAGCATAGTTTTATTATAGTGAATTAAAATAGAACAAAATTATATAATCTTTTAATTTCAAAATTCAAGAAATGTCTAACAATATTGAATACTGCAGCTACAGCTTGCTGAGAATGATTGATATGGAAATCTTGTCAATCAACTAATCAGGCAATTGAGTGGTCATTTTGTCAAAAAATACTGGCAAGTGTCGGTATTTTTTCCAGCAGTATTTTTTTAAATTTTTAGCAACACTTAAAAGTGTCGCTATAATATAGTTTTATTATAGTAAATTAAAATAGAACAAAATTAGATAATCTTTTAAGGTTAAATTACAGAAAATCCCCCTCTAATATTCCGCTTTTTCACTTTACCCCCCTGTCTTTTAAAAGTCGACAACCTGCCCCCTCGTAATTACCGAAATATGCATTTACCCCCCTGCCAGATATGAAAGTTCATCCATGAGCCTCTAATGAGCCAATTGCTTGTAACAAATTGGTAAGAAACCAATTCATATCTGGCAGGGGGGAAAGGGTAAATACATCCATTAGAGGCTCATGGATGGACTTTCATATCTGGCAGGGGGTAAATGCATATTTCGGTAATTACGAGGGGGCAGGTTGTCGACTTTTAAAAAACAGGGGGGTAAAGTGGAAAAGCGGAATATTAGAGGGGGATTTTCTGTAATTTAGCCATCTTTTAATTTCAAAATTCAAGAAATGTCTAACAATATTGAATACTGCAGCTACAGCTTGCTGAGAAAGAAAGATTGATCTGGAAATCTTGTCAATCAACTAATCAGGCAATTGAGTGGTCAATTTGTCGAGGTCTAAATCGATTAATCAAGTGTATCAATTGCACCGAAATTGGCCTATGTTTATGTCCGTTTCAATTTCGCAAGTGATGTAGAACTCTTTTGGGGACCTGTTATGGAAGCCCATGGGAACATGGCTAGAGGGAGACTCAGTCTATGGGAGTCAATATATATATGTTGTCCTTTTCGTTGTAGGCTAAATTATACTTCTCGTGTTCAAACTAGATGGGCGCGTGATGTTTTGATTCTCGTATTCTCGTGATTTATTTTAAATTTTAGCTCGAAATTTTAGAATTACTGTAATCGACAATTAGCTTATTAAATAACAATACGTCATTGACGTGACAATCATATAGCATTCGTACTTATGTATTAATTTTCTTTTAGTTTTTAACTACGTAGTAATATGTCCTTCATTTGGAATTATATGGCGCAAATTTTTTACATTTTTTTTTTTTTTTTCGATGAACCGGCTCAAAATTTTCATATATATATATTTTTTTTTTCTACTTGAATGGAATCGCCTATCGTGTGTTTTTGTCTTTATTTGATTGAACCGAACCGAGTTACACGCCGAATCGGCTCAAATTTTACACGTATTTTTCTTTTTTTTGTTTAGACCGAATCGAATTACACGCCGAATCGGCTCAAGTCCTCCACATATTTTTCTCTTTTTTTACTTGAATTGAATTGGATGCATCTGCTACATCCTTATTTCTTTACTTGAATAAAACCGGATTACAACTATAGACTATGTTTTCATATTTCATTATTTAAATAGAATAGGGTCACACCTGCTATATATTGGGTTGAACCAGCCCAACTGCTATATATATATATATATATATATGATTTCATATTCCTTTATTTAAACCAAAGTGCTGCCTTTTTCTCTTCCTTGGATCTGTACATTTCTTCGTCTTTTTCTCTTCCTTGAGTTGTTATATGTTTTTTTTTATTTAAATTCTAAATAATATGCATGCAATGAAACTTACTCAATGACGGCCTTAAAAATGAAAAAAAAAATCACATAAATTGATGCGAAATGCCAGGTTTCGAAAACGTTTCAAATTCATGAATTAGGAAAGCCGGAGAAAATTAAATCAATCTTTAAAGATATCAATTTTAAATTTTATTTCGGCTCGATACGTCCATCTGCGATACTCACAATTTAACTTTACTTTAAATTTTGGTATATGAAGAATTTTAGCCTCTTCAACGTACCTTTTATTATTTATTATTTATTTCTTGCAGTATTCTATTTTTTCTTCAAAATATTTGTGTAATAATTTTTTATCTCTTATAGCTCTTTATTCTTTTATTTTTTTTTTTTCGGTTTCTTTCATTATTTTTTATTGAGTTGTAATTTTATTAAATATTAAATAATTGTTTATATTATTAAATCTAATCAAATATATATATGATTATATTTTTTTGATTTTTCTTTATATTTATATTTGTTTATTTATCTGTAAAATTTTAGTAAAAAATTTTTATCCGTCGCATCGCGTGGGTCTCTATAATAGTTTTAGTTATTCCTGCATCATCAATTAAATTAAAATTCAAGGACCAAAATGTTAATGCTCTCATAGTTTGAGGTCTACCAATGCATTTTAGCTTTTAGTTAGAGAGAAAATGCTACTTGTACACCCTAAATATGGTATACGATATACACTCTACCTTTTATTTATTATTATTATTTTTTAATAAAATATAAGTAAAATATCAATTTTGCTTTTACAAATATGTTATTTTAAAAATTACAACGGTTAATAAATATATTTATGATTAAGTATAATATCTGAAATAGTAAAAAATAAATTTACCACACTTACTAACTAAGATTAAATATTTAATCTATAATTAACTATATTTTAAAAAATAAAAATAAAAAAATTAAATTTTATAAAAATATATCTGCTACCAGAACACAGATATATTAAATTAACTATATATTTTTTAAAATAGACATTCCTGGTGCTAGAAGGTGAAAATGTTGAATTCAACCCCAGATTTTAAGATTATTATATTATAGTATTATTTAAAATTTAGTGAGCCACGTACCCTCCTGCTTGCGATGTGTACTGCTACCAATAATCTCGACTTCTACTGCTCTTTGGGGAAAAGTCAAAATCATGCTACAGTCAGAACTCGCGAATTATCAGAGCAGAAATAATTTGAAAATTATTTACGAATTAAATAACCGAGACATTATTATAGATGTGGACCCAATTTTCTTTAGTCCAAACCTAATTGTTGACAAACACCTATTAACCTAGAAATTTTGGCAATGAAAGCGATCGGTTTCTTATCTCCTTTCTATATACCTGGGTCCATATAAATATCTTTTTCATCATCATTCATCCTCATCATTCATATATATATATATATATATATATATATATATATATATATATATATATATATATATATATATATATAAAGCTAAATGTACATCCAAATAGAATATATATTTTACGCTCCATCTATTTAAGAATGGAGTAAATTTTATCGGTCATTTTGAATTGACCGGTGGATAAGTCCTCACTTTTGGATGGAGTGAGATATATAATATATACCCCATTTGGGATGTATATGTAGCACAGTTCATATATATATATATATATATATGAGAAGTGCTAGGTGTACATCCTACACCCACCCATCCTAGGGTGGGTATTCATCCACTCGTTATATATATATATATATATATATATATATATGAGAAGTGCTAGGTGTACATCCTACACCCACCCATCCTAGGGTGGGTATTCATCCACTCGTCACTCGATGTGACGAGTGGAATTCACCCACCCCTAGGATGGGGTGGGTGTAAGATGTACACCCCATTTGGGGTGTACATCTAGCATTTTTCTATATATATATAGTACGACTGGAATACTATCAATAGTATCAAACAATCGGTACTATCAAGTTTTTAACCCTTAAATGAAAGTATGTACAGTTAGGATTATAGTGGTTCCCTAAAATTTTTATTATTCAATCAACCACCCACTAAACCCTAAGGGACCACAATCATCCTAACCGCACATCTCTTAATCCAAGGGCTAAAAACTTGATAGCACTAATGGCTTGATACTTTCGATAATATTCCAGTCTAATATTCTCTCTCTCTCTCTCTCTCTATATATATATATATATATAGGAAAATGCTACCCGTACACCCCATTCGGGGTGTATATCACACACCCCACCCATCCAATGGGTGGGGTGTGATGATGGGTCAATTGATGTGACCCGTAAAAAATATCGCCACCATTAAAATGGTGGAGGTGTATGATATACACCCCTTCGGGGTGTACATGTAGCATTGCTCATATATATATATATATATATATATATATATATATATATATATATATATATGAGTAATGCTACATGTACACCCCGAAGGGGTGTACATCCTACACCTCCACCCATTTAATGGTGTCGATATTTTTTACGAGTCACATCAAGTGACCCCTCATCACACCCTCACCCTTAGATGGGTGGGGGTGTGAGATGTACACCCCTTACGGGTGTACAAGTAGCATTTTCATATATATATATATGGAAATACTTTTTGTACACTCCCAAGTGGGGTGTACATCTTACACCCCACCCATCCAAGGGTGGGGTGAATTTTACCGGTCACTTTGAAGTGACCGATAGATTAGTCCCAATCTTTGGATGGGGTGGGGTGTGTGATGTACACCCCATATGGAGTGTACAAGTAGCATTGCCAATATATATATATATATATATATATATATATATATATATATATATATATATATATATATATATATATATATAGTCCGGCTACTATGCTTTTATGAGTATAGACTCATTCGTACTTATAAGTTTTCGACCCTTGGATGAAGGAATATGCGGTTAGAATTATAGTTGTCTCCTAGGGTTTATACTATTTCATCAACAACCCATTAAACCCTAGGGGTCCCACTATCATCCTAACCGCACATCCCTTCATCTAAGGACGAAAAAGTTATGAGTACAAAAGAGTCTATACTCATAAGAGTATAGTAGCCCAACGTTATATATATATATATATAAAAGAATCCGACTACTATTATGAGTAAAATTCTTTCGTACTTATAAATTTTAAATCCTTAGTATGTTTGAATTATAGTAGTCATCTAAAATTTATACTATTCAACCAATAATCCTGTGAACTCTAGGAGACCACTATATATTATCCTAATCGCATCTCTTTATCCAAAAACGAAAAAATTATAAGTACAAAGAACTTTATACTCATAAGAGTATAGTAGCCCTACGCATAACTAGCTAGACTATTATGCTATCGATAACACAAAACACTTGGTGCTATTAAATTTTTAGTCCGTAAATAAAAAAATGTATGGTTAATATGATAATGGACTACTAGGATTTAGTGGGTGATTGAAAAAATTGTATGATCTAAAAAATAGAAATGATCAAAGAGATAAATCTAACAGTTAAAACTTTGATAGCACCAACTGCTTAGTGCTATCGATAGCATAATATCCAAACTCTCTCTCTCTCTCTCTCTCTCTCTCTCTCTCTCTCTCTCTCTTTTTATATATATATATATATATATATGAGGGCCGCTACCTATACACCCCACCCCATCCTGGGGTGGGGTGAAGTTCACACGTCACAAGTGTGAACTTCACCCCTACCCCAGGATGAGGTGGGGTGTAAGATATACACCCCCAAAGAGGTGTACATCTAGTTTTTCCATATATATATATATATATATATAAGAAAAGAGCAATGCTACATGTACACCCCGAAGGGGTGTACATCATACATCTCCATTATTTTAATGGTGGCGATATTTTTTACGAGTCACATCAAGTGACCCATCATCACACCCCCACCCTTAGATGGGTGGGGGTGTGAGATGTACACCCCTTACGGGTGTACACATAGCATTTTCCATAAGAAAAATGCTACTTGTACACCCCATTCGGGGGTGTACATCGCACACCCCACCCATCTAATGGGTGGGGTGTGGTGAGGGTCACTTCACAATTTGTGAAGTGACCCCCCCCACCCTTAGATGGGTGGGTGTAAGATGTATACCCCCTTTGAGGGTGTACATGTAGCGTTGCTATATATATAGGGAAATGATACTTGTACACCCCGTTTGGGGTGTATATCACACACCCCACCCATCCAATGGGTGGGGTGTGATGATGGGTCAATCGATGTGACCCGTAAAAGATATCGCCACCATTAAAATGGTGGAGGTGTATGATATACACCCCTTCGGGGTGTACATATAGCATTGCCCATATATATATATATATATATATATATATATATATATATATATATATGTAAAATAAGGTACAATTTGTCCCAAAGAAAGATGGAGACATCATTTCACACTGTTAATTAGCCGCCCACAACCCTACCTCGGAAGCCAGGACAAACCACATGACATATTTTTCTCTCGAAAAAAAAAGAAAAAGAAAATCACATGACATATTTGGATGAATGCTATTCATATAATACTGTATTATAGCGATATTTTTAAATATTTTTAAAATTTAAAAAAATATTATTGATAAAAATACTAACACTTATTATTAATATTTATATGTATCGTCGCTAGGATGTATAGCGATATATTATTATAATGTGTTATAAAAATATATCTATATAACTTAATTTTGGATATAAATAATATATAAATAGGACATTTACACAAAAATATCACAAAAATATATATCTCTATAATTTAATTATGTTGTAGTGTAAATTTGTATGATATATATATATATATATATATATATATATATATATATATATATATATATATATATATATATATATATATATATATATGAATAGATTTTATTTTATTATTTATTTTGAAATGACTTATAAAATTTAATTTTTTCTAAAATAAATAATATGTAAAGTATATATTTTATTTAGAGTGTATAATTTTTTTTTTTATTTGGATTGTAATCTTTCAACTTAGTTCATCTGAAAGACTATAATTAATATAAAAAAGTTCAATTATTTAAAATATAATAACATGCGGTCAAAACAGTGATGATACTAGAAAAAAAATTAAATTGCATTGTTTTAAAAGGTATCGACTAGTTCATATATTCATACTATTTCTTTAATAGTTGTACTTTAAATCTTGAGCATCTAAACGTCAATTTGAATATTCCATCATAGAATACAATGCAAAAATAGTGAGAGATTGGTACTTTTAAATGTGTTCCAACTTAATTATATCTTTAATAATTTTGTTATTACAGAGTCTCTTTCTTTGTAGAAAAAAAGCTAAGTATACACCCTTAAAAAGAATATATATCTAGGGGTGTCAACGAGTCGAACACGAGTGAGCTGGGGTCGACTCGTGTTCAGCATGTTTAATAAACGGGCCGAACATGAGCTCGCTCGTTTAAAGATCTAGTTAAAAATTTTGGCTCGTGTTCGGCTCGTTTATTAACGAGCCGAACACGAGCTGGCTCGCGAACAACAAGTTTGATTTTCATTCATACTATTAGATGTAAAGTTCAAAAAAAATTTAAAAATTAAAATTTTCATCTAATAATTAAAATTCATAACAATTTGATGGTCTAAAATCTAAATAGTAATATATATATATATATATATATATATATATATATATATATATATATTCGAGCTGTTATCGAGCCGAACACGAGCGAGCTGACTCCAGCTCGTGTTCGGCTCGTTTATTAAACGAGCTAAAAAATTTGGCTCGTGTTCGACTCGTTTACTAAACGAGCGATTCGATGTCGAGCTCGTTTCGAGCCGAACACGAGCTGGCTCGCGAACAGCGAGCTGAATTGCCACCCTTATGTATATTTTATACCCCACCCATTCAGGGTGGAATAAATTTTACCCATCACTTGATGTGATGAGTGAAAAAATCCCCACCCTTAAATGGGTGAAGATGTAAAATATACATCTATGATTGGATGTACAAATAGTATTCCTCTTCTTTGTATGATATTGCTTAATAAATGATAATATAATGGAGAGACTCTCCCTCTCCCTCTCCCTCTCTTTCAGCTGTCCTTTCAAGCCCATGCTTTTATTTGCACAATGTAAATGTGATGATAGGCTACCCAAGTGGTTTTTTTTTTTTTATTTTTTTTATTAATTGAAGACATTCACTAGAAAGAGATGCCAATCTCCCCCACCATGAAAGATGCCCAACTATTGACAAAAGCAAAGGCACAGAAACAACACTATGCCTGGGATTCCTTTCTCCCATATATCCATCTTTATTCCTAGTAGAACCCATTGGAGCAAGCTTTGGACATTTCCTTTTGTCCTAGGTTTTTTTTGCTTTATAGTGCATGTCTCATGCTTAGATACTTAAAATCACTCTCCAATACGGTGGCAATCTGAGCTCGAGATCGAATCGCTCGTAAACGAGCCGAACATGAGCTAAATTTTTTAGTTCGTTTAATAAACGAGCCGAACACGAGCTGACCCAGCTCGTTCATGTTCGGCTCGATAACAGTTCGAATATATATATATATATATAAATTTTACTATTTAGATTTTAGGCTATTAATTTTTTGTGAATTTTAATTATTAAATTAAAATTAAAATTTTTAATTTTTTTTTTTTAATTTTACATCTAATAGTAGAAATAAAAATCAAACTTGTTGTTCGCGAGCCAGCTCGTATTCGGCTTGTTAATAAACGAGCCGAATACGAGCCGAATTTTTCAGCTCGATATTTAAACGAGACAGCTCGTATTCGGCTCATTTAGTAAACGAGCCGAACACGAGCCGAATTTTTCAGCTCGTTTAGTAAATGAGCCGAACACCAGCCGAATTTTTCAGCTTGCTTAATAAACGAGCCGAACACGAGCTGGGGTCAGCTCGTTCGTGTTCGGCTCGATAACAGCTCGAATATATATATACATTTTACTATTTCGATTTTAGGCTATTAATTTTTTGTAAAATTTAATTATTAGGTTAAAATTTTAATTTTAATTTTTTTTTTCAATTTTACATTTAATAGTAGGAATGAAAATGAAGCTTGTTGTTCGCGAGCCAGCTCGTGTTCGGCTTGTTAATAAACGAGTCGAATACGAGCCGAATTTTTCAGCTCGATATTTAAACGAGCCAGCTCGTATTCGGCTCGTTTATTAAACGAGCCGAACACGAACCGATCTCGCTCGTGTTCGGCTCGTTGACACCCGTACTCTCCAATACCAAAAAAAAAAAAAGAAAAGAAAAGAAAAAAAAGCCCACCACCTCCACCACCTTACCTAGGATTTTACTACAAGTGGCATCTCACTCACTTATTAATTACTTTCCCTTTGTGTATCTTCCATGGTTTGAAAAGTGGAGCCCAAAATTGGGGAAAATGCACCCTTGAATGACTTGCAGGAATGTCAACGATTCGAATTTACGTTAAATTTTTTAAATTTTGAGTTTGAATTTGATAATCAAATTCGAAATCTCAAAAAAAAAATAATCAAATTCGACGAATTTTGAAAAAATTCATGTTCAAAATCGAATTCGATCAAAATTTTGAAACTCGAATCCGAGTAGAAACTACAACTATTTATTTTTACTGTATTTCAAAATATATTATAATAAAATTTAATATTTTAAAATACAAATTTAAATATATCCTCAAACATTCAAATGTATTAGAAGATATAAAATCTATTTGGGTTTGGATAGGATTCAGGTTCAGATTGGATACACACAAAATTCATTTTCGAATCCAAATCTATCATATTTTTATTTTCTGTATCCGTATTTGATACTATATCTTTGTAGCAACAAGTAAACCTAACTATGTTCTGATTCGGATTTAGATATAATTTTGTGTATACAAGACCCATCGACATTCCCAATTAATAATACAATTCTTATATAGAGAATAATATTTTTATATTTTTATATTTAATATTTGTTATCATGTTTGAGTTTGAGATTTTTTTATAACTCAAAAATATAAACTTAATTAATTAAAAATAAATTAAATAATGTTAGGAATATATGATGGGACCTTAATTCCTGTATGCTCTATCATCATGTTAAATTTGTGAAACAATTGTTTATTTTCTAAAGCTTAAATTATCAAACAATAATATTATGATTAGGAATAGTATTATTTTGCAGTGATTAATGAACATTTTCAAAAACGGAAAAGAGAACTAAAATGATATGAATGCACCTTGAATGATACAATAATTTGGGACGAACAACTAATTTAGAGCCTGTTTTGGTATAATTGAATTTTTCTTTATACAACTATAGCTTAATTAGAACAATTTGAAATAACAAGATATAATGATATTCTAATTAAAATTCTCCTTGCAATTTCTAACTATATATATATATATATATATATATATATATATATATATATATATATATATATATATATATATATATATATATAGTTTCAATTAAAGCTTCTGCAGTTGATTCCAAAATACTTGAAAAATTTATATTCGTGGAACACTACAATAAAATTAAGTTATAGGGACACATGTTCGTGATATTTTTGTATAAGTGTCCTATTTATATTCCATATATATCCAAAATTAGATTATAGGGATACATTTTTGAAACACATTATAAAAATGTATCGCTATACACCCTAGCGACGGCACATATAGCAACACTTATAATAAGTGTCGGTATTTTTGTCAGCGACACTTTTTTTAGATTTTAGAAACTTTAAAAGTGTCCCTATAGTCTAATTTTGTTGTAGTGGAACAAGTCATACAACTACTTAAAATAAAAAGCCATTACTTAATTACCACCTCAAGCACAAGCGGCGTCAAAAAATTTAATGGTTAGTATTCGAGATCCTAAGTTTAAAGTCTGATTAGTTACTTTACACACTACAACAAAATTAAATTATAGTGACACATGTTTATGACACTTTTATATAAGTGTCATATCTATATTTCATATATATCCAAAATTAAGTTATAAAAATATATTTTTGGAACACATTACAAAAATATATCGCTATACACCCTAGCGACGGCACATATAGCAACACTTACATTAAGTGTTGATATTTTTACCAGCGGCACTTTTTTTAGATTTTAAAAATATTTAAAAATTTTGCTATAGCATAATTTTATTGTAGTGATATTTTTAACTGAATTTATTGTTACATAAAAACTAACAAAGTGAATACGAATAGCGTGCTACTATTTTATTAATTATTTATTTATTTTTTTTTCAAAATAAATTATTCTACAGGACAAGCAACTAATCAATACTATGCAGGCAATCAATACCATAGTAATAGAAAAGTCGAAACATATAAGCATGTCACTTTAATTATTTAACAACTTTTGTTTAGCGAAAGAAATATTCTACACGCAACAACTTATATTATTGAGCTTACATAATACAAAAGTGCCTTAATATTCTTAATCTCTAGTTCCAGTTTCAATAACATTATTGTTAGATCTAATTAATTTCCCATTAATTTCGTACCAAATCTCCAAAAAAGAAGAGGAGATTGTAGTAGGCAGGTAGTGGACCAAACCCACATTTAATTAAATTCTAACCCCCACATTGCTTCTTCAACACTGGTCTCTTTGTCCTCTTACATTTCGATATATATTATACAATTTAATTTCCTGAAGCTTTAACATGATGAAAGTGACGCGCACGAAGCTTAACTTTCTTTGGCTTTAACTTTCATCATATATCACATTAGAACACGCAACACATAAACATATTTAGATGGATATATCCAATTGCAATACTATATATTGAGTTTCAACATGTTGAACAGGTATTTGTTCTTTAATAAGGACTAACTCATTCTTATAGTAAACAATACGTATCTTTGAATGCCACGTGTGTGTATATATATATACTATAATTCTATCAATAATATAAGTCATTAGTATTATTAAGTTTTAGTTCTTAAATTAAAAAATATATGATTAGAATTATAATAATTTTTAGGATTTAGTTGGTTGTTGGTTGAATAGTATAATCTATTCTAACTTATTCCTCTCTCTCTCTCTCTCTCTCTCTCTCTCTCTCTATATATATATATATATATATATAGTTGAACTCCTATGCTTTAAAAGTGCCAAGTCATTGGTGTTTATAGGTTTTTAACCATTAAATGAAAAATGTGTGGTTAAAATGATAGTGAACCCCTTGGGTTAAGTGAGTAGTTAATGAATCAGAATGATCTAAGGGATGAAATTAGTCAAAGGAGTAGATTAAATGGTAAAAAACTTACAAGCACGCTTGGTGCTTGTACAAGCATAGTAGCCGGACTAGGCTACTGTAAAAGCACCAAGTAATTGGTGTTTATAAGTTTTATACCGTTAGATCTTTCCCGACCTTTGACTAATTTCATCTCTTAGATTATGCCGATCTAAATAGTTAATAGAATTTTCTATAAAAAAATTCAATACATTTCGATTCGTTCATACCGTTAAACTAGCGAACATTTTATACCGGCGGTTAAAAATTATTAATTTTGAAATTATTTGATAGTAAGATAAATGATGCCGAAAAATTATAAAATTTAGTTTCTACCCGTTTCAAAATTTTTAAATCATATTTAATAATATAAATCGTCGATTCAAAAATTCTGTTATTAAAAATAATTTATGGCTGTGTTTGGTTCGGGTATAAGAAAATTTTAGTTATATAGGGGATATGTATAAGTTATGGTATTAGCAGGAACTAACGTAAATTTATGTTTGGTTGGGTTTAAGAGTTATACCGAGTATAAAGAAAATTGTGTTTGGTAAATTATATAGAAATAAGAAGAATAGAGAGAATTAAAATTTTAATTTAAGATAAAAAATTTACTGATATGATTTTAAATATTTAATTTAAAATATTTATTATAAAATTTATTAAAATTTATATTTTACTTATATAAAAAATAAATTATTAAAAAAAATCGGTTTTTGAAAATTTATAATTTTTTAAAAATTCAAAAAATTGATATAAAAATAGATATAAATTTAAAAATTTTAAACATTTGGTATAAATTTGTATAGATTAATAAATTATAAAAAATTTTAAAAATATAAATTTTTAAATTTATTAAAAAATATAAATTTTTAAATTTATTAAAAAATAAAATTTTTAATTTTTAAAATTTATTAAAAAATAAAATTAAAATTTTTAAAAATTTTAAAATAAAAAAATTAAATTTTAAATTTTATAAATTTAAAAATTTTATAATTTAAAATTTTTTAATTTAAAAAAAAATGGAACAACCTGGTGGAACAGGTTGTTCCACCTTTTGGGAGAAATAGCTTGTTCCCCCCATACCGGATTATCCTAGAATAACTCGGTATGGGGGACAAGCTATTACCCCCTCCCATTTTCTTGTTTGGGGATAAGAGGGGGATAACCCTCTTATCCCCATCTTGTTCCAGCTCCCAAACGCAGTCTATTATGAGTATAAAATTGATCATACCCACACACGAAGTCGACCGTACCCACACACACATATCATAGCACCACGTAAAGTATCTTTCTTATATCATATGAATAATTAATTTATCGCCTTTGTTTTAAAATATACGAAAATTTTTTAAATTATTTGTTCCGATGCTTATTGGAGTAGAAATATACTTCAAAAAGCAAGATCAAATATATAGACACTAAATTGAAACACAAAATCTCTATATTATTTCTTCAGATGCTTATTGAAGTAGAAATATAGTTCAAAAAGCAAGACCAAATATATAGACACTAAATTGAAACAAAATATTGCATTGTAACCCATGTTTTAAAATTTAAATCGAATCATATATCATATATGAAGTCGCCCTTGTTTTAAAATATATGCAAAATTTCTAAATTATTTGTTCGGATGCTAATTCAGTTTGACCCATAAAATCGGAGAGTTTTAAAATTCATGCTAACGAATTTGAACGAATTTGAGCTCACGATTTTATTTGATAAGCCCATATATTGACCATATTTTAATTGGACCAATCTGAATTATCACTTATCATAGATTTTTGATCAAATGATTCAATTGGTTTGGTTTAGATTTTTTTTTTTTTTAAATTTTATAAAATATATTTATTTATCTTCTCAATCTTTATTATTTTATAAAAGAAAAATTATCATTTATTATTGGGGGTGTACAAGTAGCATTGCCCATTTGAATTAGTTTTGATGGGTGAAACCATTAGAATGGTAGGTCAGAATCAATAAAGAGAGAGAGAGAGAGAATTGATCAATAATGAGGGAGAATTGAGCTGCTTTTAAAAGTACTAAATTATTAATATTTTTATTGATTTTCATCGTTGGTTAAAAATTTATGTAATTAAAATAATAATATTTTTTTTGGATTTAGAGGATTACTAGGAAAATAATAAGATGAAATTAGTTAAAAGAATAAATCTATTGTTGAAAAATTTGCAAATACTAAGTGTTTGGTGTTTTTAAAAACACAAAAGCCTAACACACACACATACTCTCTCTCTCTCTCTCTCTCTCTCTCTCTCTCTCTCTCTATATATATATATATATATATATATATATATATAGGGAAATGATACTTGTACACCCAAAACGGGGTGTATATCACACACCCCACCCATCCAATGGGTGGGGTGTGATGATGGGTCAATCGATGTGACCCGTAAAAGATATCGCCACCATTAAAATGATGGAGGTGTATGATATACACCCCTTCGGGGTGTACATGTAGCATTGCTCATATATATATATATACATAAAGTAAAGCTTATATACTTTTAAAATTACAAACTCAACTATACTCGTAAAATTTTTACTATTAAATTTGTATTGGGATCCGTGCTATTATATTCTCTTATTCTCTCTCTTTAGTTGATTTTACAATTGCACAAATCTCAATACAAATCTAATGATAAAAAATTCACAACTATAGTGGGCTTGTGCTTTTAAAAGTATACAAGCTATACTCTCTCTCTCTCTCTCTCTCTCTCTCTCTCTCTATATATATATATATATATATATATATATATATATATATATATATATATATATATATATATATATAATTGAGTTCCTATGTTTTTAAAAGTACTAATTTATTGGTGCTTGTAGGTTTTGCGTCCTTAGATGAAATGATGTTTTGTTAGGATGATAGTAGGCTCCTTGGGTTTAGTGGGTGGTTGGTGGAATAGCATAATCTAAGAGATGAAATTAGTCAAAGGCCGTGATAGATCTAATGATATAAAACTTATAAACACCAATTACTTGGTGCTTTTACAGTAGCCTAGTCCGACTACTATGCTTGTACAAGCACCAAGCGTGCTTGTAAGTTTTTTACCATTTGATCTACTCCTTTGACTAATTTCATCCCTTAGATCATTCTGATTCATCAACCACTCACTTAACCCAAGGGGTTCACTATCATTCTAACCACACATTTTTCATTCAAAGGTTAAAAACCTATAAACACCAATGACTTGGTACTTTTAACGAATGACTTTGGTATTTTTAAAGCAAATGAGTTCAACTATATATATATATATATATATAGAGAGAGAGAGAGAGAGAGAGAGAGAGAGAGAGAGAGAGCTTATATACTCTCAAAAGTACAAGCCTAAAAATGCTTGTGAATTTTTTACCATTGGATTGTATTGGGACTTGTACTTTTGTAAAGTCAACTAAAGAGAGAGAAAAAAAAAGTAAATGACACAAATCTCAATACAAATCGAATGGTAAAAAATTCACAAGCATATTTGGGCTAATACTTTTGAGAGTATATAAGCTCTACTCTCTTTCTCTCTCTCTCTCTCTCTCTCTCTCTCTCTCTATATATATATATATATATATATAGAGCGTAGGGCTACTGTACTCTTATGAGTATAAATTTCTTTGTACACATAACTTTTTCATCCTTGGATGAAGGAATGTGCGATTAGAATGATAGTGGTCCCCGCAGGGTTGATAGTGGTCCCCGCAGGGTTTACTAGGTTGTTAGGAAAATAGTAAAAATCTTAGAAACTACTATAATCCTAACCGCACATTCCTTCATCCAAAGAATGAAAACTTATGAGTGCGAAATTTTTTTACTCATAAGAGTATATTAGCCGGACCTATATATATATATATATATATATATATATATATATATATATATATATATATATATATATATATATATGGATTTCCTTTATAAGTTATTTACAAGTGTGCGATAAATATAAAAATGTAGTGATCGAGATAACTCACATTGTATTATTGGGGTGCAAGTAGAGTTCCGAATAAGCCGAAGCTTAAAAGTATAAGGATCCAAGTAAGCATCTATTGTGTGGGGCGTCGTTGTTGGTTAATTGTCCTCAAACTTTAAGAATAGTGCACACATGTATCATTTTTTTGTTGTGTAACACACTTCTTTATTGAGTCATTTTTCTCTTTTTCCTTGTGAAGGACTATTCTCCTTTTTCTCTTTGATGGTGATCACCTATGCTCTTGGACAAACACTCACTACTTAATCAAGAACTTTCTCATCTAATTCTCTGATGCTTCACATGGTACATGTTCAAGAATATTAGGTTTTACCCTATTGTTTTTTGCGCTCTTCCATATATACATCTATAACAATATGACCCTACTAGAAATTAACATCATAAGAAAACATCATAAGAAAACAACCCATGAACTTGATTTTATGTCTCTTGTTCATCAGAAAAGGAGTTGATACATATTGAGGAAATTTACATGTCAAAGGAACTATTATAAAATAACACATAGAAAAGTAAATGTTGATATTTATCAACTTGTCATGCATGCACTGTTTTCTTTCATTGAAAATGTCAGTTAACTGCCAAACAAACACATTTAATTTCCAACCTAATTAAAGGATATGTTTCATCCCCAAACAATTGTTTATAATCACCTACCGTTCTTAACGTGAACAATTGTTTATAAAATTTGATAGTTGACACTCAATTTTTAAATTCAAAACTTAGTTGCTGCAAAATAAATATATGCAAAATATATATATATATATATATATATATATATATATATATAAAATATCTGTATTCATATTTTTTATAAATTAGTTAAAAAATTCGTACAATACAGTAAAAAAAATATTATTATAATTAATTATTGTAATATGTAAGTTCTACTTTCGACTAATTTTAGCACTTAACCGATCAATAAAATTTTACCTTAGCTAACATCTTGTTGTGGGTCTTGTCTTTTTTTTTTTTTTTTTTTTTTTTTTTTTTTTTTTTTTTTTTTTTTTTAACCATTTGAATAAATAGAGCAAAACATATAAATATCACTTCAAATTATGATAATAGATTATTACAGTAACTAAGATAGGTCTCTATATATTTAAACATGGACTAATAAAATTTTATGTTTGTTTTCTTTTTCTTTTTATTTTTTTTTATTATTTGTTTTTTTTAACTATTCAGTGCTACTGTCTGACAAAATTATTATATATATATTAGATATAGTATTATATATATATATATATATATATATATATATATATATATATATATATATATATATATATATATAGTCCAGCTACTATGCTATCGGTAGCACAAAATATTTGGTGCTATCAAGTTTTTAGCCATTAGATCTATCATTTTTATCATTTTTAACCATTAGATCATACTATTTCTAATCACCCATTAAATTTTAGGAGACTACTATTATTCTAACCATACATTTCTTAATCTAAGAGCTAAAAACCTAATAGCATCAATGACTTGGTGTTATCGATAGCATAGTAGTCTAATTATATATATATATATATATATATATATATATATATATATAAAGAGAGAGAGAGAGAGAGAGAGAGAGAGAGAGAGAGAGAGAGAGAGAGAGAGAGAGAACTAGGCTACTATGCTATCGATAGCACCAAGGCATTGGTACTATCAAGTTTTTAGTCCTTGGATTAAGATATGTGCGGTTAGGATGATAGTGAGCTCTTAGGGTTTAGTGGATGGTCGGAAAAATAGTATGATCTAACGGGTAGAAATAATTAAAAGGGTATATGTAATGGCTAAAAACTTGGTAGCACCAAATGTTTGGTACTATTGATAACATAGTGGCCTGACTATATATATATACACATACACACACACACTACAATAAAACTATGTTATAATAACGCTTTTAAGTATTTCTAAAATCTGAAAAAATATCGTTAGCAAAAATACCAACACTTATAATTAGTGTCGCTATATGCGTAGTCGTTAGGGTGTGTAGCGACACGTTATTATAATGTGTCCAAAAAATATGTCCCTATAATCTAATTTTGGATATAGATAAAATATAGATAGGATATTTGTACAAAAGTGTTATAAAGATGTGCCCCTATAATCTAATTTTGTTGCAGTGATATATATATATAGTCGGGCCACTATGCTATCGATAGCACCAAACACTTGGTATTATTAAGTTTTTCACCGTTAGATGTACTCCTTTGATCATTTTCACTCTTTAAATCATACTATTTTATCAATTACCGATTATAAACTCTAGAGGACTACTATTATCCTAACCGTACATCCCTTATAAGGAATAAAAATCTAATAGCACCAATCATTTGGTGTTATGCACCAATCATTTGGTCTTTACGATAGTATAGTAGCCTAGTTCTCTCTCTCTATATATATACAGTTGAGCTGAAATGCTATTAGTAGTAAACAGACTCTATTAGCATCTATCTGTTTTCAATGATGGAGCTTCTAAATCGATGATCGGTACTGTTGAAAATGATCTATGTCATTGGAAGTGTTTAGAAATCAAATTATAAATCTTTTCGACAACACCGACCTAATGATCAAAGGGTTGCAAATTTTATAATTTTAACGGTAGATATGAGGTGTTTACTCGTTTAATGGTATAAAGAAATCTAAATCAATTAAATTTTAGTTAGAAATTTTTTTAAACTATTTAAAATAGATTTTATGCTCTCGGTCTTGATTACAAGAATCCTATAATTACTTTTTGAAAGATATATTTATTTTCAGCTGTTCATTTTTATATCAACATGATGGATAAGGAAAGAATATTGAAAAATGATAAAATTTAATTTTTAAATAGTTTAAATGGTTTAGATCATATTTAACGGTGCTGATTGTCGTTTTAAAAATTTCATCATCGAAAACAAATGGATGGTAACGGAGCCCGTTTGCTATCGATAGCATTCCAATCGTTAATTTTTTCACTAAATATTTTTGTACATGACATTTTTTTAAAAATATAATAGATTATGTTTATTAAAATAAATCTTAATTTCATAAGAATAAAATATAATAGATTGCATTTTATTAAAAATTTGTTAACTTTTGGTATCCTAGAGTTAAATTATTTTAATAGTTTTATTTTAAAATTCAATCAAATTTAATAGTCTTGCAATAGCTATTCTATAAATAAAATTTTGAACTAAAAATTTTAAATTGTAAGATTTATTTAAATTGCTAGTGAGGGTGCATTTATCTTGTTACACTACAATAAAAATATGCTATAGCAATACTTTTAAGTGTTGCTAAAAATTAAAAAAAATGCTGATGAAAAAAAATACCGACACTTATAATTAGTGTCGCTATATGTGCCGTCGTTAGGGTGTATAGACACATTACAATAATGTGTCCAAAAAATGTGTCCCTATAATCTAATTCTGGATATAGATGGACTATAAATAGGACACTTGTAAAAAAGTGTTACAAATATGTGTTCCTGTAACCTAATTTTGTTGTAGTGTTAAAATTAATTAAAAAAAGAAGAAACTATTAGGTATACCTAATGCATACGGACATTCCATACACCATAATTTATATTAAAAATTAATATTATAATATCAAAATTTAGTTAAATATATCAGATTTATAAAGTTTAAAATTTGAATTATGTTCAACGAATTAGATTTTAATATCCATATTAAAATTTTTTAAGCATGTGATATATATACACATATACATTCGGTCCGGCGAATATTTAATAGATGCATTCATAATTTGGAGAGAGAGAGAGAGAGAAACTCTTTGTCACATCTAGTGTATACTAATGCTCAGGACAATATACAATGAGAAGTGCTAGGTGTACACCCCAAATGGGGTGTACATCCTACATCCACTCCATCTTGGGATGGGTATTCATTCACTCGTCACATTATGTGACGAGTGGAATTCACCCACCCCTAGAATGGGGTGGGTGTAAGATGTACATCCCATTTGAGATGTACATCTAGCATTTTCCATATACAATATATAAAATAATTATTAAAATATATGATAATAAATACAATATTATAATATATAAAATAAGAGCAATGCTACATGTACACCCCGAAGGGGTGTATATCATACACCTCCACCATTTTAATGGTGGCGATATCTTTTACGGATCACATCGATTGACCCATCATCACACCCCACCCATTGGATGGGTGGGGTGTGTGATATACACCCCAAATGGGGTGTACAAGTATCATTTCCCATAAAATAATATATATAATATAAAATATTTAAATAAATATAATATTGTGCTAGGTAATATATTTTTGATGTATATTTTAGAGTTGATTATATGTGCACTGGGCACTTCCAATAATACTGTGCCTTAAATTGGGACGTGACTCACTTAGCATGCTACAATTTTTTTTTTTATTATTTTTTACAATATTTGGTATTACATAATAACATATGTATAAAATAATATATATAATATAAAATATTTAAATAAATTAGTCTACAAATAAAATTTATTTTTAATGTATATTTAGAGTTGTTATTCTTCAAAAATAATTAAAATACAGATACGATATAAACACAGATAAAAAAATATAATATTATTAATATAATAATATATATTTATTATATATAAAATATAAATTTTAATAAAATATTATTATATTTTTTATATAAATAAAAATTAATAAATTTTTTTATTGATAGTTTATATATATTTTTTAAAAAATTCTCCGCCAATAATAATTTATGTATATTATTTTAAAAAATTTATATGTATTTATCAAAAAATTAAAATATTTATTATCTTAAATTATATATAAATAAAAAATAAAATAAAAAAATATTTTTTTAATTATATACGCTATATATCAACATTAAATGCGCATCTAAAAACTTACCGTGCTAAACACGAATCTGATACGAATACGTGATTATGTGACACACGAACACGCACAAAAATTATAGAAATGTAGGTGATATATAAAGAGCAATGCTACGTGTACACCCCCCTAAGGGGTGTACATCATACACCCCCACCCATCTAGGGTGGGGGTGTATTTTAGGGGTCACATCATGTGACCCCTCATCACACCCCCACCCTAGATGGGTGAGGGTGTGAGATGTACATCCCTTAGGGGGTGTACAGATAGCATTTTCCATATATAAATTCCAGGTGATGCTTAAATAAAGTCGGGATTCAGTGGGAGATATTTTTTGTTGATGTGACGGAATTGCCATTAATTAATATATTTGAATTTTCATGCACGCGCATACACGTATGCAGCGTTTGTTTTGTTTTGACTTAGCCTAACTTTTGCGCTTTGGTAACGATACAGCAATAAAAATAAAAAAAATATATTTTTTTATTTTTTCAAACACAGGAGTTAATACACCCCACCCTTGGATGGATGGGGTGTAGGATGTACACCCCACTTGGGGGTGTACAAGTAGCATTGCTCTTTTCAAAGGGAAATACTACTTGTACACCCTCAAGTGGGGTGTACATCATACACCCACCCATCCAAAGGTGGGTGAATTCTACCGGTCACTTCGAAGTGACCGGTAGACTAGCCCCCACCCTTGGATGGATGGGGTGTAGGATGTACACCCCACTTGGGGGTGTACAAGTAGCATTGCTCTTTTTCAAATCCATATTTTGACTTTTTTTTTTTATTGAATATTTCTGGTTCACTTTCTGAGGCATTCTCTTTTTCTTCTTATAAAATAAAGCAAAAAAATTAAGAAGATCATTTACACCAACTAATACTTATTATTTTTCTTAATTTTTATTATCATATCAAACATAATTTTTTTTATTTCTGTAATCATATCAAACGCGTTTTTACAGTAGTTTCGTATTTTATATTTATTCTTAATATAGCTAGTTCTTATTTATATTTATTCCTGATATAATTAGTTATTATTTATTTCATAAATTTTAAATTACTGTAGTAAAATAAAGAAATGAAATTTAATAGCCAAACTACGTAAGCTCTGATTTTGATGCTTTTACTTATATTCTATTGCGAAATTTCAATTTAAAATTTGTTCCTTCATTCCTGGTTTAATAATAGAATATAATAAAAATAATATATTTTATTTTTATAATTTTATCAAATTGATTTAGAATAATTTGTTAACAATTAATTATTTCTCGAAATAGTTGTATCTTTTAATGTAAAAATTTTACCTCATTATTCGAGCCCACGTATTCTCTTCTTTATTTCTTATCCAAAATAACTTCTTCCATTAAAATTTTTCATAATATTTTAAATTGTTTTGTATAATATTTTTGACTAACTATACGTCTATATCTAAGATAAAATACTTTACAATTGATTATTAAAGTAATTTATAAATAATATAAATATTAAAATATTAATTAATTTTTTTTACCAAAATATTATATTTTATATGAAGTATTATTTATATTATAAAATAAAATATTACATATAAAAGAGGCATACATAATAACAATATTTGTATTTTAAAAAAACTCAATCGACTATTTCTGGTATTCTCTATTATTCTTAAGAAAATTTTCAAACATAAATTTTGTTATTCATTAGAGAATTTAATCATCCAAAATACAAAATTTATTTTATTTTTATTCATCCAAAATGTATGAATAAAAATTATTTGAGAATTTTTTTTTGTGATTTTCTTTTTCTAATTTTTACTTCATTTGGTTCCCCAAAAAAATATTATTTTTAAAACTATTTTTTCATATATATTTTATTTAAAACTAGTATTTTTATTTTTGAAAAAAAAGAAAATAAAAATACTAATTTTTTGTGAAATCTGATTTTTTTTTTTTTTTTTTAAGTTAGTTTTATTGAGATCAGACCAAAAAAGTAAAAAAAATGTTTTCCACATAAAACTTTTTCGTTGAAAAACCTTTTTTTTAAGTTAATTTTTTAGAAGAAAAAAAAAAAACATGAACTTAAATATTGTTTCTTCGTAAGTGAATCTCTAGCTTGGCATCAATTAATAGGGCCCTTTGACCTAAATTCTGAAAAAAATATTTTCCACAAAATTGGCTGTGATTTGAAAAATTAATTTTGATTAAAAGTCGTATAGCGCTTGGTTGAGTTTAAATATAATGTGATTTTTGTACGATATTTTGTAAAATTGTTTCGCAAAATTTTTTTTACTGTTTGCAATTACTAATTTTTTTATTAAATTTTATTTTAAAATAATTTAAAATTTATATAAAAATTTAAAATTTAAAATTTTAATTTAGAATATAAATATAAATATAAATATAAATTTAAATTTAAAATTTAAATATTTAAAATTTAATACTTAAAATTTTAAATTTAAAATGTAAAATTATTATTTAAAAATTTAAAATTTGAAATTTACAATTTTATAATTAAAACTTATAATTTAAAACTTATAGTTTAAAATTGTAAATTTTAAAATTTAAACTTTTAAATTTTTAAAATTTAAATTTTATCTTAAATTTGAAATTTGAAATTTATAATTTGTGATTTGAAATTTAAAATTTAAAATTTAAAATTTAAAATTTAAAATTTAAAATTTAAAATTTAAATATTAAGATTTTAAATTTTAAATTTAATATCTAAATTTTAAATTTAAAAATTAAATTTAACGGTTAAAATTTAAAATTTAAAAATTTAAATATAAAATTTAAAATTTAAAATTTAAAATTGAATTTAAGTTTAAAATTCGAATCTAAAAGGAAAATAAAAATTTAAAATTCAAATTCATTTAAAATTTAAAAATTTAAATATAAAATTTAAAATTTGAAATTAAAATTTGAATCTGAAAAAAAATAAAAATTTAAAATTTAGGTTGAAAATTAGAATCAGATTTCAGGTAGCAGCTTTATTTGCTTTTGATTTTGGGTCTCAATAATTTAAAAATTGATTTAAAAAAAGAGATTTAGATTTTAAAAACGAAATTGTTAAACGTTATGTTGGGGCCAAAAATATTGCACTGACCATTGATCGGGCTCGGTCGTCGATCGCCCCGTGGTGACTTTCGAGATGTGATGCGCAGCGTGCTAATCGATCAAGCGATCGAATTGAGGAGAGATCCGCTCGGCTGGGTTCTTCTCAATCAAACTCTTGCGACTATCCGGCTTAAATCAGCCGAATCGGAATGTGGAGGTAGAGAGAGTTCGGTCTAAAATAGCCAAATTGAGATACGGAGACAAAAATTTGACACGGCTAAGGAGTTGATTAGGAATTGTATTGCTTGAGAAAGGATTACAAGGGTAACAAGAAGCTAATTACAAGTTAATCTACTCCTAAGAAATACAATAAAGTTATCTAGAAAAACAGTAGATGCATTGTCACGCCCCGGCGTCGAAACTGCGACCCGGGCTCGCCAACAGATCCGCCGCCCATACGGGAAGCCCGTATAGACGAAGCGACTAACCTGCAAAAGAGCATCTATACTATGCAGATATCAGAGCTGAAAGTAAATCTGCTAGAAATAAAAACTATATACAACACAAGTCCTCACCAAAAGTACAAAAGTCACTCGAGCAGTAGAAAATAAATACAACTCTATACCTCACTACAAAGTTCTCTCAACAGGAACTCTCAAAAGTAATAAGGGTACATCTACTCTCTGGACGACGACAGGTGGGGAACTATCTCGCGACTCCCTTACCTCGATCAGAAGAAGCAGCAACAGGAGCAGCAGGAACCGGAGTAGAAGTCCCTGACCGCTCGGCCCACTATCCGGGCGAGGATAACACTAAGTCCAGGAATGCGACATAAAGTGTGGATGTCTAAACATAAATAACCCTAGCCCAAGTGAGGGTTTTCTACTGGTCTGGTTACACATGCAACATATGACGGGGGTGCTAGGTCAAGTTCCAATATAACAAATATTTAACATGATAGTAGGAAGCAAGAGATTACAAGATCGACAGATAAAACAAGGATCAACAATTCCTACGCTCTAGCATGCTACCCAAGTCCAATCACTATCATGCATGATTCTATATCAATAGAATTAGAGTACAGTCCATAGATCTTGAAAGCAAGCCACCCACCTGAAAACGCTAACTGTCCGGAGCCGTACAGCTGAGAAAACCAGGAAAATAACCACTCTAGGTCCAACAGGTCCAGCACAGCCCACAATCCCTCCTGGGTACAACATAAGGCTACAGTTACACTTTAAATCCAATAAAATCCAGGTTTTACAAATCTGCTGGGAACAGTCCACTTACTGCGAAATTTTCACCTGTAAAACGAACTCCAAAAATTCTGATAAAAATACCACGGCGATCCTCGCGTCGATAGCTTCGAAACGGGTACCTGCACGTCCAATTCCGAGCACCGTAGGCCAAGTTACAAATTCCACAGTATCGGTGCGCACAATCCCAAAACCATTCAACTGTAAACTCTTGTACAGATAAAAGGAACAGTGTATACCTTCGGGAAGGTCTCCAAAAATTCCAAGAAAAATCCACGATGATCCTCGCGTCGAGTAGATGAAAAAAGTCTATAAGCACGTCTTGATCGGAGACTCGTGCGCGAAGATCTCCTCAAAAGAAGGTGCTGCCCTCACCAAAATCTCACAGCAAAAAGGGTCCCAATGAGCATGAGAAAACACCTCGAAAAACGTGAAATCTGAAAATGTCCGAGAAACCCAAAATCGTAGCCTCACCTGTTACGAATCCAGCAGCGAAGAAATCGCTCGAAAAGATCGTCGGAGTAGACCAGGGGAGCTAAAACACTGCTGCTGCGCCGAAGAAGAACACAGGAACCACCACGTCGCGCCGCGCCGTAAAATAGAGAACCTCGGGATGCGTGCCCATAAAATCCCAAAACTTTGCAGGTGGATCCAGAGCTTGAAGATGAAGAATTCTTCTTAAGGTTGCTCGGGCAGAGGAGGCTCGAAAAGAGGAGAAAAGGGGAGAAGAAAGAGGCTCGGGCTGCTACTTAAAGGCCCCAAAAAACAAATGAAGAAATACCAAATTGCCCAAGATTCGGGCGGCTACAGTGCAGCCCGGCCCAGATTCGGGCGGCTACAGTGCGGCCCAGCCCGAATTCGGGCGGCTACAGTGCAGCCCGGCCCGGCCGGTTTCGGGCGCGCACAGTGCGGCCCGGCCCGGCCCAGCCCGCACACGGGATCCGGCCGGACGCTTGCTTGGTCCGACCCGCGCCGACGCCCGCCACGTGTCCCCCGAACACGCCGCAGCCGTGCAAGCCGCCACGGGGAGCGCCACGTGTCCCTGCCCGCGTCAACGCGGCAGGTGGCGCCCGCGAATCAGCGGGCGCCACGTGGCACCTCCCACGTCGCCCGCGCCTGCCCCGCGTACGGCCACCTGCCCCGCGCGCTGCGTGGACCGCGCGCTCATGCGCCCGCCAACCGGGTGCCGCCACGTGGCGCGCCCCCGGTCCACGCCTCCCCGCGCACTCCCGCAGACCGAGCGCACCAGAGCCGCCCAATCAGGCGCTGCCACGTGGACACCTGCCGGTCCACGCGCCTCCCGGTGCACCCCGGTCCAAACCCCAGTGCTCCGTGGACCCAGCTGCGTGCGCCGGCCAATCAGGGCCTGCCACGTGGCTCCCCCGCCGGTCCACGGCTCCCCCATGCACCAGAAATCCAGTAAATTTTCCGGGAGTCCGTTTTTGGGCATCCGGACTCAGAATTTGGCAAACAAAAAGCCATTTTCAAGCGTTTTTCCGCGCTGAATCCATTTCCGCCGTCTATTTGGCCTAATTCTTTTTCAAAATTTCGGCAAACCCAGCCGAAAGCCAACACAGCTAATAAAACCTTACAGGGTCCATCTGTGGCATCCCATTGATGCACCATGGGCCAGATACACCAACAACAGGTGTTCTAACAGTGGATCCATCGGAAAATGCTGCAAGGGGTTCGGGGGTCCTACATCCTCCCCCACTAAAAGGAAGTTTCGTCCCCGAAACAAAAACACGCCACAACAAAAAAACCAAAACAATCAAAACAACCAAGAACGCAACACTAAACTAACAAGAAAGATACGGCTCCACCAGCAGGAAAGACATCAACTCCAACCCTCAATTTAGAAAATAGCTGAAATTAGCGAAAAGTCCGAAAATTTCGAAAAATCAGTGCCTTCGCCCCAATCAAACAAGAACAGGTTCGGGCACTGTCTCCATTTCTGGAGCAATCTTTCGAAGTTTTCGTCCTGCTCGTAAATTTCAGTACAAGGTGAGAAAAGGGGGAGAAGTGTTGGTGTCATTCCTACTGTGGCCACAAAAGGAAGCTATCACTAACCGAGACTCCTAAGGACATAACCACTAGTCCTAACATCACGTCTGCTCCCGAGGTGGCGTCTGTCCACAGTCGCTGAAGCCCATGCTGTTGGAAGGATACGCCGACAATCCGAGAAAACGAACTCCTCCAGTCCAACTCGCAGAAGGATAACTGCTTTCATTCTATCATCAGTCGTAGCACAGCACCGCATCAATCAGCCCAACCTGGGTGCTCAATCCAAGTCCTGGAGCTGTCCTTGAATCGTCACAACAGCAAGTGAAGTCCCAAGTCTCAACTGCACTGATCATACACCGCGATCCTCCTCTACTCAAAGGATACTGGGAAGAATCCAATAGCTAAAACATGTAGCAGAAATTCCTAACCCATACCCATGCAAGGATGCCGATGCAGATACTCAACTAATAAAGCAGAAGAATGCAGCGGTAACAAAATGCTCAACTCAGCTAGCTGAAACAAAATCATACCTGCCGCAGCACGATCCGCTGCCGGGGTGTCCTCCAACAGGGCTGCATAAACCCGTCCACTGGGTGCTGCAGGTCGCCGTCCCGTCTGTCCCGACGTCGTGGCCCACTCTGTCCGCTGGTGTGCCGGAGGGGTTCCCGCTGCATGGATGGGCAAGGGGGGTGCTGTCGCAATCGGCCGCACTGACAAAATGGCCTGGGGGCAAGCTGCGCGGAAATGTCCCAACTCTCCACAAAGGAAACACCGCCCCTGTCTCTGATCACACTGCGACGGGGGATGAGGCCCGCCACAGATGACGCACCGCTCCTGCCGCTGCTGCCGATACCGCTGATGCTGCTGCTGCTGGGGCTCACCAGATCTCCGGCGCCTACGAAACCCACGACCCTCAGGATGAGATCGTGGAGGTCTCGGAGGTCCCTGCCCGCTCGTCTGCCCCTCATCACCCGGTGCTGGGCGCTTCGCCCCAGGAATCACTACGGGGGCTAGGGCCACCTCTGACATCACTGCCTCTCCAGACTCAATATATAACGCCTGCTCCATCGATGCCTCCAAAGTCTGTAATCTGCGTGAGCGAACAAGCTGATAAATATCCCGGCGCAGCCCCCGCTCGAACATGTAGATCCGGTGAGACTCGTCCCTGGCCACGTGAGGCATACTAGCCAACAGCTGATTGTATTCGGCTATGTATGCATTCACGGGCCGATCTCCCTGGCGGAGATTTCTCAGCTGCTCCTCCAATCTCCGGCGAACACTCTCAGGAAAGAAGGCCCCTAACAGAAGTCTGCGGAACTCCGCCCAGGGAAGAATCTGCGTCCCAGGCGGACCAGCAGGCCGCACACGCCGCCACCAAGCCTCGGCGTTGCCCTCCAAGTAGTGTGCAGCCAAAAAGACTCGAAATCGATCATCAACGAACAAACTCTCAAAATGACGCTCCATGGCCGTGATCCAAGACTCTGCCTCCCACGGCTCAGCACTCATACCAGAAAAACGGGGTGGATCAAACCGGCGGAACCTCATCAACAGATCCACCACCGCACTCTGCTCAGCCAAAGTCAAAGGTCCCATCGATCCAGGCGGTGGTATGCTAGAAACCGGCTCGACAGGAATAGCCGGCGCTGACGGGACCACAGGGGGCGCCACAGCTGGCGAAGAAGGCACAGGCGAACACACAGGGGGTGCTACCACAGGCTGCGTCCTCTGCTCTAAAAGAAGCATCATCCGACCAAAGGCCTCCTCCTGGCGCCGAGAAGCCTCCTCCTGGCGCTGAGAAGCCTCCTCCTGGCGCTGCACCGCCTCAGACAACTGGGCCAACTGAGCCCGAAGCTCCTGCACCTCACTCTGCTGACCCTGCGCTGGCTCCTCCTGCCCAGGCTCATCGGAGGGAAAAGGCTGAGAACGCGTCTGCACCCCGCGTCGGGGAGGCATCGTGCCCACCTGCAACACACATGGAAACATCAGGACAGTACCAAATAACACACGACCCAATCCAGCGAAAGTCTAGGACATGTCATCCATTCCCTAGCATTATGTTGTCTGCAGCCAACATAATCGCTTAGGAGAATAAACATGCCAGTCACTCATCCCATCCCTTGGGAGAGGTAAAAACTCAATCAGGACTCTCGCTAACAGTCACGACTCTCACGTAGTCATCCTAATGTCCAACCACAAGCCTAGGGTTTCTAAGTCCATAATGACCTACAACCTAGGCTCTGATACCACCTAATCTGTCACGCCCCGGCGTCGAAACTGCGACCCGGGCTCGCCAACAGATCCGCCGCCCATACGGGAAGCCCGTATAGACGAAGCGACTAACCTGCAAAAGAGCATCTATACTATGCAGATATCAGAGCTGAAAGTAAATCTGCTAGAAATAAAAACTATATACAACACAAGTCCTCACCAAAAGTACAAAAGTCACTCGAGCAGTAGAAAATAAATACAACTCTATACCTCACTACAAAGTTCTCTCAACAGGAACTCTCAAAAGTAATAAGGGTACATCTACTATCTGGACGACGACAGGTGGGGAACTATCTCGCGACTCCCTTACCTCGATCAGAAGAAGCAGCAATAGGAGCAGCAGGAACCGGAGTAGAAGTCCCTGACCGCTCGGCCCACTATCGGGGCGAGGATAACACTAAGTCCAGGAATGCGACATAAAGTGTGGATGTCTAAACATAAATAACCCTAGCCCAAGTGAGGGTTTTCTACTGGTCTGGTTACACATGCAACATATGACGGGGGTGCTAGGTCAAGTTCCAATATAGCAAATATTTAACATGATAGTAGGAAGCAAGAGATTACAAGATCGACAGATAAAACAAGGATCAACAATTCCTACGCTCTAGCATGCTACCCAAGTCCAATCACTATCATGCATGATTCTATATCAATAGAATTAGAGTACAGTCCATAGATCTTGAAAGCAAGCCACCCACCTGAAAACGCTAACTGTCCGGAGCCGTACAGCTGAGAAAACCAGGAAAATAACCACTCTAGGTCCAACAGGTCCAGCACAGCCCACAATCCCTCCTGGGTACAACATAAGGCTACAGTTACACTTTAAATCCAATAAAATCCAGGTTTTACAAATCTGCTGGGAACAGTCCACTTACTGCGAAATTTTCACCTGTAAAACGAACTCCAAAAATTCTGATAAAAATACCACGGCGATCCTCGCGTCGATAGCTTCGAAACGGGTACCTGCACGTCCAATTCCGAGCACCGTAGGCCAAGTTACAAATTCCACAGTATCGGTGCGCACAATCCCAAAACCATTCAACTGTAAACTCTTGTACAGATAAAAGGAACAGTGTATACCTTCGGGAAGGTCTCCAAAAATTCCAAGAAAAATCCACGATGATCCTCGCGTCGAGTAGATGAAAAAAGTCTATAAGCACGTCTTGATCGGAGACTCGTGCGCGAAGATCTCCTCAAAAGAAGGTGCTGCCCTCACCAAAATCTCACAGCAAAAAGGGTCCCAATGAGCATGAGAAAACACCTCGAAAAACGTGAAATCTGAAAATGTCCGAGAAACCCAAAATCGTAGCCTCACCTGTTACGAATCCAGCAGCGAAGAAATCGCTCGAAAAGATCGTCGGAGTAGACCAGGGGAGCTAAAACACTGCTGCTGCGCCGAAGAAGAACACAGGAACCACCACGTCGCGCCGCGCCGTAAAATAGAGAACCTCGGGATGCGTGCCCATAAAATCCCAAAACTTTGCAGGTGGATCCAGAGCTTGAAGATGAAGAATTCTTCTTAAGGTTGCTCGGGCAGAGGAGGCTCGAAAAGAGGAGAAAAGGGGAGAAGAAAGAGGCTCGGGCTGCTACTTAAAGGCCCCAAAAAACAAATGAAGAAATACCAAATTGCCCAAGATTCGGGCGGCTACAGTGCAGCCCGGCCCAGATTCGGGCGGCTACAGTGCGGCCCAGCCCGAATTCGGGCGGCTACAGTGCAGCCCGGCCCGGCCGGTTTCGGGCGCGCACAGTGCGGCCCGGCCCGGCCCAGCCCGCACACGGGATCCGGCCGGACGCTTGCTTGGTCCGACCCGCGCCGACGCCCGCCACGTGTCCCCCGAACACGCCGCAGCCGTGCAAGCCGCCACGGGGAGCGCCACGTGTCCCTGCCCGCGTCAACGCGGCAGGTGGCGCCCGCGAATCAGCGGGCGCCACGTGGCACCTCCCACGTCGCCCGCGCCTGCCCCGCGTACGGCCACCTGCCCCGCGCGCTGCGTGGACCGCGCGCTCATGCGCCCGCCAACCGGGTGCCGCCACGTGGCGCGCCCCCGGTCCACGCCTCCCCGCGCACTCCCGCAGACCGAGCGCACCAGAGCCGCCCAATCAGGCGCTGCCACGTGGACACCTGCCGGTCCACGCGCCTCCCGGTGCACCCGGGTCCAAACCCCAGTGCTCCGTGGACCCAGCTGCGTGCGCCGGCCAATCAGGGCCTGCCACGTGGCTCCCCCGCCGGTCCACGGCTCCCCCATGCACCAGAAATCCAGTAAATTTTCCGGGAGTCCGTTTTTGGGCATCCGGACTCAGAATTTGGCAAACAAAAAGCCATTTTCAAGCGTTTTTCCGCGCTGAATCCATTTCCGCCGTCTATTTGGCCTAATTCTTTTTCAAAATTTCGGCAAACCCAGCCGAAAGCCAACACAGCTAATAAAACCTTACAGGGTCCATCTGTGGCATCCCATTGATGCACCATGGGCCAGATACACCAACAACAGGTGTTCTAACAGTGGATCCATCGGAAAATGCTGAAAGGGGTTCGGGGGTCCTACATCCTCCCCCACTAAAAGGAAGTTTCGTCCCCGAAACAAAAACACGCCACAACAAAAAAACCAAAACAATCAAAACAACCAAGAACGCAACACTAAACTAACAAGAAAGATACGGCTCCACCAGCAGGAAAGACATCAACTCCAACCCTCAATTTAGAAAATAGCTGAAATTAGCGAAAAGTCCGAAAATTTCGAAAAATCAGTGCCTTCGCCCCAATCAAACAAGAACAGGTTCGGGCACTGTCTCCATTTCTGGAGCAATCTTTCGAAGTTTTCGTCCTGCTCGTAAATTTCAGTACAAGGTGAGAAAAGGGGGAGAAGTGTTGGTGTCATTCCTACTGTGGCCACAAAAGGAAGCTATCACTAACCGAGACTCCTAAGGACATAACCACTAGTCCTAACATCACGTCTGCTCCCGAGGTGGCGTCTGTCCACAGTCGCTGAAGCCCATGCTGTTGGAAGGATACGCCGACAATCCGAGAAAACGAACTCCTCCAGTCCAACTCGCAGAAGGATAACTGCTTTCATTCTATCATCAGTCGTAGCACAGCACCGCATCAATCAGCCCAACCTGGGTGCTCAATCCAAGTCCTGGAGCTGTCCTTGAATCGTCACAACAGCAAGTGAAGTCCCAAGTCTCAACTGCACTGATCATACACCGCGATCCTCCTCTACTCAAAGGATACTGGGAAGAATCCAATAGCTAAAACATGTAGCAGAAATTCCTAACCCATACCCATGCAAGGATGCCGATGCAGATACTCAACTAATAAAGCAGAAGAATGCAGCGGTAACAAAATGCTCAACTCAGCTAGCTGAAACAAAATCATACCTGCCGCAGCACGATCCGCTGCCGGGGTGTCCTCCAACAGGGCTGCATAAACCCGTCCACTGGGTGCTGCAGGTCGCCGTCCCGTCTGTCCCGACGTCGTGGCCCACTCTGTCCGCTGGTGTGCCGGAGGGGTTCCCGCTGCATGGATGGGCAAGGGGGGTGCTGTCGCAATCGGCCGCACTGACAAAATGGCCTGGGGGCAAGCTGCGCGGAAATGTCCCAACTCTCCACAAAGGAAACACCGCCCCTGTCTCTGATCACACTGCGACGGGGGATGAGGCCCGCCACAGATGACGCACCGCTCCTGCCGCTGCTGCCGATACCGCTGATGCTGCTGCTGCTGGGGCTCACCAGATCTCCGGCGCCTACGAAACCCACGACCCTCAGGATGAGATCGTGGAGGTCTCGGAGGTCCCTGCCCGCTCGTCTGCCCCTCATCACCCGGTGCTGGGCGCTTCGCCCCAGGAATCACTACGGGGGCTAGGGCCACCTCTGACATCACTGCCTCTCCAGACTCAATATATAACGCCTGCTCCATCGATGCCTCCAAAGTCTGTAATCTGCGTGAGCGAACAAGCTGATAAATATCCCGGCGCAGCCCCCGCTCGAACATGTAGATCCGGTGAGACTCGTCCCTGGCCACGTGAGGCATACTAGCCAACAGCTGATTGTATTCGGCTATGTATGCATTCACGGGCCGATCTCCCTGGCGGAGATTTCTCAGCTGCTCCTCCAATCTCTGGCGAACACTCTCAGGAAAGAAGGCCCCTAACAGAAGTCTGCGGAACTCCGCCCAGGGAAGAATCTGCGTCCCAGGCGGACCAGCAGGCCGCACACGCCGCCACCAAGCCTCGGCGTTGCCCTCCAAGTAGTGTGCAGCCAAAAAGACTCGAAATCGATCATCAACGAACAAACTCTCAAAATGACGCTCCATGGCCGTGATCCAAGACTCTGCCTCCCACGGCTCAGCACTCATACCAGAAAAACGGGGTGGATCAAACCGGCGGAACCTCATCAACAGATCCACCACCGCACTCTGCTCAGCCAAAGTCAAAGGTCCCATCGATCTAGGCGGTGGTATGCTAGAAACCGGCTCGACAGGAATAGCCGGCGCTGACGGGACCACAGGGGGCGCCACAGCTGGCGAAGAAGGCACAGGCGAACACACAGGGGGTGCTACCACAGGCTGCGTCCTCTGCTCTAAAAGAAGCATCATCCGACCAAAGGCCTCCTCCTGGCGCCGAGAAGCCTCCTCCTGGCGCTGAGAAGCCTCCTCCTGGCGCTGCACCGCCTCAGACAACTGGGCCAACTGAGCCCGAAGCTCCTGCACCTCACTCTGCTGACCCTGCGCTGGCTCCTCCTGCCCAGGCTCATCGGAGGGAAAAGGCTGAGAACGCGTCTGCACCCCGCGTCGGGGAGGCATCGTGCCCACCTGCAACACACATGGAAACATCAGGACAGTACCAAATAACACACGACCCAATCCAGCGAAAGTCTAGGACATGTCATCCATTCCCTAGCATTATGTTGTCTGCAGCCAACATAATCGCTTAGGAGAATAAACATGCCAGTCACTCATCCCATCCCTTGGGAGAGGTAAAAACTCAATCAGGACTCTCGCTAACAGTCACGACTCTCACGTAGTCATCCTAATGTCCAACCACAAGCCTAGGGTTTCTAAGTCCATAATGACCTACAACCTAGGCTCTGATACCACCTAATCTGTCACGCCCCGGCGTCGAAACTGCGACCCGGGCTCGCCAACAGATCCGCCGCCCATACGGGAAGCCCGTATAGACGAAGCGACTAACCTGCAAAAGAGCATCTATACTATGCAGATATCAGAGCTGAAAGTAAATCTGCTAGAAATAAAAACTATATACAACACAAGTCCTCACCAAAAGTACAAAAGTCACTCGAGCAGTAGAAAATAAATACAACTCTATACCTCACTACAAAGTTCTCTCAACAGGAACTCTCAAAAGTAATAAGGGTACATCTACTCTCTGGACGACGACAGGTGGGGAACTATCTCGCGACTCCCTTACCTCGATCAGAAGAAGCAGCAACAGGAGCAGCAGGAACCGGAGTAGAAGTCCCTGACCGCTCGGCCCACTATCCGGGCGAGGATAACACTAAGTCCAGGAATGCGACATAAAGTGTGGATGTCTAAACATAAATAACCCTAGCCCAAGTGAGGGTTTTCTACTGGTCTGGTTACACATGCAACACATGACGGGGGTGCTAGGTCAAGTTCCAATATAGCAAATATTTAACATGATAGTAGGAAGCAAGAGATTACAAGATCGACAGATAAAACAAGGATCAACAATTCCTACGCTCTAGCATGCTACCCAAGTCCAATCACTATCATGCATGATTCTATATCAATAGAATTAGAGTACAGTCCATAGATCTTGAAAGCAAGCCACCCACCTGAAAACGCTAACTGTCCGGAGCCGTACAGCTGAGAAAACCAGGAAAATAACCACTCTAGGTCCAACAGGTCCAGCACAGCCCACAATCCCTCCTGGGTACAACATAAGGCTACAGTTACACTTTAAATCCAATAAAATCCAGGTTTTACAAATCTGCTGGGAACAGTCCACTTACTGCGAAATTTTCACCTATAAAACGAACTCCAAAAATTCTGATAAAAATACCACGGCGATCCTCGCGTCGATATCTTCGAAACGGGTACCTGCACGTCCAATTCCGAGCACCGTAGGCCAAGTTACAAATTCCACAGTATCGGTGCGCACAATCCCAAAACCATTCAACTGTAAACTCTTGTACAGATAAAAGGAACAGTGTATACCTTCGGGAAGGTCTCCAAAAATTCCAAGAAAAATTCACGATGATCCTCGCGTCGA
Organism: Tillandsia leiboldiana; assembly: GCA_029204045.2. Classification (NCBI taxonomy): domain Eukaryota; kingdom Viridiplantae; phylum Streptophyta; class Magnoliopsida; order Poales; family Bromeliaceae; genus Tillandsia; species Tillandsia leiboldiana. Next base: position 51,020,619 of record CM055064.1, on the reverse strand, counting down.
GTAGATGAAAAAAGTCTATAAGCACGTCTTGATCCGAGACTCGTGCGCGAAGATCTCCTCAAAAGAAGGTGCTGCCCTCACCAAAATCTCACAGCAAAAAGGGTCCCAATGAGCACGAGAAAACACCTCGAAAAACGTGAAATCTGAAAATGTCCGAGAAACTCAAAATCGTAGCCTCACCTGTTACGAATCCAGCAGCGAAGAAATCGCTCGAAAAGATCGTCGGAGTAGACCAGGGGAGCTAAAACACTGCTGCTGCGCCGAAGAAGAACACAGGAACCAACACGTCGCGCCGCGCCGTAAAATAGAGAACCTCGGGATGCGTGCCCATAAAATCCCAAAACTTTGCAGGTGGATCCAGAGCTTGAAGATGAAGAATTCTTCTTAAGGTTGCTCGGGCAGAGGAGGCTCGAAAAGAGGAGAAAAGGGGAGAAGAAAGAGGCTCGGGCTGCTACTTAAAGGCCCCAAAAAACAAATGAAGAAATACCAAATTGCCCAAGATTCGGGCGGCTACAGTGCAGCCCGGCCCAGATTCGGGCGGCTACAGTGCGGCCCAGCCCGAATTCGGGCGGCTACAGTGCAGCCCGGCCCGGCCGGTTTCGGGCGCGCACAGTGCGGCCCGGCCCGGCCCAGCCCGCACACGGGATCCGGCCGGACGCTTGCTTGGTCCGACCCGCGCCGACGCCCGCCACGTGTCCCCCGAACACGCCGCAGCCGTTGCAAGCCGCCACGGGGAGCGCCACGTGTCCCTGCCCGCGTCAACGCGGCAGGTGGCGCCCGCGAATCAGCGGGCGCCACGTGGCACCTCCCACGTCGCCCGCGCCTGCCCCGCGTACGGCCACCTGCCCCGCGCGCTGCGTGGACCGCGCGCTCATGCGCCCGCCAACCGGGTGCCGCCACGTGGCGCGCCCCCGGTCCACGCCTCCCCGCGCACTCCGCAGACCGAGCGCACCAGAGCCGCCCAATCAGGCGCTGCCACGTGGACACCTGCCGGTCCACGCGCCTCCCGGTGCACCCCGGTCCAAACCCCAGTGCTCCGTGGACCCAGCTGCGTGCGCCGGCCAATCAGGGCCTGCCACGTGGCTCCCCCGCCGGTCCACGGCTCCCCCATGCACCAGAAATCCAGTAAATTTTTCGGGAGTCCGTTTTTGGGCATCCGGACTCAGAATTTGGCAAACAAAAAGCCATTTTCAAGCGTTTTTCCGTGCTGAATCCATTTCCGCCGTCTATTTGGCCTAATTCTTTTTCAAAATTTCGGCAAACCCAGCCGAAAGCCAACACAGCTAATAAAACCTTACAGGGTCCATCTGTGGCATCCCATTGATGCACCATGGGCCAGATACACCAACAACAGGTGTTCTAACAGTGGATCCATCGGAAAATGCTGCAAGGGGTTCGGGGGTCCTACATGCATATTGTATTGAAATATATGAAAAGGCAAGAGTAGTCCTGGCTTATGAGGTTGTATGACCTCTTTTTCTTCGATGGTTCGGGTATTTATACACTCATGAATCATGCGTATAATCGCTGATTTGAATAATCGGCGTGATTTGGGGAGTATTACCGTAAATTTCGTTAACTATTTTCTTTTGAGTCAAACTTTTTCAAATAGGATAGTAGCCATTTTTCCGTCCAACTTCATCCCTTTATCGAAGCGTCGAAGCGTGATCTTTGGCGTTTTCCAATGCTGAGCGCCGCTCGCCGTTCCGGAATCAGTTATGAGATTTGCACCTAAATCTCGCACTATTTCCTTTCAGAGTCTTTCCTTCTTCGGCTCGAGCAGCCGAAAATTGACTCTGATTTCGCCTTCTTTGTCGCTCGACTGCGGCGGTCTGGTGTTCGTCTCTAGTCGAAATCGATTCTGGATGAGGCGATAATTTTCTTGTTTTGGCCGCTTTTTTCTGTCGGCTGATGCCTTTGGCCGAACGGCGTATGTTGCGTGCTGCACTCTTACGCGACTGAGACCGATTTTAAACGAGACACGAGCCCCTCTTGGTTGACTCATTCTTCCGTCGGCTGATATTTTTAGCCGATGGTAGGCGCCACGTGTCACTCCCTCATATGGCGAAATTTATGATCTCAATACACTCTATTTATCCAAAAATCACTTTTGAACCTAAAATCTTATTTTAAAACCTACGCCAAATACCCACTATAAGTGAATCTAATGTTTTTTTTTTTATTTTTTCATTTAAGTTAATCGATGGTATTTTATTGTAGCAATTTTGTGAGCTTAATTAAATTCTCCTGATTTCTTTGTTAAGAATACTTCTAATAATTGCTTACAACATATTAAGATTTCCTACATCAAGAGCTTGTCTAAGATGTAAATCATGTACATGGAGACTGGTTTTGTGTGTCAGATTTAACGATCCTTCGAAACTATTTGGCATATATATATATATATATATATATGAGCAATACTACATGTACACTCCGAATGGGTGTACATCATACATCTCCACCATTTTAATGGTGGCGATATTTTTTACGGGTCACATCAAGTGACCCATCATCACACCCCCACCCTTAGATGGGTGGGGGTGTGAGATGTACACCCCTTACGGATGTACACATAGTATTTTCCTATATATATATATATATATACTCCTAATATATATATAATAGGAGTATATATATATATATATATATATATATATATATATATATATATATATATATATATATATATATATATATATATATATATATATATATATATATATATATATAATAGGACTAAATTTTTTAATCTGGCTCTGATACCAAATGTAACGATCCGATCCACTAGCAATAATAACTCGTTGGGCCCAAACCACCACAGCCCAAAATGTTTAAGCCCAGTTATTATTATTAGTGTCAATGTCTCATATAAACCCAATCACAATTCCATCCACATCCGATGTGTGATTATTGGGGGCGTCACAGAAAATGTAACAACCCGACCGACTAAGAATAATAACTCGTTGGGTCCAAATCATAGCCCAAAATGCTTAAGCCTAATTATTATTATTAGTGTCCATGTCTCATATAAACTCAATCACAATTCCATCCACATCCGATGTGGGACTATTGGGGGCGTCACAGACTCCCCCCGTTTAGGTCTGACGTCCTCGTCAGCCCAAACACATACACAGCAGCCCAAGATTACCAGATGTGAGACTCATCTCGCTAGTCCTGTCATCTAGACCCAAACTCAGTCGAGACTCGCTGCACACTTTCGGCTGGTTATTGACTCCGATACCAAATGTAACGATCCGGCCCAGCAGTAATAATAACTGGGCTTAAGTATTTTGAGCTGTGATTTGAACCAAATGAATTATTACTGCTAGTGGACCGAATCGTTATATATATATATATATATATATATATATATATATATATATATATATATATATATTAGGTACATAGGATGAATTGAAATGGCTCTCTTCAGTTTCCTGTCGCACTGATCGAACAAGCAAAAAAACACCTTGCCTTTTCTTTTTACAATACTAAGGATATGTTTGGTCAATAGTTTGTAATATTCTAACAAACTTTATATATTTTTTATTAAAATATTAAAATTATTATCTTCCTATGCATGTTGGGTAGTTGTAAAAACCATTAGTGAAGTAGCGGGTCATCACTGTAGAATTTTAGGTGATAAAAATATAAAATTATCATCAATTAGTAGGCATTTTTGTTTCATGTTTAATGAAAATTATTAATAACCTATTAAGAAGAATGTACTAGTTCTTAATAATCTATTGTTGGGCCGAAATGTCGCGCTGACTGTTGACCAGGTGCGGTCTGCAATCGGCCGTCGAGTTGACCCTCTGAGTTGATGCGCCGCGTGCCAAAAAAGATCAAGGGATCGGACCAAGAAGGGATCTACTAGTCAGGATTCTACTCAATTAAACTCTCGCAGGGTTCGGCCTAGAGGAGCCGAACTGGGATTCGGAGGCAAGAGATTCGACACGGCCGAATAACCGATTTGAAAGTTGTATTGCTCGAAAGGGGTTATAAGAATCAATTACAAGTAAGACTACTCCTAGGAAAGCTGTAAGGAAAGTAGTAGATGCGGGTATGAAAGAGTAGCTAGGAAAGCAGTAAGGAAAGCATTAAACTTAGTCTAGAAAAATAGTAAATGCAGATATTGAAGGTATTGAATAGTAGGGGTCGTCACTGGCTTACGAGGTTGTAGGACCCCTTTTTCTTCGATGGTTCGATTATTTATACTTGTTCGAATCAGGTGTATAATCGTCGTTTTGGGCAATTGTCGTAACTTAAGGAGAATTATAGCGTATTCCTCAACTACTTTCTTTTGAGTTGATTCTCTCTGGTTGGATAGTAGCCATTTTTTGTCAACGTTCATCCCCCAGATTGGAAGGTCGAAGTGTGATCCTCGGCGCTTTCCCATGCGGGACGCAGTTTGCCATTTCTGCGTTGGCTACGTGATTTGCGCCCGAAATCCTGTACCTCCTTCTTCAAGATATTTTCTTTTGTGGCTCGAGCAGTCGACTCTTGATATTGGATTCGCCTCTTGTTATCATTCGGCCGAGACAACCCGATGGTTACAATCAGCCGGGATTGGTCTCGGTTGAGACGCGAGCATCTCTCGTTGGCCTTTTCTTCCATCGGCTGATATTCTCGGTCGATGATTTGCGCCACGTGTCGCCTTCTGACTTGACCGCAGCGTATTCTGCGTGGCGATAATTTTGGCATCAACAATGCCCCCTCGGCAATTGCCTGATATACCGTTCGGGTGATTGTCGAAATTTAATTAATGACTGGCGTACGTCACGGGATCTCCGATCATTCTTTTGGTATCCTATTCTCATACGACCTCTTCATTTCTTTTTTGGCTCTCTCGACCGAATCTTCGACTGTTGGTGAAGTAGCCGAAGTGGGTTCTTCGCCGGCCACTTGGGTCGGCTCCAACCCCCGAGGCTCCGTTGGGGCCTCGGCTATTGGGCGTGGATGTGCCACTTGATCCACCGTGGCGACTCATCGCCTACCGCCAAATGGCTTGTGTCTCCGAGGAATTTAACCTGCACTCCCTCCTCGGTTGTCCGGACGAATGAGATCTGATCCGGGTCTCCATCGGCCCAACTAACATGGCCGATTGATTCCATGCTCACATCCGCGAGCTGCGACCTTCCTTCGGCCGCGATCTCCGCCACTTTATCGTCCTCCCACTGGAAGAGCTTCCCGTGGAGAGTGGAGGGTATGCACTCGTTGGCATGAATCCACTCGCGCCCAAACAATAAATTGTAGTGGCTCGCCGCGTCCACTACATAGAAAGTTGTTCTCAGGGTTTTAGAATCGACTGTTATTTCGGTCGTCATGACCCCTTTCGCCGCCTGACCGCCTCCGATGAAGTCGGTCATAGTGGTATCAGTCGGCTTGAGCTCCTCCTCGCTCTTGCCGATCTTCTTCGGAAATGAGGTGGGCATGACATTGACCATCGCCCAACCGTCGACCATTACACGGCCCACAAGCCGTCTTTCAATTAAGGCCCATATATACAACGGCCTAACGAACCTAGTCTGGAAGGCCAATGGTTTCTCGAATGTCACCACCTCGGGCCCCACTCTGTGCTTGGTTAATTGGAGCTCTGCTATGGGCAAACCTTCGTTGTCGAAAGTCTTCCCGTCAATATCCGCTTAGGACACTGACGCCATGAAGGACATCGGTAGGGTATAGACTGTATTTGATTCCTGCCGAATCTTCATTGACCGACATGATGTCGATTCGTGCCATCTTCTCTTCAGCCTCCATTTCGACCAAAGACGGGGTTGGGACCTCTTCCTCATAATCCCTTGGTAGCTATCTCTCGCGTCTAGCCACCTTGCTGAGATCCCGCTTGGGGGCACCTCGGCCTCCATTTTGCGCTCGTCTGGCACAGCGAGGTCAGCCTCATCGCGACTTCTAGAACCTTCAATCGGGCATCTAATTCCTGCTGGACATCCTCATCTTCCAATTTGGCCATCGCGCGCTTAGGCGGCGATGGCTTCGCTCGAGACAGGGCATGTAGTGGTCCAGGATTTCGTATAGTTTTTCCCGTGAATCCTTGGTGTGAAACACCTATCATTGGTGTATTAGGCCCACAGTACATCAAAGGAATGCTTCGGATGGACACAGCGTGGTATTTACTGTTGGTTTGGCCTTCGGAGGTATTTGCCGAATTTTAGAGAAGGCTTTGGGCCAATCGGAGGCCGTATTTGGATTCAGCGCGGAAAAACGCTTGAAAACGGCTATTTACTTATTTATTTTGGAGTCCGGATGCCCAAAAACGGACCCCCGGAAGTTTTCTGCGCAAAATGGTGCATGGGGGAGCTGTGGACCGGCCGGGGACACGTGGGAGGCGCTTATTGGGCCGGCGCGCCACTCTCGGTCCACGGAAAAAGGCCGCCGGTGCACGTTGGACCGGCGGACCACGTGGCGGCATGCTATTGGCCCGGTGTAGTGCGCTCGGCGCGCGGGGGCAGGCGCGGGCAGCTCGGGCAGGCCGGGCAGGTGTGGCGTGTGCACAGTGCACGGTGGACCGGGGTGCGCCACGTGGCGGCCCCGGATTGGTCGGCCCATGTGCGCTTGGCGCACGCAGAGCCGCGCGTTTGCGGCCGTACGCACGTGGGCGCACGTGGGCGCACGTGGGCGCGCGTGGGCGGCGGTGGTCGCCGACAGCCGTGTCGGGCGCGGGCCACGTGTCGCCGCGCCATTGGCGGGCGCGCCCACCGCGCCGCCAATCACGGGGGACACGTGGCGCTTCCCCGTTGGGCCGAACGGCTGCCGCCTGTTTGGCGGACACGTGGCGGGCCCTGGGCCGGGTCGGACGACCGGTTGGACAGGGCGGGATCCCGTGTGCGGGCTGGGCTGGGCCGGGCCGCACTGTGCGCGCCCGGAAAATTCCGGGCCGGGCCGCACTGTTCACGCCCGAAATGGGCCGGGCCGCACTGTAGCAGCCCGAAACTGGGGACTTAATTGGAATTTTCCCAATTGTTTTGTGGGCCTATAAATAGGCCCTCCCCTCCCCTCTTCTTCTGTTTTTCCCAAGAGATAGAGAGAGAACCAGAGAGAGGCCATTGAAGAGAAGTTGTTCCTCACTGATTTTTCTACCTCGTGGTGCGTTCCCAGATTTTCTGGAAGTTCGACAGCGGCGATCCAGATTTTACAGTGTGCCTCGTTTTTCCCCCAATCTTGGCCCGTTATCCTCCCATTTCAGTCCGAGTAGTCCACTGCGCAGTACAGGAGTCCTTTTTCGACGATTTCTTCGCCAGTGTGTTCCTAAGAGGTAGGGCGTCGTTTTTCGTGTTGGTCGTTTCTCTGGATTCAGATTCCTTGGCACGATTCCCGAGGTGTTTTGACCCCTCTTTTGCTGTTTGGATGTTTGGACAGCGGCAACTTCGACGAATTGTTTCTCGGTGTAGGAATATCAGATCGAGGCGATTCAACAGTCGATTTTGGGCTACTTTTCGCGAGGAACGCAACCGTGATTTTTCTGGGATTTTTGGAGCTCGGGACAGAGGTGAAATTCCTCGTTTTGCGTGCTGATTATAAAAATGGCAAAATCTGTTTTGAGACTGGTAGTTTTTACACCGTGTACACTTGTGTGATGTTGTAGGATATTGTTTCAGCTGACGGTGTGCTTAGAGGACAGCGGGATATTTCTTGGTGTGTTGTGCATGCTTTTCGAGGTGGGTGGTTGTGTTTTCCCTCTTTGTTGACTTGCTCACTAGGAGTATTAGAGTTCCCCAATTATATTTGTGACAACTAGCTGTTAGCATGTGAACCTGGTGCAATGCCCCCTAATTTGATTAATAACCTCTATGCGATAAATTTGGGACAATAATGTTGGACAATTGCTATATCCTGAACCGCATGCAAATAAGGAATACATAAATGTTTTCAAACAATTCTTTGCAAAAACCCTCGATCATTCTTCTAATACTTTTTAAGATGGACAATTGCATGCTTATTTGGACAACTAGTTAAGCCACCATTTTACTGCAGCACTATATTATGGGATTTGACTTAGGAGAAAACATGCTTTATTGTTGTTCTTCTCTATCGCTGCATGATGCTCGAGTCTGATCGGGATTTTGAGATAGTATTGTCTGGGACAGTTTAGACCAGTTTTGGGGATTGTGGGGCATAGTGGCAACCGCGGATGTTAGGCGGTTGACCAGATGTTTTTACCTTATCAGATTGGGGTTTATGGGTTCAGCGGTGACCGCGGATTTTGGGCGGTTAACCGGATGTTTACTATTGCATCAGATTGGGGATCGGGATTGCATTAGTGGATGGAGTTTTTCCCACTTTGATCATAGTCATGATCCAGTCCTGCTATTGTGCGATATTAGTTACAGAGATACTTGATACAGAGACACTTTACTCGTGTGGGTCGCTCCCCTCGAGTGCCACTCCGGAGTAGGCTTTACACCGTGCCGAGCGCCGGGCACAGTTGGTGAGTTGTGAGTGATGACACTTTACACCGTGCCGAGCGCCGGGCACAGACAGAGCAGGCAGTGCCAGTATCTCCTGGCCCTTTGATTGAGTCTCCTTGGGCAGTTGGGTTATAGTTGCATATATACAGTCATCTTCTTGGCATTGCATTTTGAGGCATAGTAGTGGTAGCTTCCTTTTTCAGCAGTCTTTATTGCATACCACTGTTCCTTTCTTTTGCCTCTTATAGTCCTAGTGGGTGCGTCAGCATTTGAGGTTTTTACCCACTATGGGAGGCTACTGGTTTATCTAGTAGTTCTCACCCCCATGGTTGTTCTCTGTCTTCTCCCCCTTTGCTTTGCAGAGTCGTCTGTGGGAGTTGCTGGGCCTTCAGCGGCAGAACGAGGTAAGAGGATCGCCGACTAGCTAGATCATCTACCCCGAGCGAGAGATTAGCGAGGTTTTTATTGTACCCCTTTTGTATCTCAGACTTCAGTAGTTTACTTTTGGGTCTGGCTTTGACCAGCTGGTTGTATATTTATGGTGAGCTGGGAGTTTTTTGTACTTTTATTTCAGCTTGTAGTTTATTTCAGTCTGAGATTACTTTTAGTTCTATTAGTTCAGCTCTGTTTATGCTCTTTTATTGTATATTATCTATCTGAGCAGGTTACCAGCGCTTCGTGTACATGGAAAATTCTGTGTGCACGGCGGATCTGTTGGCGGGCCCGGGTTCTGGTTGACACCCGGGGCGTGACAGATTAAGTTGGTATCAGAGCTTAGGGATAGGTCAGTTGGGACTTAGGAAACCCTAGGCTTTTGGCAGACCCTAGGATGATAGGGCGTGAGAGACGGGACATTCCGCGAAAGTCGTTGATTTTATTTATTGGACTCTTCCAGTGAGTGGAGAGGGATCGACATACCCAATTTCTGGTGGACCGTTATGTTGGCTGCAGACAACATAAAGCCACAGAAAAAGGGGGATGTCTTTGACTTTCGCTAAATTGGGTCGTGTGGGGTTTATTGCTGATTTGTGTCTTTTTGTGACAGCATGTCGCCCCGTCGTCGTTTTTCCGCCGGGGGTATCCCCACCCCTTCTGAGGAGCCCGAGCAGGCTGTATCTGCCGAGCTAGGGGAACTGCGGGCCTTGGTGACTCATTTGGTGGCGAGGAGCTTTCGACAGGACCAGCGCTTGGAGCAGCTGCTGGCGCAGAGGGGTGATTCGGCAGTTGGAGAGGGGGCCAGGGCTTCAGAACAGCATTTAGAGAGGAAACGCCCATCCCCGGATGTTGTTGGACTGGCCACTTCTCGCAGACGGCTACGGTTTCGCGGCAGGTGTGATTTCTGTAGAGGGCAGCATCCACCAGGTACCTGTGATTTGAGGCGGGGTCGATGCTTCCGATGTGGACAGTCTGGCCATATCCGAGCTACATGTCCCCTTCCGACCTTAGTACCACCTTCTTCAGCATTGGCCTCTATCGCATCCCAACAGAGGTCTCAGCAGCAGCAGCAGACACGACCATTGCGGGCTCCCGGCAGTTGTATTTTCTGTGGAGGTCAGCATTTTCCCGGCACCTGTGCCCAGCGGTGGGGTCGCTGCTATAGGTGTGGGCAGCCTGGGCACCTGCGAGTTGCGTGCCCTTCTGGGACGGCGGCGGCACCCACTTTAGTGTCCGTTCCTACTACTTCCCAGCTACGACCGGGAGCTTCACCGACAGGTCTCCAGGCAGACCGAGTTTCGCCTCCACACCCTTCTGGTGAGAGACAACCGTCGTTGAGCGGTCAGGATGGCTTAGCGCAGGCGGGGGATTCTGCTACAACTGACTGTGTGGTGGCAGGTACGGTCTATTTCTGGCATTTGGATTCACATCTTATTTGTTATACGAGCATCGCATTCTGTCATTAGTAGATCAGTTGCATCATTACATGGGTTAGAGATAGGACTTTTGCCACGTGCACGAGAGGTTCAAATTCCCGATCACACTTTGCACGTGGAGGAGTGTTGTTGGTCCTGCCCGATACAGATCGAGTCCTGGATTATGCCAGCAGACCTGTTGGTCTTGAGACAGCTGAGGGACTTTGATGTGGTTCTTGGGATGGACTGGCTGGCTCGGTATTTCGCGACTATTGATTGCGCCGCGAGGACTGTCACTTTTCGAGAGCCAGGCCAGGAGATGTTTGTATATCGGGGATGTCAGAGTGCTTTCTTTGCCTCTATGGTTTCGACTTCCCGAGCGAGGCAGATGATTCGTCGTGGATGTGTAGCCTTTTTGGCTAGTGTTGTTGAGGGGCCTACGACGGCACCGGGACTCGGGGATATTCCTATTGCCCGCGAGTTTCCGGATGTTTTTCCACCTGAGCTGACTCGTATACCGCCAGACAGAGAGATTGAGTTTGTAATTGACGTAGTTCCAGGAACTGCGCCAATCTCTAAGGCTCCTTATCGGATGGCACCGGCTGAGCTGCGAGAGCTTAAAGCACAGCTGCAAGATCTGATGGATAAGGGCTTTATTAGACCAAGTGTGTCGCCTTGGGGAGCGCCGGTGCTATTCGTGAAAATGAAGGATGGGTCACTTCGGTTGTGTGTGGACTATAGGGAATTGAACAAAGTGACCATTAAGAATAAGTACCCTTTGCCGCGCATCGATGATCTCTTTGATCAGCTGCAAGGGTCTTGTGTATTTTCCAAGATTGATCTACAGTCTGGTTACCACCAATTGAAGGTGAAGGCCGAGGATATTCCTAAGACTGCTTTCAGATCACGGTATGGGCATTATGAGTTTACAGTTATGCCGTTTGGATTGACTAATGCCCCTGCCGCCTTTATGGACTTGATGAACAGGATATTTCGGCCCTTTCTGGATCGTTTTGTGGTGGTGTTCATTGATGATATCCTTATTTACTCCCGAAGCGAGGCCGAGCATGAGGAACACTTGAGGACTGTGCTACAACTCCTACGAGATAAGAAGTTGTATGCCAAGCTAGCAAAGTGCGAGTTTTGGCTTCGGGAGGTAGCTTTCTTGGGCCATGTGACTTTCGCCGCAGGTGTAGCTGTAGATCCGACGAAGATTGAGGCAGTTCGTGATTGGCCTCGACCGACGACTGTATCAGAGGTGCGCAGCTTTATGGGTTTAGCTGGTTATTATCGTCGGTTTGTGGAAGGCTTTGCGAAGCTTTCCACACCCCTCACTCGTTTGACGCGTAAAGGAATTAAGTTTCAGTGGAGTGAGGATTGCCAGAGGAGCTTCGAGGAGCTGAAGGACAGACTGATGACTGCTCCTATCCTTTCCCTCCCTATTATGGGGAAAGGGTATGTGATCTACAGTGACGCATCACACAATGGACTCGGTTGCGTGTTGATGCAGGAAGGGAGGGTAATTGCTTATGCTTCGAGACAGCTCAAGGATTACGAGAAGAATTACCCAACCCATGACTTAGAGCTTGCTGCCGTGGTGTTCGCACTAAAGCTCTGGCACCATTACCTGTATGGAGAGCATTGTAAGATCTACACCGACCACAAGAGCTTAAAGTATCTGTTCACACAGAAGGAGCTAAATTTGAGGCAGCGCAGGTGGTTAGAGCTACTAAAGGATTATGATGTGGACATCCTTTACCACCCAGGCAAGGCTAACGTGGTCGCTGACGCATTGAGCCGGAGAGCAGTACAGAGTTTGTCTATGTTGATCACAAACCAGGCACCCCTATTGGAGGAGATGAGACGGCTTGAGATAGAGGTTGTGTTCCCTGGGGTCTCTGCTAGACTGGCGTCATTAGTCGTGCAGCCCACTCTGCTGGACAGGATCAGGGAGAAACAGAGTGAGGACCCCTATTTGACCAGGATTAGAGATCAGATTCCGAGTGATCGATCAGGGGATTTTTTTTCAGTTGATACTGCGGGAGTACTGAGGTACAGGGATCGAGCCTGTGTGCCAGTGGATGCTGAGATCAGAGAGCAGATATTGAGAGAGGCCTATTATACACCTTACACCCTTCATCCTGGGGGGACTAAGATGTATAAGGACCTCAAAGACACACTTCTGGTGGAATGGCATGAAAAGGGATATTGGGAGGTTTGTGTCTCAGTGTTTAACTTGTCAGCAAGTAAAAGCTGAGCATCGAGTGCCAGCTGGCAAGTTACAAAGTCTTCCAATTCCCGAGTGGAAATGGGACCACATTACGATGAATTTTGTGGTCGGATTACCGAGGGCACAAGGAGGTGTAGATGCTATCTGGGTAGTGGTGGATCGACTTACCAAGTCAGCGCACTTTTTGCCTATACAGACTACTTGGCCACTCGAGCGACTAGCCCAATTATATTTGGATGAGATAGTAAGGTTACATGGGGTGCCAGCTTCCATAGTATCAGATAGAGACCCGAGGTTTGCTTCGCGATTCTGGGGGAGTTTACAAACTACATTGGGGACTCAGCTCAGATTCAGTACAGCTTTCCACCCACAGACTGTTGGACAGTCGGAGCGGACGATTCAGATCCTTGAGGATATGCTGAGGGCTTGTGTCCTAGATTTTGGCGGTGGATAGATTCGACACTTATCACTGGCCGAGTTTGCGTACAACAACAACTTTCAAGCAAGCATTCAAATGGCTCCGTTTGAAGCGTTGTACGGACGTAAATGTCGATCACCGCTATATTGGAGTTATGTGGGGGAGAGAAGGACTCTGGGACCAGATTTGTTGCTAGAGGTAGAAGAATAGGTCAGAGTAATCCGACAGCACCTTCAGATCGCTCAGAGTCGACAGAGGAGCTATGCTGATGTTCGGCGACGAGACTTAGAGTTTCAGGTGGGAGATAATGTATTTCTGAAAGTCTCGCCGTCCAAAGGCATAAGAAGGTTTGGCATTCGCGGGAAACTCAGTCCCCGATACATTGGACCCTTTGAGGTATTGGAGAGTATCGGGCCAGTTGCTTACCGACTTGCACTTCCCCCCAGACTTGCTGGTGTCCATGATGTGTTTCATGTTTCCACCCTGAGGAGGTACATCTTCGACCCGTCGCACGTCATCGACTTTGCGCCTCTCGAGATCAGCGAGGATTTGAGATATGAGGAGCACCCATTACGGATCCTAGATCGGGAGGTGAAAGAATTGCGCAATCGGACCATCCCCTATGTGAAGATCCTTTGGAACAATCATGATGAGCGCGAGGCGACGTGGGAGCTCGAGTTAGAGATGATGGACGCCTACCCTTACCTGCTCGAGGCTCAGGATTGAGGTATGATTTTCGTTTCGAGGACGAAACTTTTGTTAGTGGGGGAGGATGTAGTGGTCCAGGATTTCGTATAGTTTTTCCCGTGAATCCTTGGTGTGAAACACCTATCATTGGTGTATTAGGCCCACAGTACATCAAAGGAATGCTTCGGATGGACACAGCGTGGTATTTACTATTGGTTTGGCCTTCGGAGGTATTTGCCGAATTTTAGAGAAGGCTTTGGGCCAATCGGAGGCCGTATTTGGATTCAGCGCGGAAAAACGCTTGAAAACGGCTATTTACTTATTTATTTTGGAGTCCGGATGCCCAAAAACGGACCCCCGGAAGTTTTCTGCGCAAAATGGTAAATGGGGGAGCTGTGGACCGGCCGGGGACACGTGGCAGGCGCTTATTGGGCCGGCGCGCCACTCTCGGTCCACGGAAAAAGGCCGCCGGTGCACGGTGGACCGGCGGGCCACGTGGCGGCACGCTATTGGCCCGGTGTAGTGCGCTCGGCGCGCGGGGGCAGGCGCGGGCAGCTCGGGCAGGCCGGGCAGGTACGGCGTGTGCACAGTGCATGGTGGACTGGGGCGCGCCACGTGGCAGCCCCGGATTGGTCGGCCCATGTGCGCTTGGCGCACGCAGAGCCGCGCGTTTGCGGCCGTACGCACGTGGGCGCACGTGGGCGCACGTGGGCGCGCGTGGGCGGCGGTGGTCGCCGACAGCCGTGTCGGGCGTGGGCCACGTGTCGCCGCGCCATTGGCGGGCGCGCCCACCGCGCCGCCAATCACGGGGGACACGTGGCGCTTCCCCGTTGGGCCGAACGACTGCCGCCTGTTTGGCGGGCACGTGGCGGGCCCTGGGCCGGGTCGGACGACCGGTTGGACAGGGCGGGATCCCGTGTGCGGGCTGGGCTGGGCCGGGCCGCACTGTGCGCGCCCGGAAAATTCCGGGCCGGGCCGCACTGTTCACGCCCGAAATGGGCCGGGCCGCACTGTAGCAGCCCGAAACTGGGGACTTAATGGGAATTTTTCCAATTGTTTTGTGGGCCTATAAATAGGCCCTTCCCTCCCCTCTTCTTCTGTTTTTCCCAAGAGATAGAGAGAGAACCAGAGAGAGGCCATTGAAGAAAAGTTGTTCCTCACTGATTTTTCTACCTCGTGGTGCGTTCCCAGATTTTCTGGAAGTTCGACAGCGGCGATCCAGATTTTACAGTGTGCCTCGTTTTTCCCCCAATCTTGGCCCGTTATCGTCCCATTTCAGTCCGAGGAGTCCCCTGCGCAGTACAGGAGTCCTTTTTCGACGATTTCTTCGCCAGTGTGTTCCTAAGAGGTAGGGCTTCGTTTTTCGTGTTGGTCGTTTCTCTGGATTCAGATTCCTTGGCACGATTCCCGAGGTGTTTTGACCCCTCTTTTGCTGTTTGGATGTTTGGACATCGGCAACTTCGACGAATTGTTTCTCGGTGTAGGAATATCAGATCGAGGCGATTCAAGAGTCGATTTTGGGCTACTTTTCGCGAGGAACGCAACCGTGATTTTTCTGGGATTTTTGGAGCTCGGGACAGAGGTGAAATTCCTCGTTTTGCGTGCTGATTATAAAAATGGCAAAATCTGTTTTGAGACTGGTAGTTTTTACACCGTGTACACTTGTGTGATGTTGTAGGATATTGTTTCAGCTGACGGTGTGCTTAGAGGACAGCGGGATATTTCTTGGTGTGTTGTGCACGCTTTTCGAGGTGGGTGGTTGTGTTTTCCCTTTTTGTTGACTTGCTCACTAGGAGTATTAGAGTTCCCCAATTATATTTGTGACAACTAGCTGTTAGCATGTGAACCTGGTGCAATGCCCCCTAATTTGATTAATAACCTCTATGCGATAAATTTGGGACAATAATGTTGGACAATTGCTATATCCTGAACCGCATGCAAATAAGGAATACATAAATATTTTCAAACAATTCTTTGCAAAAACCCTCGATCATTCTTCTAATACTTTTTAAGATGGACAATTGCATGCTTATTTGGACAACTAGTTAAGCCACCATTTTACTGCAGCACTATATTATGGGATTTGACTTAGGAGAAAACATGTTTAATTGTTGTTCTTCTCTATCGCTGCATGATGCTCGAGTCTGATCGGGATTTTGAGATAGTATTGTCTGGGACAGTTTAGACCAGTTTTGGGGATTGTGGGGCATAGTGGCAACCGCGGATGTTAGGCGGTTGACCAGATGTTTTTACCTTATCAGATTGGGGTTTATGGGTTCAGCGGTGACCGCAGATTTTGGGCGGTTAACCGGATGTTTACTATTGCATCAGATTGGGGATCGGGATTGCATTAGTGGATGGAGTTTTTCCCACTTTGATCATAGTCATGATCCAGTCCTGCTATTGTGCGATATTAGTTACAGAGATACTTGATACAGAGACACTTTACTCGTGTGGGTCGCTCCCCTCGAGTGCCACTCCGGAGTAGGCTTTACACCGTGCCGAGCGCCGGGCACAGTTGGTGAGTTGTGAGTGATGACACTTTACACCGTGCCGAGCGCCGGGCACAGACAGAGCAGGCAGTGCCAGTATCTCCTGGCCCTTTGATTGAGTCTCCTTGGGTAGTTGGGTTATAGTTGCATATATACAGTCATCTTCTTGGCATTGCATTTTGAGGCATAGTAGTGGTAGCTTCCTTTTTCAGCAGTCTTTATTGCATACCACTGTTCCTTTCTTTTGCCTCTTATAGTCCTAGTGGGTGCGTCAGCATTTGAGGTTTTTACCCACTATGGGAGGCTACTGGTTTATCTAGTAGTTCTCACCCCCATGGTTGTTCTCTGTCTTCTCCCCCTTTGCTTTGCAGAGTCGTCTGTGGGAGTTGCTGGGCCTTCAGCGGCAGAACGAGGTAAGAGGATCGCCGACTAGCTAGATCATCTACCCCGAGCGAGAGATTAGCGAGGTTTTTATTGTACCCCTTTTGTATCTCAGACTTCAGTAGTTTACTTTTGGGTCTGGCTTTGACCAGCTGGTTGTATATTTATGGTGAGCTGGGAGTTTTTTGTACTTTTATTTCAGCTTGTAGTTTATTTCAGTCTGAGATTACTTTTAGTTCTATTAGTTCAGCTCTGTTTATGCTCTTTTATTGTATATTATCTATCTGAGCAGGTTACCAGCGCTTCGTGTACATGGAAAATTCTGTGTGCACGGCGGATCTGTTGGCGGGCCCGGGTTCTGGTTGACACCCGGGGCGTGACAGGGCAGCAATCCCCCTGCCTCGTGATGGTGTCGCATCGGCGCCTCTGGTAGCCGATGCGTGTGTCGTTCCTATCTCAGGTTCGGTCGCGGCCTCTCGCTAACGCGCTGCCAAAACATGTACAATAAAGTCGAGTAAGCGTCAATCCATATGATCTAGGCCATTCCTCGTGCTTACATCTCAATCCTAGAGATTGTACATTTAATCATGCATGCTATCAATCACAGTGGGTAACACTCCCTTAGGTAAGCTTTCATTGATCATAATCATGGATATCTAAATCTTGCAAGTTTTCATTAGACATAACATGAATATTATATCTTGCAATTCTCAACAAATACCACTTACCAAGCTTACATCTCAACCATATGTTGGTACACTAACATGCATGCATTCTATCAGGTAGAATTAGAGAACCGTCCACCGGTTCTGGAGACGAAGCAACCCACCTGAATCGCTTTCCGCAGGCAAAGCCGAAGTCAGTGAAGTGCGTAGCAACTCGCTACCAAAATCCGCCGAAACCGCACCCTCGGTACTTGATCGCAGAAGCCTCTGCTCAAACCAACATCACAGCCAACAACACAATCAATACCACCAACAACACCCCAAACAGCACTTGCTGTTTTGCAAACTAGCATAGAAAAGGGGGTTTTCACCTACGTGCATTCCTCCGAAAAATTCAGAAAAATCACGGTTGCAATCGTCGCGACGAGTAGATGCAAATAGAGTATTTATACTCCTCATTCCGACACCTGTAGGCCCAAGATACGCCCAAAACATCACGATAAGCCAAATTCCCTCACAAACACAAGTATGCGGAAATCAGTTCTAAAGAAGCTTAAACATCACCTTCGAAATGGCCTTCAAAAATTCCGATAAAAATACGGTTCTAATCCTCTCGAAGCGTAGATGTCGATCGAGTCCTCACTGGCTAAAATCCGACAACCGGGCACCAAGATAAAAATCCAACAAGCTTCGCTGTCCAAAACATTGTCGCAGAAAAAGGGGGTCAAAAGATGCCTTGAAAACCCCACCAAAAACTCAAAACGGAGTGAAGTGATCAACACGAAAATTGAAGGCGTACCTCTCGCGAACACGCTGCCATAAAAATCAGCTCAAAAATCTATCGGGGTAGTCCAGGGGACCTCGAGGACTGAAATGCCACGGTAGAAGCCAAAATCGAATGAGCGTCGAAGTGCGCCGCGTCGCAGAAAACGCCGATGCCGCGGTCTCCAAAAAATCTCACAATCCATGGAAGAGTAGAGGATAAGGAGAGAAAGGCCTCTCTGCCAAGGGGGGGCTCCCAGAAAACTCCCAAAACATCGAACGACCCAACCCAAAGCCTATTTATAGACTGAAATCCGGATGAAAAATACACTTTGGGGGACAACTTCCGGGCGCACGAAACTTTCGGGCGCAAACAGTACCCCAAATCGCACCCCAAACCATCAGCGCTCGAATCCACCCCGTTGCGTCATGTGGCCCCGCACAGCAAATAGCGAAAACACCCAACCCGGCTGCGACGCGTGGCCCGCACCCACCGCACGGGTGGTTGGCGCTGCAACCATGCGCTGACGCGTGGCGCGCCCACGCGCTGCCCGCCTGCCCTGCGGTACGGCCACCTGCCCCCCGCTATGCCGCGCATGACCCGCACAGTGCTCCGCCCAATCCGCAGTCGCCACGCGTCCAAGGCCGCGACTCGCTGCGCCCGGTGCACGCGCCTGCCATGGACTGCGCCATTCTGCAGCGCTGCGTGGACCGCGCCGCGTGAGCTGGCCACTCCCGTGCCGCCACGCGTCCCCGCATCGGTCTATGAACCCGGCCGCACGCCTCCGTGGACCGCGCGCGCTGCGCCGGCCAATCCGGCGCCGCCACATGGCTCTCCGGCAGTCCACGGCTCCTCCCGTGCACCCGAAAACACAGAAAACTTCCGGGTGTCCATTCTCGGGCCTCCGGACTCAGAAGAATATATCCAAATAGTTAATTTCCATCGTTTTCACGCGTTAAATCCAAATCCGATGTCTGTTTCGTGCGAAACCACTTCTAAAACTCAACGGGGGCATCTGAACATACTCGTGATCTATTTTGCGCACTGAGTCCCTTTCATGAGTCCGATACGCGCACAAACACCTCCAACACCCAACAAAGTCCTCCAGAAGCTGTTGATCCAACAGTAATCCTCTCGTGGGGATTCGGGTCCTCACATTCTCCTCCACTAAAAGAAAGTTTCGTCCTCGAAACTAACAAACCTCAACGGGGGTCTCAAACCCGAAGGGTGGGTACTCAACAACACCGTCTCCAGCTACCAAGTCGCCATTCACTCCCCGTGATTACTCCTCAACAACAACAACAATCAGTACGGCATGGCCTGATTGCGCAATTCCCTCGTCTCACGAGCCATAATTCGCAACGGCCATCCCTCGTACTCCCAACACTCGCAGATCTCAATGGAGCGAGTTAATCACGGGCGAGGGATTCAAAGCACAACACTCCTGAGCTGAGACGTGGAAAAACCTCAGGGACTCCAACAAAAGGCTAGGGGGAAAAGGAAAGGACAACCAGTGCAACACGCACCAACACCACACCTAGTGCCAACTCAACCAGGGCGACCCGAAACACACCCACACGATCATCCAAGAAAGAAAGGAGCCTTAACAAGAAGGGGTACTCACTCAGTCACTCTCGGATCCTGACCATCCGCGCGGACTGCTCAACCGCAGGCTACCATCAAACGGGACCCCTAGGGACACAACCTCAAGCCCTGATCACCTCAACAATTCCACACAACGCCAGCTGTGGAATCATCAAACTTATCATCCATTCGTCAAGCTCTGCTGGCACTGTCCACTCCAAGAAGCTCCTAGCTTCAACAATCAGTGTCGGTCTCGGCCAATCTCGAATAGCATCCATTTTGGCCGAATTTCCACACCCGCTCCTACGGCTAGAATAATGTGGCCCAATAAGGTATGCTCCTGAAGCTAAAACTTGTACCACAACAACTTGGCATACAACTTCCTCCTCGCAGACATTGTAGCACCGTCCATAAGTGCTCCTCATGCTCCAAGTCACTCTGGGAGTAAATCAAAATATCCCAGGAGAATATCTCTACCAATCCATCCAAGTACAGCTGGAACACACAATTCCTCCAATCATAAAGACGGCAGGGCATTAGTTAATCCACTCGGCCTCATTATGAGCTCATAATGCCCCTACCGTGTCCTGAACGCCGTCTTGGCAAAATCCTCGGCTGTATGATTCCAAATAAATACATACCTCATAGAAGAACAACTACCGGAGTATAACTCGATCAAATGGTCTTGGATAAAACCCGGACCTGCCAGCTCGAACCACAAAAGAACCCTCACCGTTGTGTATCAACGACGTGGCATTGGGTCAAACAGACCCCTCGATCCATCAGATTCTGCAATTGCGCTATCAGCTCTCTCAGCTTTACTGGTGATATCTAATGAGGTGTTTGTGGGTTATGTTAATATGGATCTAAATAGAGAAAAAACCACCTAGAGGGGGGTGAATACGTGTAAACAATAAACACACCAAATCGTTGCGTAAAAAATAACCCAATGCGGAAAATAAATAAAGTACGCAAGATTTTACGTGGAAAACTCCGTCACGGGAGTAAAAAACCACGGGACCGATAACACGGCGAAATCCACTATGATTAAACACGTACAAGGTGATTTACCGTAACCCTACGACTCAACCTTTTCCATACGCTCCAAGTAGATCTTCTCCGCTCGCTCCACAACGCGCCTCGAATCCACGATTTGCGTCCAACGCCGAATCCATGACGTCCAACGTCGAATCCACGACGTCCAACCGAATCCACAGTCTTCACCAATGTAGTATGTATCGATCACAAGAACGTACCTCGCTTCGAATCCACGAAAGCGGTAGCACCTTGAATCCACAAGGCCACGCGAATCCACGCGCTGATTTTTAGAAAAATCATTGTTTTTGTTGGTGATGATAATCCGCCGAATACTTAGATCAAAGATAGATAAGAAAACACCATCTAAGTATTCATCAATTTGATTCTACAAGAAATAAGAGTTTGGAAACCCTAGAATCAAATTGATCAATATAGACGAAGAAACATATGATTGATCATGTTTTCCTTTCTTCTCTATATGTGGACTTTGATTATCTCCGTTTTAATTTTTAACCCTAAAAGATGAAATAAGGGTTTATTTATAGGCTAGAAACCTTTGGAAAGATATAAGAATAAAAAACTACCTTATTTGGAATTTCCCCACTCGGCGGTCCGGACTGGATTAATTCTGATCCGGACTGTCGTCTTTAGACAGAACTTTTCCAGAAAAACAAGTTTGGGGTTCGGACTGAAATTTCCCGATCCGGACTGTTCATGCGATTTCTGCAAGCACATAGTTCGGGGTCCGGATTGAACAGAGGCTGTTCCGGACTGGAATTCCGCATGAACTAAACTATGTTCGGGGTCCGGACTGGAATGGTCTGATCTGGATCCTGAACATCCAACTTGTCCAGTTTTTAATTTTTATGCAATGAAAAATCTTCCAAGTGTTTCTAAACTACAAGAATATATTCGGATCAACAAAATTATTTAGTTAAACGTACCTGATCCTTTTGAATTCATTCTTCTTAAGATTGATGTATATGATCCACAATTCTTCATCTTCAATCTTCAAGACTTAAAACATTTCACGAAATACGCCAATACAAAATCCTTAACAATCTCCTTCTTTGACGGTTTCGTGACAAAACAAAAAGTCTACTTAAAAATTTTAAAAGATATTTTTGTTGTTATCACCATATTACAAAAATTTACATATATGATCCAAATAAACTGAATACAAGAGATAAACTCCTAGAACAAACTCTAGACTTAGACGTTTGTACTATCTGCAAAAGAAATAATTCTTGACAAAAGAAATCGTTAGATACCTCAAGAATTTAAACATTCAATAAGCAATCAGAGAGATAAAGTTTATACTCACCATGATATTAATTATCAGATATGTATGAGAATAAGCAATCAAAGATTTACATATCATCTAATCCTTAAAAGTTCAAGTGTCATATCAAAATTCTAACAAGTTCACAAATATGTCAGTTATCAAGCAACTTGTTAGTAATATTACATGCCCAAATAGTTAGTCAAATAGTTAGTAGTGGCATGTACTCAGAGTACAAAGTTTTCAACTTAATTACCTTACTCAAAGTACTCAAGTTCTCAATGTTCAATGTTCTCTCCTTCTTTTTGTCATAGTAAACAAGCCAAAATAAAAATGAGGGCAAAGTTCAAATTTCAAAAGTAAAAACCTGCAAAAGAGAAATCATTAGAACTAAATTGAAAACAAAAACATCAAACACATCAATCCTAGTCGGTGTCGTCAGAGTCACTACAACTAAGTTTAGTAAAAATCTTTTTGACCAATTTCGCGAAAGATTTAAACTTTTTCTTCATGTCGGCTTGGGTGGCAGTAATCTTAACCATGTCTGAAGAGATCTGAGTTATTTTGTGTGACATGCGCTCTTGTTTCGACGATAAACGTTGTTATTCTCGGTAAATTGATGTCACAAAGGCTTCATCCTCTGAGGTATCATGTGGTCCATGTCTTGAAGCTGTCGCTTGTTGGGCTGTTGTTGCTTGTTGTGCTGTGGAGGCTGAAGGTCTCTTGCCGTGAGGAGGTGTTGGGGTGTCATTTGGTCTTGTGGAGAGTGACTTCACAATTGTTGAGTCATTGATTGTTCCCAAACTATGCATATAAGCTGACGATCGGATGTCTACATCAAACTTCTTGAAGATTCGCATAATGATCATTGGGAAGGGAAGCCTCTCAGTCGGATGTGCATTCTCAACATATCTAGCCATCCGCGACCAAATGAGAAATAAAATGTTCAAGTTTAAGCCCCGAGCAGCCGTAGGATGTCCAAGAAGATACAAAAATAGCATCCTATCCCACTCGCAAGACCTTTGTTTGCATGTTCGGCATGATATTATAGCAAACTATGAAATTCAGGAAGCGGTATTCTGGTTTGAGTTCTTTCGATAATACCGAGTTTCCAGCCGATCGTGTATCTGGCAAACAAATTCCATCAACTATAGTTCTCCAAGTCTGATTGGTCATGACTTGACCTTTCAAGTAATGAGTTCCTCCAGTTTGGACACTCATTCCCAGTACTTCACCAATCAAGTGTGGGGTGATGACAAGCTTGGTGTTCCGGACCGTCGTATGAAATACCCTTGGTCCACCATCAACATCTTAAAGCTGATTCGCACATAGGTAGAAAGTTCTGATCAGATGCAGACAATAACCATAAGTTTCAGGAAACTTACAAATTGGCGAGAGTTGAGCTTTGTCAAAAATGACACCAAAAACTTTCGACCGTTTTCTAAGTGCTCCGACATTTACATGCCTTTCTCCTATACATTCGCGCTTCTCAAAATCCTTTATTCTCTCTGTATTGATATGTACAAAATCCTGCGGAGGTGGCTCACTCGCAAGTGGTTCTTCAATCTCAATTCCACGAGCTCGACCTCTTTTTCTTGCAATGCTTTTCCTTTTCAAAGACATGTGTTGCATCGGTGCTTTCCCTTTCTTAGCGGCAGTAGGCGGGGTTTTCACCTTTGCAGGAACTGAGGCTTTGCCCTTTGATGCCGCTGCAGCCATTGCTGCGGTTTCTTCAAGGACTTTGTCTCAGTTCTCCGATTCCATGTCTGAATCATCCAGAGACACGAACTCTCCCACCTCTTGAGTCTTTCTTGTCCTCTTGAGCTTGTTAGTTGCTCGAGTACCAACCATCGCGACAATGAGCACTATCACTGTCACGCCCCGGGGTCGAAACTGCGACCCGGCTCGCCAACAGATCGGCCACCTATGCCAAACCCGCATAGGCGAAGCGTCCTACCTGCAAGAGAAGTACTACAGCTAAACAGATATCAGAGCTAAAAATAAAAAGTCTGCTGTATAACCAAATCAATCACCGTACAACTGGAAATAATACAACAATGTCCGCCTCCCAAAAAGATAATCATACAATATCCTAATATACAAACTCAGAACTCAACCGGGAGGTATCTCCAATAAATACATAAGTGTACAGGCTCTCAATACAACAATCCTCACTACAACAGTCTCTCAAAGGAGGAAAAATAAAATAACTAATCTACTGAAGCTCTCCTCTGAAGGGGTACCGCTACACTCCAACGACGGGTAGGGAACTAGCTCGCGACTCCCTCGCTCGGTCAGAAGGATCAGCAACCGGAACAACAGGAACCAGAGTAGAAGTTCCTGTGGGAAAAGACACCACGACGGGTGTGAGAACTACGTCCCAAGTAGTTCTCAGTGGGTGCCGCCAACAAGCCCGACGGTCTGCCCACCAAGTCCACTAGAGGCATAAAGTAACATAAGCAGTGCTGTAAGGAAAGCTGGAAAAGTAAACTCTACAGCTACTATGCCTCTACCTAGATGCTCAAGGAGTGGAACAGAAAGAACATGATGCCACAACTAACTCTCATATCTGATCACCCAATCTGAACTGACTGCCTCATCAGGTCCAGTCAAGCCTGCGCCAACCTACTGCCGTTACGTCCCGGAGGAGCGGACTTACGTAGGACGTCCATGACTGCCAACATGCGCCAACCTACTGTCGTTACGTCCCGGAGGAGCGGACTTACGTAGGACGTCCATGACTGCCAACACCAGCACAGCCAGAGGGACAAATGCAACAACAAGTCGCAAAAGAAAAGCTCAATCTCACGCCGGTACACAACCCGGCCTCGCCTACTCCGGAGTGGCCCTCGAGGGGAGCGACCCGCTCGAGTCAAAGTAACCCATCTCAAGTATCTCTGTAAAGTATCTCTGTAAAGTATCTCTGTCAAGCCAAATGCGGCTCATGCAGGCTATGATCCACGATCAAACAGATCGGTAACTCCAAGCTCAAACACAACTCAGTCGGAAAAAGAACCTCGACTCAAACAGCTAAGTCGGAGAACCCTCAACGACTCAATCTGATAAAGCACGACCATGGCTGAGTCGGGAAACTTCCACGACTCGATCTGCCAGAACCCCAAGATCCTCAAAGCTAAGTGGGAGAACCATCTCCACCACTAAATCAGAGAAACAACCTCTAGATCACACTCTACCAACTCATAGCACAAAGTCGCATCCACTGCGAACAACTGCCTCTACAGGCCAACATCGCATCCACTGACCCGAGGAAAGGTCCGGGAACCCCGAAAGACTAGAACCTACAATCCAAATCAAACAAGAACAGGCTTTAGGCATAGCCTCTCGTTGTTCTCGTCCCAAGAAGAATGCAGACCTTAGAACCCAGACCACTCGAATCATCTCGGGTGGTTAATTTATAGGAAAAGGTGACATTTCTTACTGAAGCCCTTTGATCTGTAAGAAATCCATATTTCATGATTTTTAGTTCTTTTTAGGAAAACAGTTGAAACCAAGTTTTATATCCAAGCCTCGAAGGGCTAATGCCTTTGTCCAATCAAACATGAACCGACTCCGGCGACCCTACGATGCTTGGAAGAAACCATTTGGTTGATAAAAATCATATGAGTGTCCAAAAAGGTTCTGGGTTTAAGGTCCTGCTAACACTGATCTACCGCTGCCACTAACACAACGGCGACAGATAAAACAAGAAAAATAAAACATCTCGGGACCGCCGTCTACCCAACGGCTCCCGCTACAGAAGAACAACCAACTACATCTACCAGACTCCACTCTGCTCCCAAGCACGAGTGTAACATGCATCCCACACTAAAAGATAACTCCTGACCACTCGGCCCACTACCCGGGCGAGGAAGAACACTATGTCCAGGAAAGTAGAAGTGTGGATGTCTAAAGCAGAAATAACCCTAGCCCAAGTGAGGGTTTTCTACTAGTCTGGTTACACATGCAACATATGACGGGGTGCTAGGTCAAGTTCCAATAACTATAATTTACAGATGGTAGAAAGCAAGGAGATGACAATACCATCAGATAATACAAGGAATAGCAATTCCTACATTCTAACATGCTGCACAAGCATTTCACTATCATGCATAGTCCTACTATAGCAGATTTAAAGCACAGTCCATCAATCTTGGAGACAAGGCCACCCACCTGAAAATGCTAACAGTCCGGAGTCGCACAGCTGAGAAAGTCCAGAAACAGATATCTCTACACACCCACCAATCCAACAATACAGGAACAGTGATCAATACCTCCTGGGTACAAAAACACAACCCAAAGTTACACTTAATTCCATAAAATCCAAGCATCACAAATCTGCTGGGAACAGTCCCCTTAATGCGAAATTTTCACCTGTAAAACGAACTCCAAAAATTCCAACAAAATATCACAGCGAGCGTCTCGTCGAGACCTTCGAAACGGGTACCTGCACGCCCAAATCCGAGCCCCGTAGGCCGAGTTACAAATTCCACAGTACAGGTGCGCAGACACTCACAACCACACAACTGTAAACTCAAACACAGATAAAAGGGGAATAGTATACCTTCGGGCAAGCCTCAGAAAAATCCCGGAAAAATACAATGATAATCCTTGCGACGAGTAGATCCAAAAAGTGTATAGGCTCATCTCGATCCGACACTCGGGTGCGGAGATAAAATTCCGGCAAGGGGCCGCTGTCCAAAAACTCCACCAGAAAACAGCGGCTTAGAAATGCCTCGAAAACCGTGCCATAAACTCTGAATCCAGCAAGATGATCAACACGAAAGTCGAAGACGTACCTCTCGTGATTCCAATGCCGCAGAAATCGTCCAAAAATACCGACGGAGTAGCTCGGTAGACCTCTCAGATCAAACTGCGACGATAACGGGCCTCCGATGAAAAATCGCCACACTGCGCTCCGATGCCGAAGTCATCGACGCCGCGGCTTCCAAAAAATCCGGGCCTCTGCCAGAAGATGCGCAAGATGAAGATCTCCAACTTTGCTAAAGGGGCCATGGGCAGGGGAGCTCGGGAAAGGGGGCAAAACTCCCCCACAAGACAGCTATTTATAGGCCCAGCCCGAAAAATCCACCTTT
Organism: Tillandsia leiboldiana; assembly: GCA_029204045.2. Lineage (NCBI taxonomy): Eukaryota > Viridiplantae > Streptophyta > Magnoliopsida > Poales > Bromeliaceae > Tillandsia > Tillandsia leiboldiana. Next base: position 50,993,707 of record CM055064.1, on the reverse strand, counting down.
GGACTTTTGGCCCAAAGTTTCGGGCGCCCGGTACTTCCGGGCTGCTACAGTAACGGGCCGGGCCCGTTACTGTGTGCGCCCGGAACGCTCACGGGCCGCCACGTGGCCCAGCACTGCTCCCCGCGCCCGGCGCACCTGAGCCAGCGAACCACGCAGCGCCACGTGTCCAAGCACTGTGCTGTGCTCCGCTGCGCCCGACCAACCACGTGGTGCCACGTGGCGCCCCCACGTCGCCCCCGACCGCGCCCACGCCGCGCCCACGTGCGCGACCGCGCCTCCCGCTGCCGCACGTCGGGCACGCGCCCCGAGGCACCCGCCTCCCGTCGCGTGGACCGCGCGCACCAGAACCCGCCAACCAAAAACAGCCACGTGTCCGCACCCGGTCCACCGTGCACCCGCGACGATCCCGTGGACCGCGCCTGCTGCGCCCGCCAACTGGGAGCCGCCACGTGGCCAGCCCCCCGGGTGCACGCCTCCGCGGTGGACCGCGCGCCTCCGCCGCCGCCAGCCGCCGCGCTCCGCCGTCCGCCGCCGCCGCCGGCGCCCCTCCGGCGGCCGGAACAGTACCAAACACCTCGAAATCCGTGCCGGGTCATCCGGGCTCCGAAAAATACAAGTAAATAGTCCATCTTGACCGTTTTCGCGCGCTGAATCCAAATCCGAAGTCCGATTTGCCAAATTCCTCTTCTAAAATTTGCCGAAAATTCCCGGAGAAGTGTTCTTTACTCAAATTTCGCGCTGAGTCCAATTTTAATAACCATTTCGCGCGAAACCACATCAAAACATCCGACGGGGTCCTCCGATCACTCACGTGATCCCGTATACACCCGAAGTCCATCACTTGAGTCCAAATTGGTGCAGAAACACCGTCGACATGCCACATAGGCCTCCAGAAGCTGCTAATCGCACTGTAGAAGCCCTGCGGAGATCTGGGTCACCACATCCTCCCCCACTAAAAGAAAGTTTCGTCCTCGAAACTAGCTCAACCCAAAAGGTGCCACAAAACAAGGGTAGGTACATAACACTGCCGTCTCCAGCTCTCAAGTCACCTGTCACTCCCCGTGATTACTCCACAACAACAACAACAACCGGTACGGCATGGCCCAAATTGCATAATTCTCTCATCTCATGAGCCAGAATTTGCAACGGCATCCCTCGTACCACAAGTACTCGCAGATCTCAAAGGAAACGAGTCATCACGGGCGAGGAATCCACAAGCCTAACACTCCTGAGCTGAGACGTGGAAGGAAAAGGCTGGGGGAAAAGAGAGAACAACCAATGTAGCACGCACCAAAACCGCTCCCTAGTGCCAGCTCAACCAGGCGATCCGAAACATACCCCATACGGTCGTCCAGAGAAAAGAAGCCCTAATCGGCTAGGGTCCTCGCTCAAACACTCTCGGATCCTGACCAATCGCATGGACTGCTTCACCGCAGTCTACCGTCAAAAGGGACCCTCAGGGACACAACCACGAGCCCTGTTCCGCAACGGTCCCACCCAGCGCCAGCAACGGAATCATCAAACTCAACCCCAAATAGCTCTCCGGTTCCAGGTATCCGCCACCACAGTGGCCCTAGCGGGGTGATACAAAATGCTCAAGAATAACCCAATGGTAACTCCACAGCCACCATGGGAGGCATCACTGACACAAGGTCCATCCCCCATCTCTGGCAAAGCTGCAATCGGCGCTAGTACCAGTCACATCATCCATTCGCCATGCTCTCCTGGCACTGCCAAATCCAAAAAAACTCCTCACCTCAGCAATAAATGTTGATCTCAGCCAAACTCAAATAGCATCCACATTGGCCAGAATTCCACCGCCGCTCCTATGGCTAACACAATGTGACCCAAGAAGGTAAGCTTCTAAAGCTAAAACTTGTATCTCAATAATCTGGCAAACAGCTTCATCCACACAGCATGGTAGCACATCCACCAGTGCTCCTCATGCTCCCAGCTGCTCAGGGAGTAGATCATAATATCCCTGGAGGATCTAGTTACCAAAGCAATCAAGTACAGCTGGAGCACAATTCCTCAAACCAAAAGAGTGGTAGGGCGTTAATCAATCCAATTGGCCTTACTAAAACATAATGCCCCTACCGTGACCTGAACACCATCTTGGCGAAATACTCAGCCGTAAGATTCCAAAATCTGTACCTGCATCAATCGTACAACTGCCGGAGTATAATTCCATCAAAAGGTCCAGAATAATACTTGGACCTGTCTACACTCGACCCATAAAAGGCCCTCACAATCGTGTATCAACGATGTGGCATCACCACCGTATATCAACGGCGTGGCACTAGGTCAAACAGACCCCTCGACCCATCAGATCCTTCAACTGCGCCATCAGCTCTCACAGCTCTACTGGCAATATCCAATGAGGTGCTGCCGAGGGTGGCGCGGTTCCCCGAACCACGCCAAACTCAATCTCTATCTCCCTAACCGGCGGCATTATCAACAGCTCAGGTGAAATCACACCCGGAATCTCGTGGCAACAGAGATATCTTTGGGTCCCGGTGCCGCCGTAAGCACCTCTCACACTGTCGCTATAACCATTGTGCTCTAACGACCTCAACAACCAAATCTCCTCTCGTCTGCCTCGCAGAAGGTCAAAGTCCTCACCTCCCGCAGTCTAACATCCTGTGGCACTGTGCCAACCAAAACCCAAGCACTAGGTCGAAACGCCGAACTGCCATAATTACCAATAAGTCCACCCATATAACTCGCGGCCTCAACTGCATAGGACATAAACCACAAGGGAGCACAACCTCTGTCTCTGCTCACATTGAGGCGACGAATAAAGTCATCCGCAGATAACAAATCCACGCTACCGTTGCGCTACTCTGATATAGATGCTGATGCTGCCATCGGGGTCCACCCGATCTCTGGCATCTCAAAAATTCGCCATCCAGGTACGGAGATGAGAAATGCCTCTGCCGGTCAGTCTGTCCTCCATCACCCGACGCCAAGCGCCGATATCCAGAACTCGCCTCTGGCGGCCGATCCCTATCCAAAGAAACAGCAGCGTCATGCTCCACACACAATGCCTACCCATCGAAGCGTCAATAATTCAAAACGGAGGGACCAACTAAACTGAAAGGTATCCTGGCGCAAACCATTCCCCGTCAAACATATCCTATGCGCCTCGTCCCTCGAAACCTGGAGCGTGCAGTTCGACAACTGTATAAACTCCCTAGCACATGGAGGCTCTCCGAGAGTCTCTCCATCACCACCAACCCCAATTCTGCCTACAAAGGCTCCAACTCAAACCTATGAATCGGGATGGTTCAGACTGCCGGGACCGGCTCCACCGATCAATGATGTCCCTAAGCTCAGCTACTATCCACCATCCACCCTGCCTCGGTGCCTCGGCACTGCTCGTCGGCACGGAGGGGGCTGCTCGCTCCATCGGCGCCACTGGTACAACTGAAGATACCACTGCATAGGAAGAGAGTACTGGAGGACACTCAAGCGGTACTGTAATTAACTGTGCTCTCAGCTCCCACAAGCGCATCAAACGTTCCATGGCCTCCTCCTGGCATCGGACAGCCTCCGACGTCTGTGCCATCTGGATCCATAACTCTTGGGTCTCGCTCTGCTCTGATAGCTCTGCCTCCCGCTGCTCGGGTTACTAAACAGATGCGGAAAGCGCATTCCTCACTGCACGACGTCTCACAAGCACCGTAGACCACTGCACAATAACAAACATCAGGACACAACAACCATACGACCCAATCCAGCGAAAGTCTAAGACATGTTATCAATTCCACAGCATTATGTTGTCTGCAGCCAACATAATCGCTTAGGAGCATAAACATGCCAATCACTCATCCCGTCTCATGGGAGAGGTACAAAACTCGATCAGGACTCTCGCTAAAAGTCACGACTCTCACGTAGTCATCCTAATGTCCAACCACAAGCCTAGGGTGTCTAAGTCCTCAATGACCTACAACCTAGGCTCTGATACCACTCTAATCTGCCACGCCCCGGGGTCGAAACTGCGACCCGGCTCGCCAACAGATCCGCCACCTATGCCAAACCCGCATAGGCGAAGCGTCCTACCTGCAAGAGAAGTACTACAGCTAAACAGATATCAGAGCTAAAAATAAAAAGTCTGCTGTATAACCAAATCAATCACCGTACAACTGGAAATAATACAACAATGTCCGCCTCCCAAAAAGATAATCATACAATATCCTCATATACAAACTCAGAACTCAACCGGGAGGTATCTCCAATAAATACATCAGTGTACAGGCTCTCAATACAACAATCCTCACTACAACAGTCTCTCAAAGGAGGAAAAATAAAATAACTAATCTACTGAAGCTCTCCTCTGAAGGGGTACCGCTACACTCCAACGACGGGTAGGGAACTAGCTCGCGACTCCCTCGCTCAGTCAGAAGGATCAGCAACAGGAACAACAGGAACCAGAGTAGAAGTTCCTGTGGGAAAAGACACCACGACGGGTGTGAGAACTACGTCCCAAGTAGTTCTCAGTGGGTGCCGCCAACAAGCCCGACGGTCTGCCCACCAAGTCCACTAGAGGCATAAAGTAACATAAGCAGTGCTGTAAGGAAAGCTGGAAAAGTAAACTCTACAGCTACTATGCCTCTACCTAGATGCTCAAGGAGTGGAACAGAAAGAACATGATGCCACAACTAACTCTCATCTCTGATCACCCAATCTGAACTGACTGCCTCATCAGGTCCAGTCAAGCCTGCGCCAACCTACTGCCGTTACGTCCCGGAGGAGCGGACTTACGTAGGACGTCCATGACTGCCAACATGCGCCAACCTACTGCCGTTACGTTCCGGAGGAGCGGACTTACGTAGGACGTCCATGACTGCCAACACCAGCACAGCCAGAGGGACAAATGCAACAACAAGTCGCAAAAGAAAAGCTCAATCTCACGCCGGTACACAACCCGGCCTCGCCTACTCCGGAGTGGCCCTCGAGGGGAGCGACCCGCTCGAGTCAAAGTAACCCATCTCAAGTATCTCTGTAAAGTATCTCTGTAAAGTATCTCTGTCAAGCCAAATGCGGCTCATGCAGGCTATGATCCACGATCAAACAGATCGGTAACTCCAAGCTCAAACACAACTCAGTCGGAAAAAGAACCTCGACTCAAACAGCTAAGTCGGAGAACCCTCAACGACTCAATCTGATAAAGCACGACCATGGCTGAGTCGGGAAACTTCCACGACTCGATCTGCCAGAACCCCAAGATCCTCAAAGCTAAGTGGGAGAACCATCTCCACCACTAAATCAGAGAAACAACCTCTAGATCACACTCTACCAACTCATAGCACAAAGTCGCATCCACTGCGAACAACTGCCTCTACAGGCCAACATCGCATCCACTGACCCGAGGAAAGGTCCGGGAACCCCGAAAGACTAGAACCTACAATCCAAATCAAACAAGAACAGGCTTTAGGCATAGCCTCTCGTTGTTCTCGTCCCAAGAAGAATGCAGACCTTAGAACCCAGACCACTCGAATCATCTCGGGTGGTTAATTTATAGGAAAAGGTGACATTTCTTACTGAAGCCCTTTGATCTGTAAGAAATCCATATTTCATGATTTTTAGTTCTTTTTAGGAAAACAGTTGAAACCAAGTTTTATATCCAAGCCTCGAAGGGCTAATGCCTTTGTCCAATCAAACATGAACCGACTCCGGCGACCCTACGATGCTTGGAAGAAACCATTTGGTTGATAAAAATCATATGAGTGTCCAAAAAGGTTCTGGGTTTAAGGTCCTGCTAACACTGATCTACCGCTGCCACTAACACAACGGCGACAGATAAAACAAGAAAAATAAAACATCTCGGGACCGCCGTCTACCCAACGGCTCCCGCTACAGAAGAACAACCAACTACATCTACCAGACTCCACTCTGCTCCCAAGCACGAGTGTAACATGCATCCCACACTAAAAGATAACTCCTGACCACTCGGCCCACTACCCGGGCGAGGAAGAACACTATGTCCAGGAAAGTAGAAGTGTGGATGTCTAAAGCAGAAATAACCCTAGCCCAAGTGAGGGTTTTCTACTAGTCTGGTTACACATGCAACATATGACGGGGTGCTAGGTCAAGTTCCAATAACTATAATTTACAGATGGTAGAAAGCAAGGAGATGACAATACCATCAGATAATACAAGGAATAGCAATTCCTACATTCTAACATGCTGCACAAGCATTTCACTATCATGCATAGTCCTACTATAGCAGATTTAAAGCACAGTCCATCAATCTTGGAGACAAGGCCACCCACCTGAAAATGCTAACAGTCCGGAGTCGCACAGCTGAGAAAGTCCAGAAACAGATATCTCTACACACCCACCAATCCAACAATACAGGAACAGTGATCAATACCTCCTGGGTACAAAAACACAACCCAAAGTTACACTTAATTCCATAAAATCCAAGCATCACAAATCTGCTGGGAACAGTCCCCTTAATGCGAAATTTTCACCTGTAAAACGAACTCCAAAAATTCCAATAAAAATATCACAGCGAGCGTCTCGTCGAGACCTTCGAAACGGGTACCTGCACGCCCAAATCCGAGCCCCGTAGGCCGAGTTACAAATTCCACAGTACAGGTGCGCAGACACTCACAACCACACAACTGTAAACTCAAACACAGATAAAAGGGGAATAGTATACCTTCGGGCAAGCCTCAGAAAAATCCCGGAAAAATACAATGATAATCCTTGCGACGAGTAGATCCAAAAAGTGTATAGGCTCATCTCGATCCGACACTCGGGTGCGGAGATAAAATTCCGGCAAGGGGCCGCTGTCCAAAAACTCCACCAGAAAATAGCGGCTTAGAAATGCCTCGAAAACCGTGCCATAAACTCTGAATCCAGCAAGATGATCAACACGAAAGTCGAAGACGTACCTCTCGTGATTCCAATGCCGTAGAAATCGTCCAAAAATACCGACGGAGTAGCTCGGTAGACCTCTCAGATCAAACTGCGACGATAACGGGCCTCCGATGAAAAATCGCCACACTGCGCTCCGATGCCGAAGTCGTCGACGCCGCGGCTTCCAAAAAATCCGGGCCTCTGCCAGAAGATGCGCAAGATGAAGATCTCCAACTTTGCTAAAGGGGCCATGGGCAGGGGAGCTCGGGAAAGGGGGCAAAACTCCCCCACAAGACAGCTATTTATAGGCCCAGCCCGAAAAATCCACCTTTGGACTTTTGGCCCAAAGTTTCGGGCGCCCGGTACTTCCGGGCTGCTACAGTAACGGGCCGGGCCCGTTACTGTGTGCGCCCGGAACGCTCACGGGCCGCCACGTGGCCCAGCACTGCTCCCCGCGCCCGGCGCACCTGAGCCAGCGAACCACGCAGCGCCACGTGTCCAAGCACTGTGCTGTGCTCCGCTGCGCCCGACCAACCACGTGGTGCCACGTGGCGCCCCCACGTCGCCCCCGACCGCGCCCACGCCGCGCCCACGTGCGCGACCGCGCCTCCCGCTGCCGCACGTCGGGCACGCGCCCCGAGGCACCCGCCTCCCGTCGCGTGGACCGCGCGCACCAGAACCCGCCAACCAAAAACAGCCACGTGTCCGCACCCGGTCCACCGTGCACCCGCGACGATCCCGTGGACCGCGCCTGCTGCGCCCGCCAACTGGGAGCCGCCACGTGGCCAGCCCCCCGGGTGCACGCCTCCGCGGTGGACCGCGCGCCTCCGCCGCCGCCAGCCGCCGCGCTCCGCCGTCCGCCGCCGCCGCCGGCGCCCCTCCGGCGGCCGGAACAGTACCAAACACCTCGAAATCCGTGCCGGGTCATCCGGGCTCCGAAAAATACAAGTAAATAGTCCATCTTGACCGTTTTCGCGCGCTGAATCCAAATCCGAAGTCCGATTTGCCAAATTCCTCTTCTAAAATTTGCCGAAAATTCCCGGAGAAGTGTTCTTTACTCAAATTTCGCGCTGAGTCCAATTTTAATAACCATTTCGCGCGAAACCACATCAAAACATCCGACGGGGTCCTCCGATCACTCACGTGATCCCGTATACACCCGAAGTCCATCACTTGAGTCCAAATTGGTGCAGAAACACCGTCGACATGCCACATAGGCCTCCAGAAGCTGCTAATCGCACTGTAGAAGCCCTGCGGAGATCTGGGTCACCACAATCACCCATCCAAACACCATCTTGACCGAAGGTTTGAAAACATGATCCTGTGATTGAGAGCTCAAGAACATGAAAAATTATTTAATTTTCAAAAATTTGAAAAAATCATATCCAAACAATCTTTATCATGTATAGAGACTAGGAATCAAGTTAGATTTGCAAAAAAAAATTTAAAAGTAGATCAATCCCATGATTTTCAAAAATTCTAAAAATTTGCCTTAAAACCGAATTTTTAGAAATCGAAACCCAAAAATTCGTTAATCAAATGAATACAAGACATAAAAACAAATTTAAGGTGTCCAGAGTTCTTATTCCAAAAGAAATTTGATCAAAAATCTTGCAAAACAGAGATTATACCATGAAATCCCTCACGTCTTGATGAACATTCATAAAAACAGTGAAAACAAGAGTTTTGATCATAAGAACTTACTTGAATCGAGTGAAAACAAGTTGCAATAGATCCAAATCTCCTTGATTCTAGAGAGAGAAACTCTGGAAAATTAGAAAGAAAAAGATTAGAGAGAATAGAATTCGAAAAACCCTTCGTTTCTATTAAAACCTAGCCGCGGTCCGGATCGGGTCGGGAGTTCAGTCCGGATCGGCTACTCGCAGAGAAATCCCAGCGTTCAGGATCCGGACTGAGTCCATCCAGTCCGGACTGCCTGCAACTTTTTCTCCAGAAAAATTTGTAAAAATTTCAGAAAATTCAGAAAAAGTATGTAAGAATTCTTGCATATCAAATTTAAACAGAAAGTATTGTTTCACATCAAAAGAAATAGATTATGTTAAATATATCATTAATACTCAATTAACGAAATAAAAATTTATAAAAGTTATATCCTCTAAAGTTGAGAAAGTTCTAAACATCAATCACTATCTAATGAGTAATGTGTTTATCAAATCATCAATTGAATAAAGAAAATAAAACACAAAGATCGATAGATGTTTGAAATTCCAAATAAATTAGATAATGCTATCTAGTCAATATGTTTTAGGGAGTGGCTATTTGAGCATCTTTCAATTTGAAATCCCACCTTATACCAACTTTTGAATTTTACAAAGTCAAGTATTCCAAAAGGCATTTTATCTAATAAATAAGAAACACCATGCTTGGTAAACATGTGGTAGCTGCACACAATACTCGGATGACCGAGGTGATAGCTCTTTCCTCCATGTGGTGGTAGTTTTCACACTCCACTGAGGGATGTAACTCTTTCCACATCTTTTGAGCATGAAACTTTAAATAATACCCCCCTCAATTGGCTATCAATTATATAAAATATAAGGTATTCAACCAACTATTGATCTCATGTTCATACTTAACTCAATTATCAAATAAGATAAAAACTATACCAAGAGATCACTGAGAGAGGAATTGACTTTGATCAAATAAAGATAAAATAATTGATATAAATGATCAATGCATCAAGAGAGTTATAATGATATCCAGATCATAATGAATTTCTCTAAACATGAAAAGATGAAATTAAAGTCAATTTTATTAATGCTCAGTTATTGTTCTATATATAAACAAAAAGAACACAAAACACAAAATAAAACATAACCTAAGCAATGGTTCAAAAATTATTATTTCAAAGAAAGCATTCCAATTGCTTTACGCAAATGAATAAAACGTTTTTGATCCAAAGGTTTTGTTAAAATATCGGCTAATTGATCTTCAGTTGAAACATATGAAATTTGTAAAGTACTTGATTCAACTAGCTCTCTAAGAAAATGATATCTAAGTTCAATGTGTTTTGTTCTCGAGTGCAACACATGGTTTTTAAAAATGTTTATGGCACTAGTGTTGTCACAAAGTATTATTACCGAAGTCGCAGGAATGCGAAAGTCGCTCAACACACTTCTCATCCAAATCAATTGAGTCGAACAACTTCCCGCTGAAATGTATTCCGCCTTGGCAGTAGAGAGAGCAATGCAGTTTTGCTTTTTACTATGCCACGCAACAAGACAATGGCCAAGGTAAAAACAGGCACCACTCGTGCTCTTCCGATCATCCACTGATCCAGCCCAATCGGTATCCGAATACCTATTATATTGAGAGATGTGCACATAGGATACCAAATTCCGAAATTGATAGTACCTTTGACGTACCGGATGATCATTTTCACCGCTTTCAGGTAAATTTCATTCGGTGCTGATTGATATCTCGCGCAAATCCCACACTGAAAGAAATATCCGGGCGACTAGCTGTAAGGTAGAGTAGACTTCCAATCATGCTTCGGTAAAGCTTCTCGTCTACACTCTCTCCGTGAGATTCACTTCCTAATCCCTTATTGCTAGTTCCCATAGGAGTCGGAAAGTCTTTAGAGTTCTCAAATCCAAATTTCTTGACCAACTCCTTCGCATACTTGGATTGACATAAATGAATGCCATCATCACTTTGCTTAACTTGCAATCCAGGAAAATATGTAAGCTCGCCCATCATGGACATCTCAAATTCGTTTTCCATTGTTTCGGCGAATTTTGAAGCATCGTTGTTCCTTATAGCACCAAACACGATGTCATCCACATATATTTGTGCCACAATGAAGTTGTCTTGAAAGTGCTTCACAAAGAGTGTCCGATCGGCCCCCCCTCGAGTATAGCCCATTTTCAAAAGGTGCTTTGTCAATATTTCGTACCATACTCGCAGTGCTTGTTTTAGACCGTAAATAGCCTTTTTCAATCGAAAAACATGGTTAGGTAGTTTATGATCAATGAAACTTTTCGGTTGAGCAACATAAACTTTTTCATTTAGAAAACCATTTAAAAATGCGTTCTTAACGTCCATTTGAAAAAGTTTTATTTTAAAATGACAAGCAATTGCGAAAAGTATATGAATGGACTCGAGACGAGCAACCGGGGCGAAAGTCTCATCAAAATCTATACCTTCAACTTGTGAATAGCCCTGAGCAACCAAACATGCTTTGTTCCAAATGACGGTACCATCTTCGTTTTTCTTGTTCTTGAAAATCCATTTAATACCGATGATATTTTGTTGCTTTGGGGGCTTTGTTAATTCCCAGACTTTGTTCCTTTCAAATTGATTGAGCTCTTCTTGCATTGCTTCAATCCAATAGTCATCTTGAAGAGTTTCATCAATGTTCTTTGGTTCGACCATGGAGTCATAACATGCAACTCCACAAACCAATTGTCTCCGAGTTCTAACTCCTTTTTGAGGATCTCCAATGATGTTTGATTCCGGATGGTCCTTGGAGATTCAAAGCGTTTGAGGTAACGGATACTCGGGGGTATTTGTGATGATTCCTGCACATTAGATAAACTAGAAGAACCATGAGATACATCACCATTTTCAGAAGAGTTATCATGCAAAGGTGCAATATAATTAGCAGGAGATTTATCATCAATAGACATATCAGGAGTAGATTTATCAGAAGAAAAGTGAAATGCTTCATCTACTTTAACATTGAAAGATTCTATCATCATTTTAGATTCAAGGTTAAATACCCGATAAGCTCTACTATTTGTAGAATAATCCATAAAAATTCCTTCATCACTTCGAGAGTCGAATTTTCTAAGATTTTCTCGATCGCGTAAAATGTAACAGTGACTCCCAAAGATACGAAAATATTTTATATTTGGTTTTCTACTCAGCCAAAGCTCATATGGTGTATTTAAAGTACTCGGGCGCAAATAGATGCGATTGATCACATAGACCGCGGTGTTAACTGCTTCAGCCCAAAAGTGTAATGGAAGTTTCCGGCTATGAAGCATAACACGCGCCATCTATTGAACAACTCTATTTTTGCTCTCGACTACACCATTCTGTTGTGGTGTATAAGGTGCAGAGAATTCATGTTTTATGCCGTTTGAAGTGTAAAAATTAATGAATTTAGAATTAATGAATTCTCCACCTCTATCACTCCGAACACGAACGATCTTTTCATTCTTTTCAATCATAATACGATGACAAATCTCATGAAAAGAATCGAAAGTATCCGCGCTTTCTCTCTTAAAAATAATACCCATGAATATCTAGAGTAATCATCAACCAAAAGAAAAATGTACAATTTACCTCCCAAACATGGTTGACGAGTCGGCCCCATTAAGTCCATATGCAATAATTCTAATTGCCGTTTGGTTCCCACGTGGTTCAAGTTCCGATGCGTGGCTCTCGATTGTTTTCCCTTTTGACAACCTCCACACACAATGTTTTCCTTAAAAGACAATTTAGGAACACCTCTAACCACGTCTTTATTAGATATTCTAGAAAGTTCCTTAAAGTTTATGTGACCTAGTCTTTCATGCCAACGTGCTTCATTATCAAGTGACATTAGGTTACATTGTTCAGAAATTTTATTAGGAACTACATAGCAGTTATTTTGTGACCTAACCCCTGTCAAAAAGAATGAATGATTTTTGCTAGTTACAATACATTCAACAGAAGAGAAATTAACTGAAAAACTATTATTACACAATTAGCTAATGCTTATGAGGTTAGTCTTAAGGCCTTCAACAAATAAAACATTGTTCAAAATCGGGCCATCTGGAATAGTGATTGTTCCTTTTCCAACTATTTTAGAAGATCGACCATCTCCGAAAATTATAAGTCCTCCGGAGGTTTTCTCAAAAGTTTGAAAATAGTTTTTATCACCAGTCATGTGACGGGAACATCCACTATCTAAGTACCAAGACGAATTGTCATATGCATGTAGTGATGCGTGTATGACAAGACAAGGAATGTGTATGACAAGACAAGGAAAGAGTTCACCTTTGCACAACCAAACCTTACGAGTTTTGGAATACGTCGACAATGATCGTGAAGTTGATCTCCTTGGTGAACGCGTCTTGTTCGGTTGATCACTTTTCTTTGGAATCCATGATGACGTCGTCTTGTGGGGTGTACTACCAAAGTTCTTCACCTTTGGATGGTTCTTGCGAATTTCCTGGTGGACGAACTTGTTGGTAGTTATTGCAAGTCTTGCTTGATTTGTTCGCTTGACTTCATACTTGCAATTCTGTCTAATGTGCCCTGCAAAACCACAACGATAACATACCTTGGAAAGATTTGATCCTGACCGAATTGAGGTAGATTTGTTAACGTTGGATGCGATAATTTTCGTCGGAGGAGGAGAAACCGACTGGGGCACAAACTTCGTACCACTCAAACTTGGATTTTCACTAGTTCGATATCCAAGGCCCAAACGATTCGTTTGACCAAGACCAAGCAACTTGTCCAACTTGCTCCTTCTAGAAGAGAATCGCTTCAAATCTTCCTTAAGTTGGAATATAGTCTTTGTCATCTCCAATTTTTCTTGTTGAGCCTCGGAGTGGAGCTTCAAGAAGTAATTAGCTTTATCCACCAATTTGATATGTTCCTTCTCGAAATGCTCATTCTTCTCTTGAAGAGAAATATTTATTTTGACCAAACTATCCCTTTCCTCTTCAAGAGCGTTTGAGAGAGAAGTTGTCTTTTTAGTCTGTTCTTCAAGATCCCACAATCTTCTTCTCAAACTCTTGTTATGCTTTGCAAATTTCTTTGAATTTTAATAATTTATGGTAGGCAAAAGCAAAGTCTTCACCTTCGGAATCGCTTGGTTCATCATCCGATGCAGTTTTTTCATTCAAGGAGGAGATGGATAATGAATCAGAGGTAGTCGTTGAAAAACACACAAAAGGTGAAGTTGTGGACGCAATGAATGCTGTGGCGTTGTTATCCTCATCACTGGAAGATGACTCATCAGAAGTGGAAGTGTCATCCCACGTGACGGCTTGCATAGCCTTCTTCTTTGACGGATTCTTGTTGGGACACTTCGTTGAGATGTGGCTATAACCTCGGCATTTGAAGCACTGGATTTGTCCCTCGGTGTTCTTCTTGTCCTTTGAAGAACCCTCTTGCTTTCTTGATTTAAAGTTTGAAGATTCTTTGCCTTTCTTGGACTTAACAAAGGATGATGGTTTGCTTGAATTTCTCCTTCGAAAGCTCTGGCGAAATTTTCTTGTCAAGAATGCAAGTTGTTTCTCAAAATCCTCCATTGATAGATCATCATCAACGTCTGAGGAGGATGAATCCGCGTATTCTTCTTTTCTTGATTTCAATACAAAACCTGAAGACTTAGAAGAAGAGGAAGGCTTTCTAGAAGAATAGTTAGTAGGAAAAGTCATTTCATAAGTTTGAAGTGCACCAACTAATTCTTCTACTTTGATTTCGTCCGGGTGTTTTACTGTTTCAATAGCTGCGACCTTAGGGCGAAATCTTTCAAGAAAAGTTCTCAAAATCTTTCTTATAACTTTAGATTCTGAAATTTTCTCTCCCAAGTTAGCACATGTATTTACGATATCTTGCAATCGTGTATAATAATCTGTGAAAGATTCATTTTCTGCCATATGAATAGAGTCAAACTTGCTCGTAAGCATCTGCAGTTTTTGAAGCTTCACAAGGCTTGTACCCTCATGTGTAACTTGTAGAGTATCCCAGATTTCTTTTGCGGTCACACATGCTGAGATGCGAGAGAACTCAGTTTGAGACAAAGCATTAAATAGAGCATTAATTTCCTTGCCGTTGTAAGAAGAAGCATCGATTTCTTCCTTAGTCCACTTCGACCTAAGTTTGATGGTGACAACATCGACAAAAATCATAGTTGGATATGATCATCCAAACTCAATTGATTGCCAAACCCGTTCATCGATGGAAATCAAGAATGCTCTCATGCGTACTTTCCAGTAGGCATAATTTGTTCCATCAAAGAACGGTGGTCTATTGATGTTTCCACATTCAGCCATTGTTTACAACCATATTCCCGCTCTGATACCACTTGTGGGTTATGTTAATATGGATCAGAATAGAGGAAAAACCACCTAAAGCGGGGGTGAATAGGTGTAAACAATAAACACACCAAATCGTTGCGTAAAAAATAACCCAATGCGGAAAATAAATAAAGTACGCAAGATTTTACGTGGAAAACTCCGTCACAGGAGTAAAAAACCACGGGACCGATAACACGACGAAATTCACTAAGATTAAACACGCACAAGGTGATTTACCGTAACCCTACGACTCAACCTTTTCCATGCGCTCCAAGTAGATCTTCTCCGCTCGCTCCACAACGCGCCTCGAATCCACGATTTGCGTCCAACGCCGAATCCACGACGTACAACGTCGAATCCGCGACGTCCAATCGAATCCATGGTCTTCACCAATGTAGTACATATCGATCACACGAACGTACCTCGCTTCAAATCCACGAAAGCGGTAACACCTTGAATCCACAACGCCACGCGAATCCACGCGCCGATTTTTAGGAAAATCGTTATTTTTGTTGGTGATGATAATCCGCCGAATACTTAGATCAAAGATAGATAAGAAAACACCATCTAAGTATTCATCAATTTGATTCCACAAGAAATAAGAGTTTGGAAACCCTAGAATCAAATTGATAAATATAGACAAAGAAACATATGATTGATCATGTTTTCCTTTCTTCTCTATATGTGGACTTTGATAATCTCCGTTTTAATTCTTAACCCTAAAAGATGAAAATATGGGTTTATTTATAGGCTAGAAACCTTTAGAAAGATATAAGAATAAAAAACTACCTTATCTGGAATTTTCCCGCTCGGCGGTCTGGACTGGACTGATCCGGACTGTCGTCTTTAGACAGAACTTTTCCAGAAAAACAAGTTCGGAGTCCGGACTGAAATTTCCTGATCCGGACTATTCATGCGATTTCTGCAAACACATAGTTCGGGGTCCGGACTGAACAGAGGCTGCTCCGGACTTGAATTCCACATGAACTAAACTATGTTCGGGGTCCGGACTAAAATGGTCTGATCCGGATCCTGAACATCCAACTTGTCCAGTTTTTAATTTTTATGTAATGAAAAATCTTCCAAGTGTTTCTAAACTACAAGAATATATTCGGATCATCAAAAATATTTAGTTAAATGTACCTGATCCTTTTGAATTCATTCTTCTTGAGATTGATGTATATGATCCACAATTCTTCATCTTCAATCTTCAAGACTTAAATTAAACATTTCACGAAATACGCCAATACAAAATCCTTAACAGTGCTGTCGAGGTCGGCGCGGTTCCAAGAACCACGTCAATCACAATCTCAATCTCTCTAACCGGCGGCATCATCATCAGCTCAGGTAGACTCACACCCGGGATCTCACGGGCAATAGGGATATCCTTGAGTCACAGTGCCGCCGTAGGCACCTCTCACACTATCGCTGTAACCTGTGTGCTCTAATTGTCTCTACAAACAAGCCTCCTCTTGTCTGCCTCATAGAAGGTCATAGTCCTCTCTCTCCGCAGTCAAACATTATGTGGTACTGTGCCAACCAATCTCAAGCACTGGGTCAAAACACCAAACTGCCACAAATACCAATAAGTCTACCGGTATAACTCGTAGTCTCAACTGCACTGGACATGATCCACATGCCTCCTCCACATGCACAACACCGACAGGAACCTGTACCTCTAGTGCACGTGGTAACGACTCTGCCTCTAGTCCATGCAGGTGTCACGCCCCGGGGTCGAAACTGCGACCCGGGCTCGCTAACAGATCCGCCGCCCATACGGTGAACCCCGTATAGACGAAGCGTCAAACCTGCAAAAGGAAGATGCTATACTAAACAGATATCAGAGCTGGAAGTAAACTGCTATAAATAAAATAAATACAACTCCAAGTCCTCACCACAAGTACAAAAGTCGTTCAACTCTGAAATAAAAGTACAACTCTATACCTCACTACAAGGTCTCTCAAACAAGTAACTCTCAAAATATAAAAAGAGTACCTCTACTCAAGGGACGACGACTGGTAGGGATCTAGCTCGCGACTCCCTTACCTCGCTCTGAAGAAGCAACCGCTGGAGCAGCAGGAACAGGAGTAGAAGTCCCTGGGGAAAAGACACCACGACGGGTGTGAGAACTACCTCCCACAGTAGTTCTCAGTGGGTGCCGCCAACAAGCCCGACGGTCTGCCCACTAAGTCCACTAGAGGCATAAAGTAACAAATGCGGTGCTGAAAGGAAAGAGCTGAAAAAAGAATAACTCTACAGCTACTATGCCTCTATCTAGATGCTCAAAAAGTGGAACAGATGGAAAACATGATGCATCTACTCAAACACAGTATCCTAAATCAACCAAATCACAGTGACTGCCACATAGGGTCCAGTCAAACCTGCGCCCACCTACTGTCGCACATCCACATGAGGACGGGTCTACCGTAGGGTGTCCGTGACTGCCAAAACTGGCTCAACCAGAGGGCACCTACTGCCGCACATCCACAAGAGGACGGGTCTATGGTAGGGTGTCCGTGGCTGCCAAAATTGGCTCAGCCAGAGGGACTGCGTCGACAAGTCGCGATAGCAAGTAGCAGGCCCAACTCCGGAGTGGCACTCGAGGGGCGCGACCCCACCGAGCAAAGTATCCGCGCATCTTTGTCGAGCTCAATATGCCTCATGCAGGCTATAGTCCAAAACCACGATCAACAAGATCGACAATAACTGATATCCCAACTCAACTCACTGGCTAAAAATACTCACAGCCGGGACTACCGCCTACCCGACGGCTCCCAGCACAGAACACCAAACTCAGGTAGGACCGACACCATAAGGGTTCGAAAATCCCGATAGGTCGGTCCATAGAACCCTATCAAACAAGATCAGACTCCAGGCTCCGCCTATCGAAGTTCCCTACCCCCTTACAGTTCGGGAACACGACAATCTCTGTACAACAAGCGAAAGACACCATCCAGGGCCCGAAAGTTTCGGAAGACCAACACCTACAACCCTATCAAACAAGAACAGGTTCCAGGCTCGGCCCCCGAGGCTTTCGTCCCGACCAAGGAACGGCCCCTAGAACCCAGATCACCCAAACTCTCTCCGGTGAGGAAGTTGTAATAAAAAGATGACAGTTATTACTGAAAATTATTTTAATCTGAGAAACCCAATTTGATATATTTTAGTTCTTTTAAGAAAACTCGTTTAAATTAGTTTTATTTTCCAAACCCTGAAGGGCTATTGCCATCACCCAAATCAAACAAGAACAGGCTCTGGCGACCCCTCGAGATTTGGAAGAAAACCTTAGTTTACAGAAATCGTATGTGTCTAAAAATAGCCTGGGTCCTAGGTCCTGCTGACACTGGTAAACAACTGCCACTAACACAGTGGCGACAAATAAAACATCTCGGGACCGCCGTTTACCCAAACGGCTCCCGCTACAGATGAATGATCAACTACATCTACCAGACTTCACTCTGCTCCCAAGCACGAGTGTAAATGCATCCCACACTAAAAGAAATCCGACCACTCGGCCCACTACCCGGGCGAGTATAACACTATATTCAGGAAGAAAAGAAGTGTGGATGTCTAAAGCAGAATAAACCTAGCCCAAGTTGGAGTTTTCTACAGTCTGGTTGAACATGCTGCATATGACGGGGGTGCTAGGTCAAGTTCCAAGATAACAATAATTTTACAGATAATAGACAGCAAGGAGATGACAAGATCATCCGATAGTACAAGAAATATTAACACACAATTTCTAGCCTGCTACCCAGTCCAAACACTATCATGAATGATTCTATATAAATAGAATTAGTACGCAGTCCATAGATTTTGAAAGCAAAGCCACCCACCTAAACGTACCAACTGTCCGGGGTCGTACAGCTAAGAAAGCCCAAAAACAGCTATAACCCAAAGTCCACCAAGCCAACAACACGGTAGCAGTGCTCAAAACATCCTGGGAACACAACACGTTCCAAAAATTACACTTAATTCCACTAAATTCCACATATTAAAAAATCTGCGGTGAACAGTTCTCTTTCTGCGAAAATTTTACCTGTAAAACAGCCTCCAAAAATTTCTGTAAAAATATGACGGCGATCCTTGCGAAGTGTAGATGTCGATAGAGTCCTGAAACGTCGAATTCCAATGTCCGGATGCGGAGATAAAAATCTGCGAAGACCTTGCTGTCCAGGAATCTCACCAGCAAAACAGGGGCTCAGTAAAGCCTCAAAAAATGTGCTAAAACCCCAAATCTAGATGAAACACTCAACACGAAAGTCGAAGATATACCTCTCGTGAATCCAACGCCACAAAAATCGTCCAAAAATTCAGTCCGGGTAGCTCTGTAGACCTCTCAGACTGAAGTGCGATGGAAATAG
The DNA here is from genome assembly GCA_029204045.2 of Tillandsia leiboldiana. Lineage (NCBI taxonomy): Eukaryota > Viridiplantae > Streptophyta > Magnoliopsida > Poales > Bromeliaceae > Tillandsia > Tillandsia leiboldiana. The sequence continues at coordinate 50,974,434 of CM055064.1, read as the reverse complement.
GCCTCCAACTAAAAATCATCGCACTGCGCTCCGATGCCGAAGTCGTCGATGTCGCGGCTTCTTAAAATTCCGGGCCTCTGCCAGAAGATGCGCAACATGAATATCTCCAACTTTTCTAAAGGGTCCAAGGGCAGGGGAGCTCGGGAAAGGGGGCAAAAAGCCCCAGCAAGCCAGCTATTTATAGGCCCAGCCCGAAAATCTGCATTTTTGGACTTTTGGCCCAAAAATTCGGGCGCCCGGGGCATTCGGGCTGCTACAGTAACGGGCCCCGAATTCCTCTCGGGCCGCCACGTGGCCCAGACGCGCTCCCCGCGCCCGGCGCACGTGCGCCCGCGAACCGCGCGACGCCGCGTGTCCCGACACGCGGACGTGCGCGGCTGTGCCCGGCCAACCACGGGGCGCCACGTGGCGCCCCCACGTCGTCCCCCAACCGCCTTGCCGTACGGCCACCTGGTCCAGCCGCTGCGTGGACCGCGCGCACCAGGACCCGCCAACCACACATCACCACGTGTCCACCCGGTCCACCGTGCACCCGCGCAGAAAATCCGTGGACCGCGCCTGCTGCGCCGGCCAACAGGAAGGCGCCACGTGGCCCGCGCCTGGTGCACGCCTCCCGCGGTGGACCGACCGGCCTCTCCTCGGCCCGCCGCCGCGCTCCGCCGCCCGCAGCCGCCGCCGCCGCCTCTCCGGCCGCCGAAACAGTAACCCCACGCCTCGAAATCCGTGTTTTGGCGTCCGAGCTCCGAAAAATACAAGTAAATAGTCCATTCCGCTCATTTTCACGCGCTGAATCCAAATCCGAGGTCCGTTCGGTCAAATTCCACTCCTAAAATTTCCCGAAAATTCCCGGAAAAGTAAACTTGATCCATTTTTCATGCCGGGACTATTCCTTGGTTCCAATAAGCGCGCAAAAACCTCAATCACCCAATATGGACTTCCAGATAAGCCAACAAGCTCCAATTTCACCAGAAATCCAATCTTGGGCCCGACACGCGCACACACACTCCCCGAAGCCACTAATCCATCAGTAAACCCTTAAGTGGGGATTCGGGTCCTCACAGCAGGAATGCACAATGCTCTAACTCGGACTGCTATAATAAAATCACACCTGCGACACCCCGATCCACTGTCGTGGTGCCCTCCAACCAGGCGACACAGACTCATCCGCTCGATGAAGGTGGTCGTCGCTCAGTCTGCCAGAAAATATCTAGATCAATCTCCTAGGGAGCACGACCTCTGTCTCTGCTCACCCTGGGGCGACGAATGTGGTTCTCTGCAGATAACAACTCCACGCTACTGCTGTTGTTGATACTAATGCTGATGCTGCCGTCGGGGTCTACCGACCTCTGGCGTCTCAAAAATCCACTACCCTAGGGAAAGAAATTAGGAATGCCTGTCACGCCCCGGGGTCGAAACTGCGCCCTGGGCTCGCTAACAGATCCGCCGCCCATACGGTGAACCCCGTATAGACGAAGCGTCTAACCTGCATAAGAGATACTATACTAAACAGATATCAGAGCTAAAAATAAACTGCTATAAATAGAATAAATACAACTCCAAGTCCTCACCACAAGTACAAAAGTCGCTCAACTCTGAAATAAAAGTACAACTCTATACCTCACTACAAGGTCTCTCAACAACAAGTAACTCTCATAACATAGAAAGGGTACATCTACTCTCTGGACGACGACTGGTTGGGATCTAGCTCGCGACTCCCTTACCTCGGTCTGAAGGAGCGGCAACTGGAACAGCAGGAACAGGAGTAGAAGTCCCTGGGGAAAAAGACACCACGACGGGTGTGAGAACTGCATCCCACAGTAGTTCTCAGTGAGTGCCGTCAATAAGCCCAACGGTCTGCCCACTAAGTCTACTAGAGGCATAAAGTAATAAATGAAATACTGAAAGAAGAGCTGGAAAAGAATATCTCTACAGCTACTATGCCCCTATCTAGATGCTCAACAAGTGAAACAGATGGAAAACATGATGCATCTACTAACTCTCAGGTGTAGTAACCCAATCTAATAATGACTGCCACACAGGGTCCAGTCAAACCAGCGACCACCTACTGCCGCACATCCTCAACATGACGGGTCTATCGTAGGGTGTCCGTGACTGCCACATCTGGGCCAGCCAGAGGGACGGCGTCGACAAGTCACGATAGAAGAACTCAATCTCACGCCGGTTACAACAACCCGGTCTAAAGCTCAATCTCAACGCCGGTTACAACTACCCGGTCTAAAGCTCAATCTCGACGCCGGTTACAACAACCCGGTCTCGCCTACTCCGGAGTGGCACTCGAGGGGAGCGACCCGCTCGAGTCCATAAGTAACCCATGTCCAACAGCTCTGTCATGCATCTCAGTCAATCAGGCAAAAGTCGACACTATGCTCAAAGTGGAGACTCACTCAATCCACAATGCAAAAACCCAGCCCCAACTGATGTATAACACTAATCGGTCAAACCGCCCGCAGTTCGCGGTTACCGAAATATTAACCCGAGTCGATAATCTGGTGCAATCCCACTCGACTCAACAATGTAGCTATACTATCCCCCCATCCCTGCTCTCTAACCCGAGCAACAAGGAACACTCGACAGTCGGGACCGCTGTCAACCCAACGGCTCCCTAAAACAGGCATCACTGACAGAATAACTCCACAATAGAAACAATAAAGGGTCCGGGAACCCCGGAAGACTAGAACCTACAACCCTAATCAAACAAGAACACGCTCTAGGCATAGCCTCTCGTTGTTCTCGTCCCAAAGGAAAAAGGGCAGACCTTGGAACCCAGACCACTCGAACCATCTCGGGTGGTTAAATTTGTCGGAAAAAGGTGATATTTCTTATTGAAAGCCATTTGATCTGAAAGAAATCCATATTTAATGATTTTTAGTTCTTTTTAGGAAAACAATTGAAAACAAGCTTTATATCCAAGCCTCGTAGAGCTAATGCCTTTGTCCAATCAAACAAGAACAGACTCGGCGACTCCACGATGCTCGGAAGAAAATATTGGTTGACTAAAATCATATGTGTGTCCAAAAATAGTTCTGGGTTCAAGGTCCTGCTATCACTGGTACAAAGCTGCCACTGACACAGTGGCGACAAATAAACAAGAAACCAAAACATCTCGGGACCGCCGTCTACCAACGGCTCCCGCCACAGATGAACGATCAACTATATCTACCAGACTCCACTCTGCTCCCAAGCACAAGTGTAAAATGCATCCCACACTAAAAGAAACCCGACCACTCGGCCCACTACCCGGGCGAGTAAAACACTATGTCCAGGAAAGAAAAGAAGTGTGGATGTCTAAAGCAGTATGAACCTAGCCCAAGTTGAAGTTTTCTACAGTCTGGCTGCACATGCTGCATATGACGGGGGTGCTAGGTCAAATTCCAAGATAATAATAACAATTTTACAGAGTAGGAACAATAGATCGCATGATCATCATATAACTCTAGAATCAACAGCTATCACATTCTAGCATGCTACATAGGAATATCACTATTATGCATGGTCCTACTATAGCAGATTTAATGCACATTCCATCATTCTTGGAGACAGGGCCACCCACCTGAAGGTGCACAACTGTCCAGGGTCGTACAGCAAAGAAAGCCCAAAAACAGATATACGAGCACAATCACCAAGCCAACTATACGAGCACAATCACCAAGCCAACAGTGCCAAAGTAGTGTTCAAAGCATCCTGGGTACAAAAATACCACCCAAAGTTACATTAATTCCATACAATTCCAAGTTACAAAAGCTGTGTGAACAGTCCACTCTCTGTGAAATTTTTACCTGTAAAACATCCCCCAAAAATTCCAGTAAAAATACCAAAGTGATCCTCGCGTCGATACCTTCGAAACAAGTGCCTGCACGTCAAAATCCGAGTTCGGTAGGTCAAGATATAAATTCGGCAAGGTGGTGTACTCAAACGATTTCCTGCGTCAAAACTGTAACACTGTACACAGAAGAACAGGAATTTTCACCTCTGATAAAATCTCTGAAAAATCCAAGAAAAATACGACGCATTCCTTGCGATCTGCAGAAGAAAAAGTTGCATAAGCACGTTTTCGTCTGAAGCTCGTGCGCGAAGATATCGCCTCCCCAATCCGCTGCTGTCTCAAAATCCCTCACAGAAAAAGGGGGACCACTGTTACCTCGGGATCCGAGGCAAGGAGTCAAAATACGAATGCGCGATCAAAATGAAAGATGAAGCCCTACCTGTTAGGAGTGTGTCGGCGCAAGAATCACCAAAAACCAGTGTCGGAGTAGCCCAGGGTAACCTTTACACTGAACTTGCGACGAAGAGGAACACCGAAAAGGAAACGTCGCTCCGTGCCGTAAAATCCAAAACCTTGGGATGCATGCTCCTAAAAATCCCAAAACTCTGCAGGAAGATCGAGCACTCGAAGGTCTACAACTTTCCTAAAGGGTGCAAGGGCTGGGCAGCTCGGGAAGGTGGAGAAAATGGCAGAGGAAAGGGGCTCGGGTTCAAGAAATAGGCCAGCTAAAACAAACAATTGGAAAAAAGACATCCATGTCCCAGGAATTTCCCGGTGCGCCTGGACCACGTGAGGCAACCATCCAACGGACGCCACGTGGCCCGACACGCCTGCTGCGCCGCTGCACCCGGCCAATCGCGGGGCGCCACGTGGCGCCCCCACGTCGTCCCCAACCACCGTACGACCACCTGCACGTGGCCCGCGCCCGGTGCACGCCCTCCGCGGTGGACTGTGCGCCTCCACCGCCGCCAACCGCCGCGCTCCACCGCCCGCCGCCGCAGCCGGCGCCTCTCCGGCCGCCGGAACAGTACCCCAATGCCTCGAAATGCGTGTTTTCGTGTCCGGGCTCCGAAAAATTCAAGTAAATAGTCCATCTTGACCGTTTTCGCACGCTGAATCCAAATCGGAAGTCCGATTGGCCAAATTCCACTTCTAAAATTTCCCAAAAATTCCCGAAAAAGTAAACTTGATCCTTTTTCGTGCCGGATCACTTTCTTGGTTCCAATAAGCGCGCACAAATCTCAATCATCCAATATGGGCTTCCTGATAAGCAATTCTTGCTCCAATTACTCCAGAAATCCAATAACTTGGGCCCGACACGTGCACAAACACCTCCCGAAGACACTAATCCAACAATAACCCTTAAGCGGGGATTCGGGTCCTCACAATGCCTCTACCGTCCGATCTGTCCTCCATCACCTAGCGCCAAGCGCCTCTATCCAGAACTCGCCTCTGGCGGCAGATCCCTATCCAAAGGAACTGCAGCGCCACGCTCCAAACTCAACGCCTACTCTATCGAGGCGTCCCAAATCTGTAACGGCGGGACCGAATGAGCTGAAAGATATCCTGGCGCAATCCACTCTCAGACACACATATCCTATGTGCCTCGTCTCTCTAAATATGGAGCGCGCAATTCAGCAACTGCGAAAACTCTTTGACACAAGAAGGCTCTCAAGTAGTCTCTCCATCACCACCAACCACGATTCTGCCTCCAAAGGCTCCAAACTCAATCCTACGAATCGGGGTGGTTCGTCTGTCGAAACTGGCTCAACCGATCGATGATGTCCCACAGCTCATATGTAGTCAACTGTCCACTCTACCTCGGTGCCTCGATACCAACGTCGGCACGGAGGGGGCTACTCAGTGCTCCGACGACTGTATCACCTAAAACCAGCTGCCCACTCCGCTGCTGATATGCCTTTAACAATTCTGCCATCTGGCTCCGAAGCTCTCTGACCTCAATCCGGGTATCCAGCCCAAATCTAACAGCTCAAACTCCATAGCTACGACAGGGTGCACACGGGTCAAAACCAAGCGTCGGGGAGACACGGCTCACCACGACAAAACTGCGAATAACACACAACAAACACTCTATCCAATCTAGCGAAAGTCTAGAGCATGTCACCCATTCCACAGCATTATATTGTCTGCAGCCAACATAATCACTTAGGAGAATAAACATGTCGATCACTCCTCCCATCCCTTGGAAGAGGTATAAAACTCAATCAGGACTCTCGCTAAAAATCACGACTCTAACGAAGTCATCCTAGGGTCCAACCACAAGCCTAGGGTTTCTAAGTCCACTATGACCTACATCCTAGGCTCTGATACCACTCTAATCTGTGACGCCCCGGGGTCGAAATTGCGACCCGGGCTCGCCAACAGATCCGCCACCTATACGAAAACTCTGCATAGGCGAAGCGTCCAACCTGCAAAGAAAAATCTACTACAGCTAAACAGATATCAGAGCTGTAAAATAAAAGGCTGTAAAACTCAAATCCAACACTGTACAACTAGAAAAAAGATACAATATCCATCTCCCAAAAATAGAATCATACAATAACCTCTGATACAACATCCAAGAACCCAAACGGGAAGATAAACTAAAATAATAATACACTAGTGTATAGGCTCTCAGTACAAATCAGATCCTCACAATACAACAATCTCTCAAAAGTGAAAATAAAATAATCTACTGACTGTACTACAGATCTCCAATGTGGGGGTACAGCTACTCTCTAAAGATAGGTAGGGATCTAGCTCGTTACTCCCTCGTCTCGAACAGCAACAGCAGAATCAGCATCTCCTGCAGATGACTCTGCAAAACAAAGAAGTGGAAAGAAAAAGGAGGAGGAAAACCCCCAACGGGTGTGAGAACTACATCAACACGTAGTTCTCAGTGGGTACCGCCACCAAGCCCGACGGTCTGCCCACTAAAGCTACTAGAGGCATAAGATAACAATGTAGTAAAAACTAAACAAGAAAAGCTGGAGATACTCAAAAGCTACCATGCCTCTATCTAAATGCTCAATGGGTGATATAGATGAAGAGAGATGCAACCATTCGCACACGAGGTGCTCAATCGACCCAATTCAACTGACTGCCTCATAGGGTTCAGTGAAGCCTGCGCCTACCTACTGCCATTACATCCACGGAGGACTGGACTTATGTAGGGCGTCCGTGACTGCCAAAACTGGCCCAGCCAGAGGGACTGCATCCGTGACTGCCAAAACTAGCCCAGCCAGAGGGACTGCGTCGACAAGTCGCGATACAAAAGTAACAGGCTCTGCTCCGGAGTGGCAATAGTAAAGTAGCAGGCTCTGCTCCGGAGTGGCACTCGAGGGGCGCGACCCCACCGAGGAAAGGTATCCGCGCATCTCTGTCGAGCTCAAAGTGGCTCATGCAGGCTATAGCCAAAATCCACGCTCACTCTCAGAACGGAAGGACTCAAGATCGTCAAACATCTCACACGACGGTCGGAGTACTCTCAACGACTTAGCTAACTAGCTCTCACGAATCTCGAGACACTAACGAACTCAACCAACTCATGGCACGAAACACACTGACTGGAGATACTCCACAGCCGGGACCACCGTTGACCCAAACGGCTCCCAAAACGAAACACCTAACTCGCCACGCTAAACACACAGGCTGGAGATACTCTACAGCCGGGATCGACCCACAACTCAGGGTTAACAAAAACTGGTCGGACGACACTCAACGACCCGGGACCAGCGCCAACCCAAACGGTTCCCAACAACACTGACCGGAAGATACTCGACGGCCCGGAACCACCGTCTACCCAAACGGCTCCCAACAACACTAGCACAGGTCTAATCTCAGCTACTAGACTCTACTCAGCCCCCAGGCACGAGTGCAATAATGTCCTACAATAATCTGACTACTCGGCCCACTACCCGGGCGAGGAAAAACTAAGTCCAGGAAATATGCAAGGTGTGGGATGTCTAGAGCATAAAAGAACCTAGCCCAAGTGAAGGTTCTCTACCAGTCTGGTTAAACATGCATCATATGACGGGGTGCTAGGTCAAGTTCCAACAAAAGCATGTAATTTAACAAAGCATAAATAAAAAATCTCATCTCTCATAAGCATGCTTTCTATCTCCTCAAGCATAAAATAAACATATCCATTTAACATCATGCGAGGTATCAAATCTACCAAAACATGTACAATAAAGTCCAGTAAGCATCAATCTATATGATCTAGGCCATTCCTCATGCTTACATCTCAATCCTAGAGATTGTACATTTAATCATGCATGCTATCAATCACAGTGGGTAACACTCCCTTAGGTAAGCTTTCATTGATCATAATCATGGATATCTAAATCTTGCAAGTTTTCATTAGGCATAACATGAATATCATATCTTGAAATTCACAACAAAGACCACTTACCAAGCTTACATCTCAACCATATGTTGGTACACTAACATGCATGCATTCTATCAGGTAGAATTAGAGAACCGTCCACCGGTTCTGGAGACGAAGCAACCCACCTGAATCGCTTTCCGCAGGCAAAACCAAAGTTGGTGAAGTGCGTAGCCACTCGCTACCAAAATCCGCCGAAATCGCACCCTCGGTACTTGATCGCACAAGCCTCTGCTCAAACCAACATCACAGCCAACAACACAATCAATACCACCAACAACACCCCAAACAGCACTTGCTGTTTTACAAACCAGCACAAAAAAGGGGGTTTTCACCTGCGTGCATTCGTCCGAAAAATCAAGAAAAATCACGGTTGTAATCCTCGCGACGAGTAGATGCAAATCGAGTATTTATACTCCTCATTTCGACACCTGTAGGCCAAGATACACCCAAAACATCACGGTAAGCCAAATTCTCTCACAAACACAAGTCTGCAGAAATCAGTCCCAAAGAAGCTTAAACATCACCATCGAAATGACCTCCAAAAATTTCGATAAAAATACGGTTGCATTCCTCTCGAAGCGTAGATGTCGATCGAGTCCTCACAGGTTGAAATACGACAACCGGGCACCAAGATAAAAATCCAACAATCTCCGCTGTCCAAAACATTATCGCAGAAAAAGGGGTCAAAAGATGCCTCAAAAATCCCACCAAAAACTCGAAACAGAGCAAAGTGATCAACATGGAAATCAAAGGCGTACCTCTCGCAAACACTCTGCCACAAAAATCGGCTCAAAACTCTATCGGGGTAGTCTAGGGGACCTCGCGGACTGAAATGCGACGGTAGAAGCCAAAATCGAAGGAGCGTCGAAGTGCGTCGCGTCGCAGAAAGCGTCGATGCTGCGGCCACTAAGAAATCTCACAATCCATGGAAGAGTACAGGATAAGAAGAGAAAGGCCTCTACCAAATGGGGGATCCCAGAAAACTCCCAAAACCTCGAACGGCCCAACCCAAAGCCTATTTATAGGCTGAAATCCGGGTGAAAAATACACTTTGGGGGAGAACTTCCGGGCGCCCGAAACTTTCGGGCGCAAACAGTACCCCAAATTGCACCCCAAACCATAAGCGTCCGAATCCACCCCGTTGCGCCACGTGGCCCCGCACAGCAAACAGCGAAAACAGCCAACCCGACCGCGACGCGTGGCCCGCACCCACCCCGTGGGTGCTTGGTGCCGCCAACCACGCGCCGACGCGTGGCGCGCCCACGCGCTGCCGGCCTGTCCCGTGGTACCGCCACCTAACCCCCGCCATGCCGCGCATGACCCGCACAGTGCTCCGCCCAATTCGCAGCCGCCACGCGTCCAAGGCCGCGACTCGCTGCGCCCGGCGCACGTGCCTGCCATGGACCGCGCCATCCTGCAGCGCTGCGCGGACCCCACCGCGTGAGCCGGCCACTCCCATGCCGCAACGCGTCCCCGCGCCGGTCTATGCACCCGGCCGCACGCCTCCGTGGACCGCGTGCGCTGCGTCGGCCAATCCGGCTCCGCCACGTGGCTCTCCGGCGATCCACGGCCCCACCCGTGCACCCGAAAACACAGAAAACTTCCGAGTGTCCGTTCTCAGGCGTCCAGACTCAGAAGAATACATCCAAATAGGCAATTTCCATCGTTTTCGCGCGCTGAATCCAAATCCGATGTCCGTTTCACGCGAAACCACTTCTAAAACTCGCCGGGGGCATCCGAACATACTCGTGATCTATTTTGTGCACTGAGTCCCTTTCATGAGTCCGATACGCGCACAAACACCTCCAACACCCAACAAAGGCCTCCAGAAGCTGTTGATCCAACAGTAATCCTCTCATGGGGATTCGGGTCCTCACATGACAGGCCCATGCCAGCGGGCCGGCCCCCTTGAGGTGAACCACTGTTCGATCAACACATCTACCGGTTGGTCCACCATCAATCGGTGTTCTCTGAGGATCTCCCTTCTTTGCCACGACCTGGGCCATGGTTGGATCCCGAGTTCCTTTACTAGCCGGATGCCCAAGGCATCGACTTCTATTTTGGTGAGCCAGGGAAACTCGACATCTGGGATCGAGGGGATCGCCCATGCCCCCGGCTTTGTGCCTCCGCGGTGGGGAGGTCGTGGCCTCGACCCTCATTGTGGGTAGCCGGTTGGGCCCCTAGCTCGGCGGCCCCACTGAGCCGAGCCTCTCCTGTATCCCCGGCTGATATGGGAACTGAAGTTGCCCCCTCGCTTCATCGCCCACGGCCTGGTTGCCGAAGACTCTTCGGGGTGCCCCCTGGACCTAGCTCTGGTCATAGTCGTGGTGGGGGCCTTGCTGCTGCAGTGAGGCCCTCGGCCCCTCGTGGCCAGCTGCTTGTGGACTCGGTCCTGCTTGGCCGTAGAAATCTCGCAGGACTCTCCGAATGGGTTGGTCCCGCTCCTTCTCTGTGTCTTCCTCCTCGGAGGACTCTTCGTTAGGTCTTTTAGCCAAACATTGGTCCGGCTTGTGGTCATGGTGAGTTGCGCCTTGACCGAAGTCCGGGAAGGCGAACCATTTCTTCATTTCCTCGGGCATGTCGAGAAGAAGTGCGTCCCAATCTTCACTGATCATCTCGGCTTTAAACCGGATGCAAAGCCGAGGCATCTTTCGTGCCGGCATCTCCTTTTCGGGGAGATCGGGCTCCTACATCGGCTTCTTTCACTTCGTATTGACCATGTTAACCAATGCCCGAGCCTTGTACTCTCGAGTCTTGGTTGGCTTTAGCAACTAACACTTATACGGCTAGCGATCTCTGATCATTTCAACCGCATAGATTTTGGCCTCATCGGCCGAAATCTCACTTTCACTAAGACCATTCAGCTCCTCGTGTGCCGAACCCTCTTCGAAGAAGGAGACGTTATTTTCTTTCGCCTTCCTCCAGTCTTTTCCTCGGCTCCAATGTGGCCGATCTTTATCGGCTAATCTCCTTTTATTTCATCCTTGGCCTCGTGAGCCAACACTTTCTTTTTCGGTCATCTTAGCATTGACCAAATTTATATCTTCATTGCCGGCGACTGAATTATCCTCGGTCAATATTCTCAATCGTGTTCTCGGTTACTTCACCTGAGAATTGATCAAACATCAGCGTTTTCCAATTGGCCAGGTACGAGTGCTCCGCATCCACTTTCGCGGGATACGAGGACCTGAAGATAGGCTGTATAGCTGGTCTGGCCTTTGTGCCGAATGCATCCCTTATTATCTCTCCGATCTGAGCATGTAGCTTAGCGTTCCCTGCTGGCGGCGTCGGGACCGACAGCTGTACCAGATTTATATTTACAGGATGCCGGGTCTCTTGCCCCTTGGCTCTCTTGCCCCCAGCTTGGGATTGATGAACCGACGGAGGGGGTGAAGTAGGTAAACCCCGAGCGGCTTCATGCTGGTGGCTGATGTCTGGTCTTATCGGCCTATACTCTACTGAGACAAGAGCCGCTTGCGGCTGTATTGCCCCCAACGGCTGTGCCGTCTGGAGGGGCGCTACCTGTTGTGCCGCCGCTATTACCGACGACATCGGTATTGATTCCACCGACAGCATTAGGTTCGCTGGTGGTGGCCCAAACTGGCCAGGGCAAGCCCCTGATTCAGGGCTCGTTCGTCGTTCTTAATGCGTCCAGCCTGAGGCTGAAAAACAGCGGGGGAGGTAGAGCATGAATGCCCCTAAGGCTTCTTGCTGGTGGCCGATGTTCGGACCCATCGGCCTATACCCCGCCTGGTACGGAGCTGTCAGCGGCTGAACTTCCCCCAGCGGCTGAGCCGTCTGGAAAAGTGACATCGGCTGCACAACTCCTTACGGTTGTGCTGTCGTCGTTGCCGACGCCATCGGGATCGATTGTGTCGGCAATAACTATGGCAGGGTGGATGGAGGTCCTGCTAGACCTCCATGGTACGATTCATTTCGGGTTAAAAACTGCCCGAGTTGAAGAATACTGTCATTTGAGGCCGTGACGGCGGCCAACGCTGCATCTAGGCGTGTACTGCGTGCCTGGTTGCTTTTCTCAAGAGACAATTGTGTTCTCTCGAAAGATTCCAACGCTCGGATCATTTTCCTGAACGCATTTGCTAGGGTTGACTTTTGTTGAGCCGCCCGCCCACTGGTCTCTAAAATTTTTGGTAGTATCGGAGGTTGGTCATTGGTGTGATTGGTACTACTCGACTAGTCATTCCCCGATGGTCCGGGAATGACCCTATATTCCTGAGACTGATACAATTATCTTTTGACATTTTTAAGTAGGATTAAGGTAAGAGTTTACCTGAGTGTCCCACCGGGCGTGCCAGAAAGTTGTTGGGGCCGAAATGTCGCGCTGACCGTTGACCGGGTGCGGTCCGCGATCGATCCTTGAGTTGACCCTCTGAGTGTGATGCGCCGCGTGCCAAAAAGGATCAAGTGATTGGGCCGAGGAGGGATCTGCTCGTCTGGGTTCTCCTCAATCAAACTCTCACAAGGTTACTATAACAAAACTATACTATAGCGATAATTTTAAGTGTTTCTAAAATGTGAAAAAGTGTCGCTAGCAAAAATACCGACACTTATAATTAGTGTCGTTATATGTGCAGTCGTCAGGATGTATAGCGACACATTATTGTAATGTATCCCAAAAATATATTCGTATAACCTAATTTTGGATATAGATGAAATATAGATAGGACACTTGTACAAAAGTGTCACGAAGGTATGTCCCTATAACCTAATTTTGTTGTAATGGGTTCGGCCTAGAGAAGCCGAACTGGGATTCGGAGACAAGGGATTCGACACGACCGAATAGCCGATTTGAAAATTGTATTGCTCGAAGGGGGTTACAAGGATCAATTACAAGTAAGACTACTAGAAAAACTGTAAGGAAAGCAGTAGATGCGGGTATGAAAGGGTAGCTCGAAAAGCAGTAAGGAAAGCAGTAAACTTAGTCTAGAAAAGCGGTAAATGCAGGTATTGAAGGTATTGAATAGTAGTGGTGGTCACTAGCTTACGAGGTTGCAGGATCCATTTTTCTTCAATGGTTCGATTATTTATATTTGTTCGAACCAGGTGTATGAAAGGGTAGCTCGGAAAGCAGTAGATCCGGGTATGAAAGGGTAGCTCGGAAAGCAATAAACTTAGTCTAGAAAAGCGGTAAATGTAGGTATTGAAGGTATTGAATATTAGTGGTGGTCACTAGCTTACGAGGTTGTAGGACCTATTTTTCTTCAATGGTTCGATTATTTATATTTGTTCGAACCAGGTGTATAATCGCCGTTTTGGGTAATCGATGTAACTTAAGAGGAATTATTGCATATTCCTCAGCTTTTTTTTTAGTTGATTGTCTTCGGTTGGATAGTAGCTATTTTTCGTCCACGTTCATTCCCTAGATTGGTGTGCCGAAGCGTAATTCTCGACGCTTTTCGATGCGGGACGCAGCTTGCCATTTCTACGTTAGCTACATGATTTGCGTCTGAAATCTTGTATCTTCCTTCTTCAGGATCTTTTCTTTTGTGGCTCGAGTAGCCGACTCTTGATTTTGGATTCGCCTCTTGTTATTATTCCGCCGAGATAACCCGATGATTTACATTCAACCGGGATCGGTCTCGGTTGAGACGCGAGCATCTCTCGTTGTCTTTTTCTTCCATCGGCTGACTGCAGCGTATTCAACGTAGCGACACTTTTGGCATCAACACCTTTCAACCTAAATAGCTTGATAAGGTAATAACAAATTTGTCATTTAAACTATACTAGTGTAGGAACTCGCGTGATACTGTGAATATAAATTATTTTATTAATAAAGTAAAAAATAACGAACAAAAAATCTGCACATGATACAAAATTAAATTTATAAAAAAAAAAACCAAAATAAACGACTCAAAAATAAATAAAATAAAAAAATAATTGTGTGTGTCAGATAGAGAGGAGAAATAAAGCATTAACAAATCAAATCGACGACCTCGTAATGATCAAGTTCTCAACAAAAATTTCTACAAAAAATAAAAATATTAAAATCCTAATTAAAAAATTTGGAAGAAGAAAATTATTCTATTTCTCTTCTTGAGAAAAATGGAAGCTTCATCATTTGCACTATATTGGCTATGAGGCTTTTATATATTCTTATAAAAAAATAAAAGAAAATATATATTTTGAAACTGAATCGGTCTATTCGTTTTTTTTTAACTTCTTCGTGATCACGATGGTTGAAATTTATTATTTATTTTTTCTTAAAATTTGATTAGGTGTAGTTAAATTATAATATCCCGCATTGTTTCGATTTTTTAAATTTGTAACTTACGCGCAAAATAAAAAATATTTTACGTCCTTTCAATTTTCAAAATTATAAACTACGGGTAGAATAAAAAAAGAAAGTGTGGATTGATATATGTTTAAAGATATTTCAATAAGAGAATTAAGGATTAATATATGTTTATAGATAATATACAATATTTTCGTAATATTATACATTTTGAATGAAACAATCCTTAAATTTTAAATAGTTGTTGTATTGATTAATTAATCGTATGATCCAACACATAAATTATTAATTACAACATTACCACAGTAACAAAAAAAAATTGAGTATTTTAAAATAATAAATTTTAAAGTATGCTCTTGTTTGAATCTATTTATGATAAAATTTAAAATATGATGTTATCATTTTACTAGGTATATAAAAATGTTAGAACAACCAATTAAACTGTAAAAATTTTGCGAGGCCTTTTAACTATAAGCCATTTTGAGATTGACCCATTGCAAAATTTTCTTACAAAATTTTTACTTAAAAATGACTAAAAATTTTCTTACAAAATAATTAACCACCATGCACTTTATTTTTTCTATTGTAAGTGATTATGCTTTTAAGTGTACTTCAAAACAAGATTAATTAAAAGTTATTATTACTATCATAGTCAAAATTTTCTATTGTACATTTTTTCAGCCTAAAGTACCTAAATTGAAAATGTATAGGACCTAAGTTGTAGTAGGGGCAATGAAGGCACTATCCGCATAATTTTTTAAAATTTAAATTAAAAAATTACTATTTGTACATCTCTTTCGATGGGTGGGATGTACACATTTTAAATTATGAAAAATAATTTTTATATATTCGAAATCGGGTGTATAATTTACTCCAGAATGAATGGAGTGTATATCTTACACCCGATTTGAAATATACAAATAACATTACTCTTAAATTATAATCATAATTATATATATATATATATATATATATATATATATATATATATATTCAAATCATTTCCGCATAAACTAAGAATATCGTTGCGAGTTTAATTAAATATTTTTTATTGATAAAATATTACATCTTCTTCGATATCTTTCTTTATATTATTATATTCTAAAATTTTAGATTTTAAAATATGTAATCGGTATAAGCATGAATATAAATTTCAATAATTAGTATCAGAGTCTTTTCACGCTTCTAACCATCAACATATAATATTTATATATAAAATAAAATATTACCTTTATATATATAATTTCTTGTGGACCGCGATAATATAATCTATAGCTCATGTTTTTGAGGTAGAAAGTTTTCTTTTTTCCTGCAAAAAATAAAAAAATAAAAAAAAATTGAAATGCCCTATATTTTCATCCAAATCTGTCAAAAAAAAATTTCACCCAAAATTATTTTACCGCAAATCAAGTATATAGAAAAAAAATATTTCAAGTAAAAAAGAATTTTCTGATAATTTTTATGAGAAATCAAACACACTCTTAAGCCAAGAAAAATGTTTGGTTGCAAGTAAAATATTAAAAAATAAATTTTTATTAAAAAATATTTTTAGAATTTTTTTTTTTTTACATTTTATAGTGTATGTTTGGTTAATTTGTAGAAAAAAATAATTTTTTATTAATATTTATTTGGTTGAAAAAAAATATATATTTATTTTGTTTGGGTGAAAAAATGAATAAAATGTTTTCTTTCCTCAGGTTGAGTGTTTTTTTTTTTTTTTGACCAGAAATCGGCGAAAAATAAAAATACTTTCACTAGAAGAGAATTAATACTTAATTATGACACTTATTTGTATACTTAATGATATTTAAAAATATTTTAAAATAGTTTAATAAAAAGTCGTTATGTATATATCGATGTTTATGCCAAGCGTGGGTAAAATATATTATGACACTTTAAATCGTAAGTATTTTTTAAAATTCTGACGCTAAAAAAATTAAAAATAATAGTTAAGTTTATAATTTAATAAATTAGTTTAATATAATAAAATATTGATATGACGATCCTTTTTGAAGTGTTGATATTTTCTATATTATAGAAATATTTGAAGAAGTTTATTCTAAGCTTCGCTAAAAAGCCTCTTATGTTAATTTTTTTTTATAGTGTTTATTTCTTTCTAAAAATAATTTTTAAATTTATTTTGTTTAATTACGACTATACAAGTATATGAAAAATAATTTCCAAATTTTAAAAAAAATGTATTTTAATATTGCTTGTCATGCCAAATTTTTTTTTTAAAAAAAAGAATTAATTTTAAATATATGCTTTGTTTTTTAATAGGGTCTTTTTCGGAAACACGTAGACAACAAGTTAGGAGATATATATTCATTTGCCTAAAAGCCTCAAGAAAAATGTTTTCTAATAAGTCCCTATCTTATCTCTTTATCTCAATTGTGAGTTTGTGACAGTGCCAATACTTGTGCGTGCGTGTGTGTGTATATATATATATATATATATATATATATATATATATATATATATATATATATATATATATATATATATATATATATATATATATAGGGTAATTTTTTATATATACCTAGAAAAATTTTTGTTTTTAGATTTACCACTTTTAGAAGGCTAATATTAAAACTATTCTTCTTACGTTCCA
>CM055064.1:50937393-50952393 GCA_029204045.2 Tillandsia leiboldiana | reverse complement strand
ATCAGTATGTGTTGCTGGTATGTATTCGTTTTCAGACCCCAATTCAAGATGGTACATGAGGTGCCCATAACACTACATTTTATTCCCAATTCAAGGGCAACACAATAATGTACTCCATACATTTATATATATTGAACTTTAAGATGGATTATAAGATAGAGCACTACAACTGAATCTCCGCGTAAGCAGGATTAGCCCAATAGCTAGGTCCAAATGGTAAGCCCATACATTAACAAAATTTATGGGCTGAATTTTTTAGTTGAGCCTAGTTTTAGAAAAATGTCAAGCCCAAGTTGCTGACCGACCAGCTTTGCAAACTGAAATGGGTAGCCGAAGAGGCATTGCTCCAGCAGCCACAGTGTGAGATGAAATATAATGCAATTGTAGGAGTTAATGACTCAGAAAACTGCCCAGCGGAAGCCCAAAGGATATGGACAACTCATGAATTCTCTTTACAGTTTTTAGGATGGTTAGTGGGTGTGTTTAATATACCATAAAGCTTATAAATAATGGGATTGGCTGATGCCAAAGTAATGAGAGACACTACAAAAAAAAAAGGGGTCTATACCGACGCTTTTACGACGACGCACTTAAAATACGTCATAAAATTTTTTTACTGTCGAAATTTTAACGACGCTGGGCTTTTGCGTCGGCAAATAACATGTGGCGGGAAATGAAAAAAATGCTTTAGCTTTTCCCTCCCCACAGCCACAGCCCATCTCTCTGCTTTTTTTTTTTTTACTTTTCATCTCACCCACCCACACACACACACACACACACAACACACAACACACAACACACAGACACAGTTATTTTTTTTTTTTACTTTTCATCTCACAGATCACTTCTTCCCTATGCGCGTGCCTCCCCTCTTCATCGCCGCCGCCACCCCTCACCCCCCACCGCCACAGCCACCACCACCATCTCTCCCAACGCGCGCAGCACCCGATCGCCTCTCCATCCACCTCCCAACGCGCCTTGCCTCTTCGTCGCCGCAGCCGCCGCCGCCGCCCCCCACCGCCACAGCCGCCACAGTCGCCGCCGCCGCCCCCCCACCACCACAGCCGCCACCAGCATCTCTCCCCTCCGCCACAGCCACCACCACCATCTCTCCCAACGCGCGCGGCACCTCGCCTCTCCATCCTCCTCCCAACGCCGGCGGCGACCACCGCGTCTCTTCGTCGCCGCCGCCACTGTCACCCCCCACCGCCACAGCTACCACTACCATCTCTCTCCCAACTCTAGGTTAATAATTTTTCCTTCAGTGATATGAAATTATTGATAGGATTTTTTTTTTGAACTGGACGGGGTGACTACTGATAGTATGTGATGTAAAGGGATAAGTAGATTTCCTTTTGTTTTTATATTGAAGAATAAAATCCAAGACGCAATATAATTCGGAGCGTTACTGGCAAATAGATATTATATATTGAAGTCTATTATTTTTTTAAGGCCGAAAATTAAGGTTGGTTCTGCTTTCAATGCCAGAGTTTTTTTTTTTTTTGGCATCCAAATCAGTATTTCTCTTCAACGCTCTCCTCTGGTTTCAATCTCCTTAGATAGTGCTTTGTTTGTTTGCCTATGAAATTCTAATAAAATTAGATGATGGGTTAGGATTTTGCCATGTACAAAAGTTGCATTTGTTTAATTATTTTGCTTTTTGCTTTAGTATTAAAATTAATTTATCTGTTTAGAACAAAATAAATACTATATATATATTTGTTAAAAAAATAAAATATTTGACCTATTATATTGTTTAGATGACAAAATTAACCTTCAAGATAGATCCTGCCTCAAAATTAACCTTGAAGTCAGCCCTAATTCAAACCCTAATTCAAACTTGGAATTTATTTCATGATAAAACTATTGGAACTTCTCTTCTTTTCAGTGTAATTCATACTAGTGTTAGAACCTGCCTCATGATTTCGGTTTAAAGTTGATCAGTTTATTATCATTTTATTTACAAGCTTAAGATATATTGTCTTAGCTAATGTTCTGAAAAATATATTAGAAGCATGTTTTGGGGCCTGCAAAACTAAATCAAATGCTTGTGTATATTTATTAGAATACTAATTAAAATAATTTATACATAGAGTGAAATATGACAATACATAGTATATTCATAATTTTTTTTTTCTTATGCTAATTAGTTGTTTATTGTCAACCTAAACAAATGGACAAAAGCTGGATTAATAAGCAGAGAAATAGCAAGGCTTATTTAGATGGTGTTGCTAATTTTATTAGATTTGCTACTGAAAAATCATCTAACAGAGGGAAAATTGTATGTCCTTGTCGAAAATGTTGCAATTGTTCCTCACATACTCCAGAAGTTGTGGAGGAACATTTAGTATGGAAGGGATTCTCATTAGGTTATACCGACTGGGTATTTCACGGAGAATCTTTTATTTCTTCTTCTACTGAAGTTGCTCAACATGCCCCAAACATTATAGACTACACTAATGTGCAACAAGAAATCATGGGACAAGAAAATATGAGAGGATTGCTCCAAGATGCCTTTGGATTTTCCAATATAATTTTAAATAGTGATTCAATAGTCGATGAGGATAATATTGAAAATTCTAGTGAAAGAACTACAGAACAATATTTGCCAAATGTTGATGCAACTTCATATGCAACTTTGATGCAAGATTGTGATCAAGAGCTTTACCCAGGATGCACAAATTTTTTAAAATTCTCTTTTATACTCCACCTTTTCCATCTCAAATGTTTGAACGGGTGGTCCGAAAAATCTTTCACTATGTTACTCCAACTACTAAAGGATGCTTATCCGAAGGGCGTTTCATTGCCATCATCTTCATATGAAGCTAAAAAGTTAATAAAATAATTAGGGCTCGGATACGAAAAAATTCATGCGTGTCCTAATGATTGCATGTTATATTGGAATGAAAGTGTAAACGAAGAAAACTGCCGTATATGTGGAGCTTCAAGGTGGATAATAAATAAAGATGATGAGGATGATTCTTTACAAGAAGATGAAAATACAACAAAAAAGAAAAAAAACCGGCAAAAATATTACGATATTTTCCGTTAATACCGAGATTAAAAAGAATTTTTATGTCATCAAAGATGGCTTCCTCCATGAGATGGCATGAAAAAGGTCGAACAAAGGATGGAATCTTAAGACACCCAGCAGATGCTTTGGCATGGAAATCATTCGATTCTCACCATCCGAATTTTGCGTCTGATCTTCGTAGTATAAGACTTGGATTAGCTAGCGACGGATTCAATCCTTTCAGGACAATGAGTTCTACTTATAGCACATGGCCAGTTATTTTGATTCCTTATAACTTACCGCCATGGTTGTGTATGAAACAATCATCTTTGATATTATCAATGGTTATTCCAGGTGAAAAGGGTCCAGGCAATGATATTGATGTTTTTTTACAACCTCTAATTCATGAATTGAATAAGTTATGGAAAGGCGTTGATGCATTTGATGCTTTCACGAAGCAAAACTTTAATATGCGAGGAGCTCTATTATGGAGTATTAATGATTTTCCTGCTTATGCAAACTTATCTGGTTGGAGTACAAAAGGGCGTTTTGCTTGTCCTTGTTGTGGCATGTCAACTGATTCTCGTTGGTTAAAGCATGGAGGTAAATTCTGCTATATGGGTCATCGTAGATGGTTAGCACAAAATCATCCATTCAGATTTCAAAAAGATGAGTTTGATGGTTCGATAGAGTTACGAACTGCTCCAAATTTGCCATCTGGAATTGATATTCTTGAGCAATTAGAAGGAATCAACAATAAGTATGGAAAAGTCTCTAAGTCTAGTAGAAAGAGGGGAAGAGGGGAGGTGGTAGAAGAACAAGTTAAAATTTTTGAGGATGCTGATGATTTTATTATTGATTCTCATAATGATGATGATGAAACACGTCCCCAAGAACATTCATGGAAAAAGAAAAGTATTTTTTTCGACCTACCCTTTTGGAAGGATCATCTTCTTCGACATAATCTAGATGTAATGCATATCCAG
Organism: Tillandsia leiboldiana; assembly: GCA_029204045.2. Taxonomy (NCBI): domain Eukaryota; kingdom Viridiplantae; phylum Streptophyta; class Magnoliopsida; order Poales; family Bromeliaceae; genus Tillandsia; species Tillandsia leiboldiana. Next base: position 50,948,394 of record CM055064.1, on the reverse strand, counting down.
AAAAATGTTAGTGACAATTTCATTGGTACCATGTTGAATGTTTACGGGAGGAGTAAAGACAATTTGAAATCACGTCTTGATCTAAAAGATATGGACATAAGGCATGACCTTCATCCAGTGGTGATGCCTAATAATAAAACCCATATACCTCGTGCGTTCTATACTATGTCAGTGCAAGAAAAGGTCAATTTTCTAACTGTTTTGAAAAATCTCAAAGGTCCTGATGGTTATGCATCTAATATTTCAAGAGGGGTGAATTTAAAAGAGCGAACACTTTCAAATCTTAAGTCGCACGATGGCCACATTCTGATGCAAGATATTATGCCAATAGCAGTGAGGGCAATCATGCCTAGGCAAGTTGTAGCAGTTATTTGTGAGTTATCATCATTTTTTAAATCGTTATGCTCAAAGGCTCTTAATATGGAGGAACTTGATCAACTACAGTTTCGTATTGCATTAACGCTCTGTCACATGGAGAAAATTTTTCCTCCAGGTTTTTTTACCATTATGATTCACCTACTTATTCACTTAATAGAGGAGGCAAAATTAGGTGGACCTGTACATTACAGATGGATGTACCCTATCGAGAGGTAGTGATTTTAATCACATGTTAATTAGATATGTTAATTTTTAATCTTTCATTGTAATGATATTATTTTATTTTTCTGAAAGGTACTTAGTGCGCTTAAAGTCCTATGTACGCAATAGAGCTCAACCCGAGGGCTCAATTGCAGAAGGATATATTGCAGAAGAGTGTATAACCTTTTGCTCAAGATATCTTGAAGGTGTGGAGTCGATTTTTAATCGACCACAACGAAACTCTGATAATGTGGACAACACAGATAATTACATGTTCTTATCTGGGGGTTGAGTTCTAGGCAAGGTTGAGAGTGTCATTCTTGATGACATTTCGTTAGCACGAGCGCACCGATATGTTTTACTCCATTGTGATAAAATATTACCATATCGTAGGTAAATATTATTTTAAAAATTTACCCATACAATTAATTTTAAGTACGATATAAGTACATTCTAAATATATAATTTTCTAAACATGTATATAGTGAATTTTTGGATTCTCAACGGAAGACAAATCCTAACATTCGAGATAACTCAAATATTGAGCATAAATGGTTAGTAGAGAAATTTTCTGAATGGCTTCTTGCACAGGTGAGAACTTTTCATGTTAAATTGATAAAATTTTCTTTTCTTGTTTATTGATAGAAATTATTTAATTATCATACTTTTAAAATATTTTAGGTCCCACAAATGGCCGAGAGAAAATGTCCTGATGAAATTATAGCAATCGCCCGAGGTCCAAACAATGTTGCCAAGCGATGTAATGATTTTATCATCAATGGATTTAGATTCCACACGAAAAATCGAGAGAAGTTCAGAAAAACACAAAATTCTGGAGTTATGGTTGAAGCTGAGGGGCAAACTTATTATGGCAAACTTACTGATATTTTTGAAATAGATTATTATGGAAGTTTTAAGGTTGTTTTATTTCGTTGTGATTGGATAGATATTAAATCACCAAGGGGATTGAAGACATACACAAATGGTTTTATTCTTGTGAATTTTTCTAAGTTGATTCATATGGGTCAATTGTTGAAGGATGATCCATTCATATTTTCATCTCAAGCAAAGCAAGTATTTTATGTTCAAGATCCAAAGAATGAGGAATGTGTTGGGTTATATGTAATAAGGATCTAAATAGGGGAAAAAACACCTAGAGGGGGGTGAATAGGTGTAAACGTATAAACACTCAAAAATCGTTGCGATAAAAACCCAATGCGAAAATAAAAATAACTCGCAAGATTTTTACGTGGAAAACTCCATCACCGGAGTAAAAAACCACGGGACCGATAACACGGCAGAAATCCACTAGAATTAAAACACGTACAAGGTGATTTACCGTACACACTTACGACTCAACCTTTTCCATACGCTCCTAGAGGATCTTCTCCGCTCGCTCCGCGACGCTTCTCGAATCCACGATCTGCGCCCAACGCCGAATCCACGGCGTCCAACGTCGAATCCACGACGTCCGACCGAGTCCACGGTCTTCACCCAAAAGCACCCTTCGAATCCACGAACGTGCCTCGCTCCGAATCCACGAGAGTGGTTGAACCTTGAATCCACAAGGACACGCGAATCCACGCGCCGATTTTTGGGGTAAATCGTTGTTTTTGGTGGTGATGATCCGCCGAATACTTAGATCAAAGATAGATCGGAAATACCATCTAAGTATTCATTAGTTTGATTCAACTCAAGATGTGAGTATGAAAACCTAGAATCAAACTAATCAATATAGATGAAGAAACATAGAGTATTCTCTAATGATTTCCTTTCTTCTCTATATGTGGATCTAGAGCCGTATAAGATGATATAAGAAAATGACGGCTATTTGGATTAACCCTAGAAAAAGAGTCATAGGGTCTATTTATAGGTTAGAAACCCTAGGAAGGAGATAAGAATCAAAAACCTAACATTTCTGGAATTTTGACGGACGGCGATCCGGATCGGATTTGGGCGATCCGGATTGCAGTAGCAATAAAGACAGTTTCCAGAAAACAAACGTTCGGGATCCGGATCGGAATGCCTGATCCGGATCGTTCATACATTTCAGAAAACTCAACGTTCGGGATCCGGATCGTGAGATGCTGCGATCCGGATTGAAGTAATGTATGAAACAACAATCTTCGGGATCCGGATCGCTGGCTCTGATCCGGATCCTGAACATGTCCGAACACCAGTTTTTGATTTTTATGCAGTTAAAAATTCTTCCAAGTGTTTCTACACTACGAGAAGTATTCGGATCACACAAAATCTTTAGTTAAACATACCTGATCCTTTTGAATTCTTCTTTCTTGAGATTGAGTTAAATGATCCAACTTTCTTCACCTTCAATCTTCAAGACTTGAAACTTTCACGAAACTACGCCAACTCAAAATCCGTAACAATCTCCCCCTTTGGCGGTTTCGTGACAAAACACAGATCCACTAAAGAAAATTCAAAAAGATATTTTTGTTGCTATCACCATACAACAAAAATTTACAATGGAGATCCAAAAATTTAAAAACATGAGATAAACTCCTAAAACAGACTCTAGACTTAGACATATGTACTCTCTGCACAAAGAAATCATTCTTGACAAAAAGAGATCGTTAGATACCTCAAGAATATTTAGCATTCAAAACCTAGTACAGAGATAGAGTTTATCTGATCATCATGACATTTGAGAATTCAGATATGTAAGAGAATCATAGTCAAAAACCAACATATCTTCTATGCAATCAAAAACCAAATGTCACAAAGTGTTAGTCCAACATCAACTTGTTAGTCATATTACATGCCCAAATAGTTAGTCGAATAGTTAGTAGAGACATGCACACAAATCACAAGATAAAAACCAAAGTTGAAGTGATACTTACCTTGATGTTCATACATTCACATCATCATTGAAGTGATACTTACCTTGATGTTCATACATTCACATCATCATTGTTCAATCATTCACATCATCATTGTTCAATCATTGTTCTGTTCTCTCTAAACTCTCTCCCCCTTTTTGTCACAAACAAAGCCAAAAATTACAGAAGTGGAGAGAATGGTTAACAGTTCAAGTTGGAGAAACAAAGACTAAAACTAAAACTTAAAAACCTGCACAACAGAAAGATTTAAACATATGCATAATAAACAAAAATTGGAAGGATACGGATTATTCAGACTCGCCTGAACTGATACAGCCGAGAATTTGGAATATTTTCTTTAATCGCTTGTTCATTGATGATTGACTCTTATTTACCTTCTTTATTTCTTCCTTTACCTCAATTAGTTCATTTGATATACGTTCTTGCTCGTTGGAGAGCCTTTGCTGTTCTTTATAGATTGAGGTAACAGGTGCATCATCATCAGAAGTTGATTGAGGTGCTTGTTGTGCCGGAGGTGCTGGTTGGACTGGAGGAGTTGCTGCCGGTGCAGAGGTTGTCGCTTGTTGTTGTTGTGCTCGTTGCCGGTGAGGAGGTATGAAGGGTTCATCTGGCTTCGTCGAGAGAGACTTTACAATTGTTGTTTCATTGATCGTTCCTAGACTGTGCATATAGGAGCTGGCATTCGTGTCAGCTTTCAATTTGCGAAGAATGCGCATGATGATCATTGGATAAGGTAGTCTCTCTGACGGATGAGCATGCTCCACATATCGTGCCATCCTTGACCAGATGACATAAGGAATGTCTAAGTTAGCTCCCATTGCTGCTGTGGGGTTTCCAAGTAGATAAAGGAATTGTTACGGAATTTGAGTTGGCGTAGTTTCGTGAAAGTCTCAAGTCTTGAAGATTGAAGGTGAAGAAAGTTGGATCATTTAACTCAATCTCAAGAAAGAAGAATTCAAAAGGATCAGGTATGTTTAACTAAAGATTTTGTGTGATCCGAATACTTCTTGTAGTGTAGAAACACTTGGAAGAATCTTTCATTGCATAAAAATCAAAAACTGGACTTGGGACATGTTCAGGATCCGGATCAGGTTGTTCGATCCGGATCCCGAAGGTGGTTCGTTCATACATCAGTTCAATCCGGATCGTAGCCTCTTGATCCGGATCCCGAACACTTAGTTTACCATCTTCCTTGAACGATCCGGATCAGGCTTCGCAATCCGGATCCCGAACGTTGATGTTTGGTGAACTGTATGAACGATCCGGATCATGCACTTCGATCCGGATCCCGAACCTTCATTTTTCTGGAACTGGCTGACTCGTTACGACGATCCGGATCACAGCTAGTCCGATCCGGATCGCCGTCCGTAAAATTTCCAGAAATGTTAGGTTTTTGATTCTTATCTCCTTCCTAGGGTTTCTAACCTATAAATAGACCCTATGACTCTTTTTCTAGGATTAATCCACATAGTCAATAGCCGTCATTTTCATATATCATTTTATACGGCTATAGATCCACATATAGAGAAGAAAGGAAATCATTAGAGAATACTCTATGTTTCTTCATCTATATTGATTAGTTTGATTCTAGGTTTTCATACTCACATCTTGAGTTGAATCAAACTAATGAATACTTAGATGGTATTTCCGATCTATCTTTGATCTAAGTATTCGGCGGATCATCACCACCCAAAACAACGATTTACCCCAAAAATCGGCGCGTGGATTCGCGTGTCCTTGTGGATTCAAGGTTCAACCGCTCTCGTGGATTCGGAGCGAGGCACGTTCGTGGATTCGAAGGGTGCTATTGGGTGAAGACCGTGGATTCGGTCGGACGTCGTGGATTCGACGTTGGACGCCGTGGATTCGGCGTTGGGCGCAGATCGTGGATTCGAGAAGCATCGCGGAGCGAGCGGAGAAGATCCTCTAGGAGCGTATGGAAAAGGTTGAGTCGTAAGTGTGTACGGTAAATCACCTTGTACGTGTTTTAATTCTAGTGGATTTCTGCCGTGTTATCGGTCCCGTGGTTTTTTACTCCGGTGATGGAGTTTTCCACGTAAAAATCTTGCGTATTATTTTTATTTCCGCATTGGGTTTTTATCGCAATGATTTTTTGAGTGTTTATGCGTTTACACCTATTCACCCCCCTCTAGGTGTTTTTTTCCCCTATTTAGATCCGTATTACATATAACCCAACAAGTGGTATCAGAGAGGGAATAGGGTTGTAAACAATGGTTGAAGGTGGAAACATCAACCGACCCCCGTTCTTCGATGGAACAAATTATGCGTACTGGAAAGTACGGATGAAAGCCTTTTTAATTTCCATCGACGAACGGGTGTGGCAATCAATTGAATTAGGATGGTCTAATCCAACTGAATTTAATGGTGATGTTCGCACCTTAAAACCTAGGTCGAAATGGACCAAGGAAGAGTTAGATTCATCTTCTTACAATGGCAAGGGAATTAATGCTATTTTTAATGCCTTATCTCAAACTGAATTCTCTCGCGTCTCGGCATGTGAGACTGCGAAAGAAATCTGGGATGTTCTTCAGGTTACACATGAGGGAACTAACCTCGTGAAGATTCAGAAACTGCAAATGCTTACGAGCAAGTTTGACTCTATCTTAATGGCAGAAAATGAATCTTTCACGGACTACTATACACGATTGCAAGACATCGTAAACTCATGTGCTAATCTGGGAGAGAAGATTCCAGAATTTAAGATTGTAAGAAAAATCTTAAGAACTCTTCCTGAACGATTTCGCCCAAAGGTTACTGCCATTGAAACTATTAAACACCCGGACGAAATACGTGTAGAAGAATTAGTTGGTTCATTGCAAACTTATGAAATGACATTTACTACTAACAATTCTTCTGGAAAGGCATCCACTTCTAAGTCTTCAGGTTATGCGTTGAAAACAACTAAGGAAGAAGACGCGGATACATCCTCCTCAGACGATGACGAGAACCTTTCTATGGAGGAATTTGAGAAGCAGCTCGCTCTCGTGACAAGGAAGTTTCGCCGCAACTTTCGAAGGGGTAATTCAAGCAAATCTCCATCCTTCGGAAAGTCGAACAAAGGCAAGGGTACTTCAGGTTACAAGTCAAGAAAGCAAGAGAACTTCTCAAAGGATAAGAAAAGTTCAGAAGGACAACTACAATGCTTCAAATGTCGAGGCTACGGCCACATTGCAACGGAATGTCCTAACAAGTATCCGGCAAAGAAGAAGGCGATGCAAGTCGTCACTTGGGATGACAACTCAACGTCAAATGAGTCGTCTTCGAGTGATGAAGAAAAGAGCTCCACCGCATTCCACGCGTCCGTATCTTCACCCTTCATGTGCTTTATGGCAAATACATCTGAGTCGTTGTCCAACTCCACTGTTGAAAAGAACGCAACGGACAACGAATTGGATGATTCGGAAGGTGAAGAATTTGCTCTAGCCTATCACAGATCTTTACGGGATTTAAAGAAACCGGCTAAGCAAAACAAGGGGTTGAGAGGGAGATTGCAGGATCTCGAAGAAGAAGTAAAAAGGGTAACTTCTCTCTCGACCGATCTTGAAGTGGAAAGGGATAAACTGATAAAAGAAAATGTTTCCCTTCAAGAGTCCAATGAGCAACTCGAGAAGAACTATATAGATATGATGAACAAAGCAAACTATCTCTTGAAGCTCTACGGCGAGGCCCGACGGGAAAAATTGGAAATGACAGAGACCATTTGCCAACTCAAGGATGACTTACAGCAATTTTCCTTAGGAAGGAGTAAGTTGGATAAACTTCTTGGTCTAGGTCAACAAACAAGTTCGGCCTCGGATACAATCGAACTGAAGACAATTTTAGTTCGGTTGGGACAGTCTTTGTGCCTCAGTCGGTATCTCCTCCTCCGACACCGGAAATCATGACAACCAACGACAACAAGCCTACTTCATCCTCTTCAGAATCGTCAAGCACAAAGGTATGTTTTCGTTGTAATTTTGCAGGGCACATTGGAAGAAATTGCAAGATTGGAGCTCAAAGATCAAATCAACCACATCTTGCAACTGCTACCAATAAGTTCACTCCATGGAATTCAAAGAAGGATTTTCCTAAAGAAAAGGACATTGGTAGTACTTCAAACAAGACGATGACAAAAGAAAAAGACCAATCTTGCAAGACGTCTTCGTCAAGGAAAACTTTTCAACCAGTGCCAACATACTCAAAACTCAAAAGGTTTGGGTATGCAAAGGTGAAACCCCTCCTTGTCTTTAATCGTTCTTCGATTAAATCTTGTGTAGTTTATGTATACTACTTTCTTTTCTTCTTTTTCTTTTGGCCGACCCGTCAACCATCTTTGGGAGGTAAATGGTACATTTTCTTATTGGTTGATGATTTCTCTAGGTTTTCTTGGGTAGCATTTTTAAAAGAGAAAGCTGATACGTTTGACTCTTTTCATGAGATTTGCCATCGTATTATGATTGAAAAGAATGAAAAGATCATTCGTGTTAGAAGTGATAGAGGTGGAGAATTCATAAATTCAAAATTCATTGATTTTTGCACTTCAAATGGAATCAAACATGAATTCTCGGCACCCTATACACCTCAGCAGAATGGTGTTGTTGAGCGCAAGAACAGGGTTGTTCAAGAGATGGCGCGTGTGATGCTTCATAGCCGGAATTTACCGCTACATTTTTGGGTTGAAAGCTGTGAACACCGCTGTCTATGTCATTAATAGAGTTTACTTGCGCCCAGGAACTTTAAATACACCATATGAGCTGTGGTTTAGTAGAAAACCCAATATCAAATATTTTCGTGTCTTCGGGAGTCGATGTTACATTTTACGTGACCGTGAAAATCTTTGGAAAGTTCGACACTCGAAGTGATGAAGGGATCTTTCTGGGTTATTCTACGAATAGCAGAGCATATCGAGTATTTAACATTGAATCTAAGACGATCGTAGAATCTATAAATGTTAAAGTAGATGAAGCTTTTCACTTTGAAACTAGAAAATCTACCCTCGATATCTCTCTAGATGATGATTCTCCTGCTAGTGCATCTTCTCATAATAATACTTCCAATATTAATGATGCATCTAATGGTTTCTTCTAGTTTATCTGATGTGCAGGAATCATCTCATATATCTCCGAGTACTCCGCTTCAACAAACGTTACGAATCTCCAAGGATCATCCGGAATCGAATATTATTGGAGATCCACAAGAAGGAGTCAGAACTCGGAGGCAGTTGGTTTGTGGATTCGCTTGCTACGTATCTTTAATCGAACCAAAGAACATAGATGAAGCTCTTCAGGATGACTACTGGATTAAAGCAATGCAGAAGAGCTCCATCAATTTGAGCGAAACAAAGTCTGGGAATTAACGAAGCCTCCAAAGCAACACAATGTGATAGGTACCAAATGGATCTTCAAGAACAAGAAAAATGAGGATGGTACTATCATCAGGAACAGGCACGATTAGTTGCTCAAGGCTACTCTCAAGTAGAAGGTATAGACTTTGACGAAACATTCGCCCCTGTAGCTAGACTCGAGTCCATTCGTATACTGTTTGCTATTGCTTGTCATTTTAAAATCAAATTATTTCAAATGGACGTTAAGAGCGCATTTCTAAATGGGTTTTTAAATGAGGGAAGTTTATGTGGCTCAACCGAAAGGTTTTGTAGATCATAAACAACCTAACTATGTTTTTTCGTTTGAAAAAGGCTCTTTACGGTCTGAAACAAGCACCGCGAGCATGGTACGAAAGGTTAACAAAGCACCTTTTGGAGAAGGGCTATACTCGAGGGGGAGCTGATAGGACTCTCTTTGTGAAGCATTATCAAAACAATTTCATTGTAGCACAAATATATGTCGATGACATAGTATTTGGCGCAACAAGAGTAACGATGCTTCTAAATTCGCGGGAGACCATGGAAAGCGAATTTGAGATGTCCATGATGGGCGAATTGACTTATTTTCTTGGATTGCAAATTAACAAAATGATGAAGGTATTCATTTGAGTCAATCCAAGTATGCAATGGAGTTGGTCAAAAAGTTTGATCTAGAAAATTGTAAAGATTTTTCGACTCCAATGGGAACTAGCCACAAGGGACTTGGAAGTGAATCACATAGTGAGAATGTAGACGAGAAATTGTATCGAAGTATGATTGGAAGTCTACTTACCTCACGGCTAGTCGCCCGGATATATCTTTTGGTGTTGGGATTTGCGCGAGATATCAATCAGCACCAAAGGAGGTTCACCTGAAAGCGGTGAAAAGGATCATCCGGTATATCAAAGGATCAATTAATTTCGGAATTTGGTATCCTATGGGAACAAGTTTGGATATTGTTGGATACTCAGATGCCGATTGGGCAGGATCAGTGGATGATCGGAAAAGCACGAGTGGTGCATGCTTCTATCTTGGCCATTGCCTTGCTGCATGGCACAGTAAAAGCAGAACTGCATAGCACTCTCGACTGCCGAAGCGGAATACATTTCAGCTGGAAGTTGCTCAACTCAACTCATTTGGATGAAAAGCGTATTGAGCGACTTCCGCATTTCAGCATCTTCGGTAACAATTACTTTGTGACAACACACTAGTGCTATTAACATTTCTAAAAACCCTGTGTTGCACTCTAGAACAAAAACATATTGAACTTAGATATCATTTTCTTAGAGCTAGTTGAATCAAATACTCTTCAACTTTCATATATTTCAACTGAGGATCAATTAGCTGACATTCTAACAAAACCTTTGGATCAAAAACGTTTTATTCATTTACGAAAAGCAATTGGGATGCTTTCCTTGAAATAATCTTCTTTTTGAAATCTTTGCTTAGGATAGGTTTTGTATTTGTTTTTGTTTTGTTCATTATCTATGTTTGTACATAGGACATTAATTGAGCTAGATCCATAATTGACTTTAATGCATCTTTTCGCACATTTAGAATTATATGCTTTTGCCATCATAATATTTCACTGTTGCAATTGATCATTTATGTTAATTAAATCATCTTCTAAAGTGCTCAAGTCAATTTCTCTCTCTCTATGATCTCTTGGTATAGTCATTATCTTATTTGACTGCTTAGTCGGTATGAAATCGAGATCAATATTTGGTTGAATACTTTATATCTTAATAATGTAAGCCAATTGAGGGGGAGTCAAAGAAAAGTAAAATGCTCAAAAGATGTGGAAAGAGTTACATCCCAATGAGGAGTGTGAAAACTACCACCACATGGAGGAAAGAGCTACCACCTCGGTCGTCCGAGTATTGTGTGCAGCTACCACATGTATACCAAGCATGGTTGTTCAAATTTTTGATTAAGTAAAATGCATGTTGAAATACTTGACTCTGTCAAATTTCAAGGTTGGTATAAGGTGGGTTTTTAAAGAAAGATGCTCAAAGAGCCACTCTCTTCAACAGATTGTCTAGATACATTATCTACTATATTTGGGATTTCAAACATCTATTGATCTTTGTATTTCATTTTCTTTACTGAATTGATGATTTGATAAAGGCATTACTCATAAGATCAAGTTAGATGTAATTGAAGGTGTTCAACTTTAAGGATTTAATTTTTGTAAATTTTTCA
>CM055064.1:50868636-50937293 GCA_029204045.2 Tillandsia leiboldiana | reverse complement strand
GGACAGGATTTCGTGCTATTGCGGATTTGTACTCTGAGGAGTTATTATATATTCTATGATGACCCTGAATTGTGGATAGGTCTGTTTTGGTATTTCGCATGTTGTTTATTCCTAAAGGCACTCTGATTACGCGTTAGCCCCACTTTTATTTTCCTTGAGGACATTGCATGCTTGTATGGTCATGTAGGTAGGCCATTTTTAACTGCTGCCTACTATTATTGGAACTTGACTTAGGAGAAACCATGCTTTTCCTTTTCTCCTTCTTGTTAGTCAGGTGGTCAGTGTTGCTCGGGTTAGGCAGGGGGTCTGGTAGTGTATAGTCGGACTCGTGTCTGGGTAGTTGGTTTAGGGTTGTGTGGGCTTTTGCGGCAACCGCGGATATTGGCGCGGTTTGACCCGGGTGGTTCTTTATGCACCTGATTGGTACTATCAGTTTCTTTAGTGGATGGAGTTTCCCACTTATCGTTTTAGTGCATCCGATTGAGGGGTCGGGTCTTTCCTTAGTGGTTGATCTTTCACCACTTTGATCAGAGTCGTGATCCAGTCCTGCTACATTGAGACACGTGACACAGAGATTACTTGTTACTGAGATGTACTTTACTCGTGTGGGTCGCGTCCCCTCGAGGCCCAACTCCGGAGGTAGGCTTGACCGAGCGTGTGCCGGTCTGTTATTATATTTTTGACCGAGCCGTGGCCGGTCCGTTAACTATACTTTTTGATATGAGCCGTGTGCCGATCAGATTACTGATTCCGACAGCAGAGCAGGCGTACCGGGTGTCATAATACCGGTTCATTTGATGGGGTTTAATTTCGGTCAGATACTTTTATTGGTACACTCGTGCCCTGGGGGGCCGAGTGCATACTGGTAGTTGAGTTTAGATCAGTGCTAGTATTGTTGAGAGTCCGTCGGTTGACGGTGGTCCCGTGTTGTTGCGATTACTTTGACCGCTTGTTAGAGGTTTGAGCATCTTGATTCTATCCGTTCATGAGAGAGAGCGTGGATTTTGACCCATAGCCTCATGTTTCTCTCCTCGATAGCGAGCTTGTCCGTTTGGGACGCCCCACGTAATTCCTGCCCGTCAGCGGGAGGTGGTTGTAGGGGTGCGCAGTTTGACTGGACCGATGTGGCAGTCAGTTTCGATTGGGTCGTTGGTGCACTTCATGTGCTAGTGGTTGCATACCACTGTTTGGTTCTCCCCTTTTCTCGCCTTTAGTTAGGGGCAGGTAGTCTGTTGAGAGTTTCCAGCGTACTCGTTTCAGTCTTACTTATGACTTGGGTAGTTTTGTCTCTTGAGGACTGCGGGGGCAGACCGTCGGGTTCTGGCGGTGGTACCCACTGAGAACTCCCTTTTTGGAGTAGTTCTCACAACCCTTTGGGGGTTTCCCCCCTTTTCTCTCCTCTTCTTTTGTTTTGCAGAGTCTTAGCAGGTGTTGCCGACTCTGCGTTTGTTGATCGTGGCGAGGGAAGTCGCGAGCTAGATCCCTACCGCGGCGTTGGAGAGTAGCGGTACCCTTCTGAGGAGATCATCAGTAGATTAGCGGTTTCTTTTCCTCTTTTGAGAGACTGGTAGTGAGGATATTTTGTATTGAGAGACTGTACACTGTTGTATATATATATTGGAGTTACCTCCCGGTTGGGTTTTAGAGCTTGTACTCGAGGATTTGTATTATTATTTTTTGGGAGGCAGACAGTGTTGTTTATTTCCAGTTGTACAGTGATTGATTTTAGTTACAGCAGATTTTATTTATAGCTCTGATATCTTTTAGTTATAGTACTTTTCTTGCAGGTAGGACGCTCTCCTATGCAGGTTGGCATAGGTGGCGGGTCCTGTTTGAGGGCCGGGTCGCAGTTTCGACCCCGGGGCGTGACACATTACTCATAAGATCAAGTTAGATGTGATTGAAGGTGTTCAACTTTAAGGGATTTAATTCTTGTAAATTCTCGTTTCATTTTTTGGATATATTGATAGATTTGGCATAATCTAATTCTTGTTGTATGAAACGATGTTTTTGTTTAAAGTTGATACACATTTGTGCTTACAATCTTTTTCTGTTTTTCTTGAATTTCTCTGAAATTTTAAAGAAAAAGTTGGGGCCGATCCGGATCGGGCTAGATGATCCGGATCCCGAACGCAGGATCTTCTGCTGGCTGACGATCCGGATTGTTTCTGCCGATCCGATCCCGAACGCAGTTTCTCACTGCGGGTAGCCGATCCGGATCGCAGTTATGAACTGATCCGGATCGCGGCTAGGTTTTATAAGGAACGAAAGGGGTTTTTGATTTCTTTACTCCAATCTTTTGTTCCGAAGTTCCAGAGCCTCTCTCTCTAGATTTCATCCTTCCTGGAATCTTTCAACTCAGGTTTTCTTCAACTCCAAGTAAGTTTTTTTGATCAGAATCTCGGTTTTTCACCGTTTTTCTCTTTTTCTCCTCAAACGTGATGAATTTTTGGATCAACTTTGTTTGTGGATGGTTTTTGATCAAATCTCTTTTGAAATAAGAACTCTGGGTAGATTTAGTTTTTGATTATATGCTAGTTATTCCTGATTAACGGATTTTTAGGCTTCGATTTCTAAAATTTCGGTTTTAGGGCATATAATAGGGTTTTCGAAAATCATGCAATTGATCTATTTTTAAAAGTCCTTTTGCAAAACTAATTTGATTCTTAGTCCCCTCTACATGATATGATTCTTTGGATACAATTTTTTCATTTTTTTTGAAAACTAGGATTTTTGTGTTCTTGAGTTGGTTTTCACAGGACACCTTCTTAACTCAAGCACTTTGATAAATGGCACTCTCTTGGTTAATCCTTCTCCCTGGTCTCAATGGTACACACTCGCCCAACAAATAAACTGAAGAGAGCCAAGAACCTCCAACAAAAAGGTGAATTGTCGAGGTCAGTGACACAGAGGTAGATTGTCATGAGATTGACTGGGCGGCATTGACGGATGATGATGACTCAATGTATGAACAAGAACCGTCTGATGATTCAAGGGAAAGGCGTCTGTTAAATCAAAAGAAAAAGGCAACTAAGGAACCAGGAAAAGCATCAGTGGCAGCACCAACCATCTCCATAAAAGAAGAAGAATAACTAGACGCCGTGGGCTACGACAGGACCTTAATGTTGACACGCCGATAGCCCCGGACTCCCCACATCGCTTGGAAGAAGTATTCGTTAACACTGATCGTCTTCGAGCCTTTGCACATCGCGAATGCATTGGTGAAAGGCATGTTAACATTGAGGCTCTGCAAGGTCACTCCCCTGGATTTGGTCTTCTGATTGAACAAGCCAACCTAATTCAAGTGTGTCGTTTCCCAGAAACTCTTGGCTACTGTTTGCATCATGTGAGGACCTTCTATACTAATGCACGGCATCTTCGAGAGTTTGAGAACGGTCCTATGGAGTTCTACAACGAATATCAAGGCACAAGGTTTAAGATTACTCCAGAATTGATTGGCGAGGTTTTGGGAATGGAAGCCAGCAAGAAAGGAGTTCATTACTTGAAGGGGGTAAATTTGACAAACACATTATGGCGAAAAGTATAGAGGGAATTTGTCTCGAGGGAACACAATCAACCGAAAAAATCTGTTCGGTCTAAGAACTTCGTCTTGAATATCGCTTCTTAAATTTCATCACATGTTACAATATACTTCCAAATATGCAGACAAAGGTTGTAGAGATGGGACCGGTTGTTGGTTTTTGTATCTTATAGGACATCCATCAGAGGCAACGGCATTGAATATCAACATTCCGTACAGTATCTGGAATAGAATGGCGCGATATGTTGAGCATTCCTCATCCCACTGAGAGAATTCCATTCCCTTAATTATAATGAGGATTTTAAAGAAATTTCAGGTTGACATTACCTTCAACAATTATCATCAATGTCTGAGCATGATAGATGAGTCTACCATTGTCAAATCCCTCCATAAGTTGCCGCATGTCACTCCAGTTCCTGCATCTGGAACGAAGCACAGTACAAGCACTAACGCATCCACCATCTCGACAAGCACCCAGCACAGATGATGAAGCATCAATAACATCGATTATCAAGGAACAAGCAGCGACTATCTGTTAAGCAAGAACAAATTTTGGAAGGAACAACAAGAATTACCAATGAGCTTGAGATTACCACGGCAGCTCACATTACAATAACGAAGAAGATCAATTCAATGGACAAGCGGATGCGAAAAATACTCTCTAAGATGGGTTGCACAAGCTCTGAAGACTCAGATTCTGACAACTGATTACTTTTGACTCATTTTTTTTTTTTTCTCTTCTTTTTGTGCAGGATTTTGATTTTAGGATTTAGTTTTATACTTACTTTAGCTTAGTTCTCAGGCTTTACGTTTTACTAGAACTTTTCACTCTCCTAACATTTCGTAGTCTTAACTACATTTTGGCTTTGTTTTGTGACAAAAAGGGAGAGAGAGTTAGAGGAGAACTTTGAACAATGAATGATAAAATTGAATGATGAAATATCAAGGTACAATGATGATGTGAATGAACATCAAGGTACAATGCTGATGTGAATGAACATCAAGGTAAGGGAACTTGAACAATGATTGTGAAAATCTTGATGATGAAGATTTTGTATACATCAAGGTAAGTATGATCTCAACTTCAACTTTGGTTTTCATCTTTGTGATTGTTTGCATGTCTCGACTAACTATTCGACTAACTATTTGGGCATGTAATATAACTAACAAGTTGATGTTGGACTAACATTTTGACATTTGGTTTTTGAATGCATAGAAGATATGTTGGTTTTTAACTTGATTCTCTTACATATCTGAATTCTCAAATGTCATGATGATTAGATAAACTTTGTCTCTGTACTAGGTTTTGTATGCTAAATATTCTTGAGGTATCTAACGATCTCTTTTTGTCAAGAATGATTTCTTTGTGCAGAGAGTACAGATGTCTAAGTCTAGAGTCTGTTTTAGGAGTTTATCTCATGTTTTTAAATTTTTGGATCTCCATTGTAAATTTTTGTTGTATGGTGATAGCAACAAAAATATCTTTTTGAATTTTCTTTAGTGGATCTATGTTTTGTCACGAAACCGCCAAAGGGGGAGATTGTTACGGAATTTGAGTTGGCGTAGTTTCATGAAAGTCTCAAGTCTTGAAGATTGAAGGTGAAGAAAGTTGGATCATTTAACTCAATCTCAAGAAAGAAGAATTCAAAAGGATCAGGTATGTTTAACTAAAGTTTTGTGTGATCCGAATACTTCTTGTAGTGTAGAAAACACTTGGAAGAATCTTTCATTGCATAAAAATCAAAAACTGGACTTGGGACATGTTCAGGATCCGGATCAGGTTGTTCGATCCGGATCCCGAAGGTGGTTCGTTCATACACCAGTTCAATCCGGATCGTAGTCTCATGATCCGGATCCCGAACAGTGAGTTTACCATTTTCCTTGAACGATCCGGATCATGCTTCGCAATCCGGATCCCGAACGTTGATGTTTGGTAAACTGTATGAACGATCCGGATCGTGCACTTCGATCCGGATCCCGAACCTTCGTTTTTCTGGAACTGGCTGTCTCGTTACGACGATCCGGATCCTAGCTAGTCCGATCCGGATCGCCGTCCGTAAAATTTCCAGAAATGTTAGGTTTTTGATTCTTATCTCCTTCCTAGGGTTTCTAACCTATAAATACACCCTATGACTCCTTTTCTAGGGGGTATCCACATAGTCTTTAGCCGTCATTTTCATATACCATTTTATACGGCTATAGATCCACATATAGAGAAGAAAGGAAATCATTAGAGAATACTCTATGTTTCTTCATCTATATTGATTAGTTTGATTCTAGGTTTTCATACTCACATCTTGAGTTGAATCAAACTAATGAATACTTAGATGGTATTTTCGATCTATCTTTGATCTAAGTATTCGGCGGATCATCACCACCCAAAACAACGATTTACCCCAAAAATCGGCGCGTGGATTCGCGTGTCCTTGTGGATTCAAGGTTCAACCGCTCTCGTGGATTCGGAGCGAGGCACGTTCGTGGATTCGAAGGGTGCTATTGGGTGAAGACCGTGGATTCGGTCGGACGTCGTGGATTCGACGTTGGACGCCGTGGATTCGGCGTTGGGCGCAGATCGTGGATTCGAGAAGCGTCGCGGAGCGAGCGGAGAAGATCCTCTAGGAGCGTATGGAAAAGGTTGAGTCGTAAGTGTGTACGGTAAATCACCTTGTACGTGTTTTAATTCTAGTGGATTTCTGCCGTGTTATCGGTCCCGTGGTTTTTTACTCCGGTGATGGAGTTTTCCACGTAAAATCTTGCGTATTATTTTTATTTCCGCATTGGGTTTTATCGCAACGATTTTTTGAGTGTTTATACGTTTACACCTATTCACCCCCCTCTAGGTGTTTTTTCCCCTATTTAGATCCGTATTACATATACCCAACAATCATCAACCAATAAGAAAATATACCATTTACCTCCCAAAGATGGTTGACGGGTCGGCCAAAAGAAAGAAAAAAAAAAATAGTCTACATAAACTACACAACATTTAATCGTAGAACGATTAAAGACAAGGAAGGGTTTCACCTTTGCATACCCAAACCTTTTGAGTTTTGGAGTATGTTGGCAATGGTTGAGAATGTTACGGAATTTGAGTTGGCGTAGTTTCGTGAAAGTTTCAAGTCCTGAAGATTGAAGGTGAAGAAAGTTGGATCATTTAACTCAATCTCAAGAAAGAAGAATTCAAAAGGATCAGGTATGTTTAACTAAAGAATTTGTGTGATCCGAATACTTCTTGTAGTGTAGAAACACTTGGAAGAATCTTTCATTGCATAAAAATCAAAAACTGGACTTGGGACATGTTCAGGATCCGGATCAGGCTGTTCGATCCGGATCCCGAAGGTGGTTCGTTCATACATCGTCGCAATCCGGATCATAGTCTCTTGATCCGGATCCCGAACGTTGAGTTTACCATCTACCTTGAACGATCCGGATCTTGCTTCGCAATCCGGATCCCGAACGTTGATGTTTGGTGAACTGTATGAACGATCCGGATCGTAGTCACATGATCCGGATCCCGAACCTTCGTTTTTCTGGAATTGGCTGTTTCGTTATGACGATCCGGATCTCAGTTATCACGATCCGGATCGCCGTCCGTAAAATTCCAGAAATGGCAGGTTTTTGATTCTTATCTCCTTCCTAGGGTTTCTAACCTATAAATAGACCCTATGTCTTTCTTTCTAGGGTCAATCCACATAGCCGTCATTTTCATATATCATCTTATACGGCTATAGATCCACATATAGAGAAGAAAGGAAATCATTAGAGAATACTCTATGTTTCTTCATCTATATTGATTAGTTTGATTCTAGGTTTTCATACTCACATCTTGAGTTGAATCAAACTAATGAATACTTAGATGGTATTTCCGATCTATCTTTGATCTAAGTATTCGGCGGATCATCACCACCCAAAAACAACGATTACCCCAAAATCGGCGCGTGGATTCGCGTGTCCTTGTGGATTCAAGGTTCAATCGCTCTCGTGGATTCGGAGCGAGGCACGTTCGTGGATTCGAAGGGTGCTATTGGGTGAAGACCGTGGATTCGGTCGGACGTCGTGGATTCGACGTTGGACGCCGTGGATTCGGCGTTGGGCGCAGATCGTGGATTCGAGAAGCGTCTGGAGCGAGCGGAGAAGATCCTCTAGGAGCGTATGGAAAAGGTTGAGTCGTAAGTGTGTACGGTAAATCACCTTGTACGTGTTTTAATTCTAGTGGATTTCTGGCGTGTTATCGGTCCCGTGGTTTTTTACTCCGGTGATGGAGTTTTCCACGTAAAAATCTTGCGAGTTATTTTCATTTCCGCATTGGGTTTTTTATCGCAACGATTTTTGAGTGTTTATACGTTTACACCTATTCACCCCCCTCTAGGTGTTTCTTCCCCTATTTAGATCCGTATTATATACGACCCAACAAGTGGTATCAGAGCGGGAATAGGGTTGTGAACAATGGTTGAAGGTGGAAACATCAATCGACCCCCTTTCTTTGATGGAACTAATTATGCGTACTGGAAAGTACGGATGAAAGCCTTTTTATCTTCCATCGACGAAAGGGTGTGGCATTCAATTGAATCAGGATGGACTAATCCAACTGAACTTATCTCTGATGTTCACACCTTAAAACCTAGGTCGAAATGGACCAAGGAAGAGTTTGAGTTATCTTCTTACAATGGCAAGGGAATTAATGCTATTTTTAATGCCTTATCTCAAACTGAATTCTCTCGCGTCTCGGCATGTGAGACTGCGAAAGAAATCTGGGATGTTCTCCAGGTTACACATGAGGGAACTAACCTCGTGAAGATTCAGAAACTGCAGATGCTTACGAGCAAGTTTGACTCTATCTTGATGGCAGAAAATGAATCTTTCACGGACTACTATACACGATTGCAAGACATCGTAAACTCATGTGCTAATCTGGGAGAGAAGATTCCAGAATTTAAGATTGTAAGAAAAATCTTAAGAACTCTTCCTGAACGATTTCGCCCAAAGGTTACTGCCATTGAAACTATTAAACACCCGGACGAAATACGTGTAGAAGAATTAGTTGGTTCATTACAAACTTATGAAATGACTTTTAATACTAACAATTCTTCTGGAAAAGCATCCACTTCTAAGTCTTCAGGTTATGCGTTGAAAACAACTAAGGAAGAAGACGCGGATACATCCTCCTCGGACGATGACGAGAACCTTTCTATGGAGGAATTTGAGAAGCAGCTCGCTCTCTTGACAAGGAATTTTCGCCGCAACTTTCGAAGGGGTAATTCAAGCAAATCTCCATCCTTCAGAAAGTGGAACAAAGGCAAGGGTACTCCAAGCCACAAGTCAAGAAAGCAGGAGAACTTCTCAAATGATAAGAAAAGTTTAGAAGGACAACTGCAATGCTTCAAATGTCGAGGCTACGGCCACATTGCAACGGAGTGTCCTAACAAGTATCCGGCAAAGAAGAAGGCGATGCAAGTCGTCACTTGGGATGACAACTCAACGTCAAATGAGTCGTCTTCGAGTGATGAAGAAAAGAGCTCCACGGCATTCCACGCGTCCACATCTTCACCATTCATGTGCTTTATGGCAAGTACGTCTGAATCGTTATCCAACTCCACTGTTGAAAAGAACGCAACGGACAACGAATCGGATGATTCGGAAGGTGAAGATTTTGCTCTAGCCTACCACTGACTTTTGAGGGACTCAAAGAAAGTGGCTAAGCAAAACAAGAGTTTGAGAGGGAGATTGCATGATCTCGAAGAAGAAGCAAAAAGAGCGACTTCTCTCTCAAACGCTCTTGAAGTGGAAAGGGAAAACCTGATAAAAGAAAATGCTTCCCTTCAAGAGTCCAATGAGCAACTTGAAAAGGAACATACAAATCTGGTGGATAACGCGAATCACTTTTCAAAGCTCTACAACGAGGCTCGACAGGATAACCTGGAAATGACAAAGACCATTTTCCAACTCAAGAATGACTTACAGCGATTCTCTTCAGGAAGGAGTAAGTTGGATAGACTTCTTGGTCTTGGTCAATCAAATAGGTTCGGCCTCGGATACACTCAAACTGGAAACAGTCCAAGTTCGAGTGAGACAGTTTTTGTGCCTCAGTCGGTATCTCCTCCTCCGACACCGGAATTCAAGACAAACAACGACAACAAACCTACTTCATCCTCTTTGGGATCGTCAAGATCTAAGGTATGTTTTCGTTGTGGTGTTTCAGGGCACATAAGAAGATATTGCAAGACGGGAGTCGAACGCTCATCTCAAGCCCCTCTTGCATCAACTACCAAAAAGGCTCCTTTCCGGAAATCAAAGCAAAACTTTTCAAATGAAAAGAGACTTGGTAGTTCACCGCGCAAGACGACTTCATCAAGGAGCAACAATCGTTTTAACAAGACGCTTTCACCTAGGCACAAAACTTCACGACCATTACAGACGCATGCCAAAAAGGTTTGGGTGCGCAAAGGTGAAATTTTCCCTTGTCTTGTTTCCAATATTTCCTTGCATGCATATGATAGCTCGTCTTGGTATCTGGATAGCGGGTGTTCCCGTCACATGACCGGTGACAAAAATAGTTTTCAAAATCTTGAGAAAATCTCCGGAGGACACGTTGTTTTCGGAGACGGTCGATCTTCCAAAATTGTTGGAAAAGGGACGGTAGCTATTCCAGATGGCCCGATTTTGAAAAACGTCTTATTTGTTGATGGCCTTAAGACTAACCTCATAAGCATAAGTCAACTTTGCGACAATGGTTTTTCAGTTAACTTTTCATCTGTTGAATGCGTTGTAACTGATAAGGACCATGTCTTCTTTTTAAAATGGGTTAGATCGGAAAACAATTGTTATGTTGTTCCTAATAAATTTTCTGAAAATTGTAACTTAGCTGCTTTGAATAATGAAACTCTTTGGCATGAAAGGCTAGGTCACTTAAATTTTAAGGAACTTACTAGAATTTCAAACAAGGACGTGGTCAAGGGGATTCCAAAACTTTTATTTAAACAAAACATTGTGTGTGGTGGCTGTCAAAAGGGAAAACAGTCCAGGACTGCACACAAGAGCTTGAACCACATCGGTACAAAACGGCCTTTGGAACTTTTGCACATGGATTTAATGGGGCCAACTCGTCAACCATCTTTGGGAGGTAAATGGTATATTTTCTTATTGGTTGATGATTTCTCTCGGTTTTCTTGGGTAGCATTTTTGAGAGAGAAAGCTGATACGTTTGATTCTTTTCATGAGATTTGCCATCGTATTATGATTGAAAAGAATGAAAAGATCATTCGTGTTAGAAGTGATAGGGGTGGAGAATTCATAAATTCAAAATTCATTGACTTTTGTACTTCAAATGGCATTAAACATGAATTCTCGGCACCCTATACACCTCAGCAGAATGGTGTTGTTGAGCGCAAAAACAGGGTTGTTCAAGAGATGGCGCATGTGATGCTTCATAGCCGGAAATTATCGCTACATTTTTGGGCTGAAGCTGTGAACACCGCTGTCTATGTCATTAACAGAGTGTATTTGCGCCCAGGAACCTTGAATACACCATATGAGCTGTGGTTTAGTAGAAAACCGGATATCAAGCACTTTCGTATCTTCGGGAGTCGATGTTACATCTTCCGTGACCGTGAAAATCTTGGAAAGTTCGACTCTCGAAGTGATGAAGGGATCTTTTTGGGTTATTCTACGAATAGCAGAGCATATCGAGTATTTAACATTGAATCTAAGACGATCGTAGAATCTATAAATGTTAAAGTAGATGAAGCTTCTCATTTTGAATCAGAAAAATCTACCCTCGATATCTCTCTAGATGATGATTCTCCTGCTAGTGCATCTTCTCATAATAATACTTCCAATATTAATGATGCATCTAATGGTTCTTCTAGTTTATCTGATGTGCAGGAATCATCTCGTGTACCTCCGAGTACTCCGTTTCAACAAACGCTACGAATCTCCAAGGATCATCCGGAATCGAACATCATTGGAGATCCACAAGAAGGAGTTAGAACTCGAAGGCAGTTGGTTTGCGGATTTGCTTGCTACGTATCTTTAATCGAACCAAAGACAATAGATGAAGCTCTTCAGGATGACTACTGGATTAAAGCAATGCAGGAAGAGCTTCATCAATTTGAGCGAAACAAAGTCTGGGAATTAACGAAGCCTCCAAAGCAACATAATGTGATAGGTACCAAATGGATCTTCAAGAACAAGAAAGATGAAGATGGTACTATCATCAGGAACAAGGCACGACTAGTTGCTCAAGGCTACTCTCAAGTAGAAGGTATAGACTTTGACGAAACTTTCGCCCCTGTAGCTAGACTCGAGTCCATTCGTATATTGTTTGCTATTGCTTGTCATTTTAAAATCAAATTATTTCAAATGGACGTCAAGAGCGCATTTCTAAATGGGTTTTTAAATGAGGAAGTTTATGTAGCTCAACCGAAAGGTTTTGTAGATCATAAACAACCTAACCATGTTTTTCGTTTGAAAAAGGCTCTTTACGGTCTGAAACAAGCACCGCGAGCATGGTACGAAAGGTTAACAAAGCACCTTTTGGAGAAGGGCTATACTCGAGGGGGAGCTGACGGGACTCTCTTTGTGAAGCATTATCAAAATAATTTCATTGTAGCACAAATCTATGTCGATGACATTGTATTTGGTGCAACAAAAGATAATGATGCTTCTAAATTCGCGGAGACCATGGAAAGCGAATTTGAGATGTCCATGATGGGCGAACTGTCTTATTTTCTTGGATTGCAAATTAAACAAAATGATGAAGGTATTCACTTGAGTCAATCCAAGTATGCACTGGAGTTGGTCAAAAAGTTTGATCTAGAAAATTGTAAAGATTTTCCAACTCCAATGGGAACTAGCCACAAGGGACTTGGAAGTGAATCACATAGTGAGAATGTAGACGAGAAACTGTATAGAAGTATGATTGGAAGTCTACTTTACCTCACGGCTAGTCGCCCGGATATATCCTTTAGTGTTGGGATTTGCGCGAGATATCAATCAGCACCAAAGGAGGTTCACCTGAAAGCGGTGAAACGGATCATCCGGTACATCAAAGGATCAATTAATTTCGGAATTTGGTATCCTATGGGAACAAGTCTGGACATTGTTGGATACTCAGATGCCGATTGGGCAGGATCAGTGGATGATCGGAAAAGCACGAGTGGTGCATGCTTCTATCTTGGCCATTGCCTTGTTGCATGGCACAGTAAAAAGCAGAATTGCATAGCACTCTCGACTGCCGAAGCGGAATACATTTCAGCTGGAAGTTGCTCAACTCAACTCATTTGGATGAAAAGCGTATTGAGTGACTTCCGCATTTCAGCATCTTCGGTAACAATTCTTTGTGACAACACAAGTGCAATTAACATTTCTAAAAACCCTGTGTTGCACTCTAGAACAAAACATATTGAACTTAGATATCATTTTCTTAGAGAGCTAGTTGAATCAAATACTCTTCAACTTTCATATGTTTCAACTGAAGATCAATTAGCTGACTTTTTAACAAAACCTTTGGATCAAAAACGTTTTATTCATTTGCGAAAAGCAATTGGTATGCTTTCTTTGAAATAAACTTCTTTTTGAAACCTTTGCTTAAAATAGGTTTTGTATTTGTTTTGTTCTATTCAATATCTATGTTTATACATAGGATAGTAATTGAGCATAGATCTTAATTGACTTTAATTGCATCTGTTCACACATTTAGAAATTTATTATGCTTTTGCCATCATAATATTTCATTGTTGCAATGATCGTTTATGTTAATTAAATCATCTTCTAAAGTGATCAAAGTCAATTTCTCTCTCAATGATCTCTTGGTATAGTCATTATCTTATTTGACTGTTTAGTCGAGTATGAAATCGAGATCAATTTTTGGTTGAATACTTTATATCTTAAATAATTGATAGCCAATTGAGGGGGAGTCAAAGATAATGTAAAATGCTCAAAAGATGTGGAAAGAGTTACATCCCAATGAGGAGTGTGAAAACTACCACCACATGGAGGAAAGAGCTACCACCTCGGTCGTCCGAGTATTGTGTGCAGCTACCACATGTATACCAAGCATGGTTGTTCAAATTTTTGATTAAGTAAAATGCATGTTGAAATACTTGACTCTGTCAAATTTCAAGGTTGGTATAAGGTGGGATTTTAAAGAAAGATGCTCAAAGAGCCACTCTCTTCAACAGATTGTCTAGAAATATTATCTACCATATTTGGGATTTCAAACATCTATTGATCTTTGTATTTCATTTTCTTTACCGAATTGATTATTTGATAAAGGCATTACTCATAAGATCAAGTTAGATGTAATTGAAGGTGTTCAACTTTAAGGGATTTAATTCTTGTAAATTTTCGTTTCATTTTTGGATATTACTGATAGATTTGGCATAATCTAATTCTTGTTGTGTGAAACGATGCTTTTTGTTTAAAGTTGATACACCTTTGTGCTTACAATCTTTTTCTGGTTTTTCTTGAATTTCTCTGAAATTTTTCTAAAGAAAAAGTTGGGGCCGATCCGGATCGGGCAAGGTGATCCGGATCCCGAACGCAGGTTTTCTCCTGCGGGCTGACGATCCGGATTGGACCTGCCGATCCGGATCCCGAACGCAGTTTTTTCACTGCGGGTAGCCGATCCGGATCGCAAGCTCGGGAGGATCCGGATCGCGGCTAGGTTTTTATAAAGAACAAAAGGGTTTTGATTTCTTTTACTCCAATCTTTTGTTCAAAAGTTTCCAGAGCGCTTCTCTCTAGATTTCATCCTCCTTGGAAGCTTTCTAACTCAAGTTCTTCAGTTCCAAGTAAGTTTTATTGATCAAAATCTCGGTTTTTCACCGTTTTTCTCTTTTCCTCCTCAAACGTACGAAATTCTTGGATCGATTTTGTTTGTGGATGGTTTTTGATCAAATTTCTTTTGAAATAAGAACTCTGGGTTGTTTAGTTTTGATTATATGCTAGGTTTTCTCCTGATTAACGGATTTTTAGGCTTCGATTTCTAAAATTTCGGTTTTAGGGCATATAATAAGGATTTTCGAAAATCATACAATTGATCTATTTTTAAAAGTCCTTTTGCAAAACTAATTTGATTCTTAGTCTCTCTACATGATTATGATTGTTTGGGTACAATTTTTTTAATTTTTGAAAACTAAGAATTTTTGTGTTCTTGAGTTGGTTTTCACAGGACACCTTCTTAACTCAAGTATCTTGTTCAATGGCACTTAATTCAATGTGTTTCTCTTGGTTAATCCTTCTCCTGGTCTCAATGGTACACACTCGCCCTACAAATAAACTAAAGAGAGCCAAGAACCTCCAACAAAAAGGTGATTTTGTCGAGGTCAGTGACACAGAGGTAGATTGTCATGAGGTTGACTGGGCAGCATTGACGGATGATGATGACTCAATGTATGAACAAGAACCGTCTGATGATTCAAGGAGAAAGGCGTCTGTTAAATCAAAAGAAAAGGCAAATAAAGGACCAGGAAAAGCATCAATGGCAGCACCAATCATCTCCATGAAAAGAAAGAGAATAACTAGACGCTGTGGGCTACGACAGGACATTAATGTTGACACGCCGATAGCTCCTGACTCCCCACATCGCTTGGAAGAAGTATTCGTTAACACTGATCGTCTTCGAGCCTTTGCACATCGCGAATGCATTGGTGAAAGGCATGTTAACATTGAGGCTCTGCAAGGTCACTCCCCTGCCTTTGGCCTTCTGATTGAACAAGCAAACCTTATTCAAGTATGTCGTTTCCCAGAAACTCTTGGCTACTGTTTGCATCATGTGAGGACCTTCTACACTAATGCACGACATCTTCGAGAGGTTGAGAACGGTCCTATGGAGTTCTACACGAACATCCAAGGCACAAGGTTTAAGATTACTCCACAATTGATTGGCGAGGTTTTGGGAATGGAAGCCAGCAAGAAAGGAGTTCACTACTTGAAGGGGGTAAATTTGACAAACACATTATGGCAAAAAGTTATAGAGGGAATTTGTCTCGAGGGAACACAATCAACCGAAAAATCTGTTCGATCTAAAGAACTTCGTCTTGAATATCGCTTCTTAAACTTCATCACATGCTACAATATACTTCCAAATATGCAGACAAAGGTTGTGAGATGGGACCGGTTGCTGTTTTTGTATCTCATAGGACATCGATCAGAGGCAACGGCATTGAATATCAACATTCCATACATTATCTGGAATAGAATGGCGCGATATGTTGAGCATCCTCACCCCACTGAGAGAATTCCATTTCCCTTGATTATAATGAGGATTTTACAGAAATTTCAGGTTGACATTACTTCAACAACTTATCATCAATGTCTGAGCATGATAAATGAGTCTACTATTGTCAAATCCCTCCATAAGTTGCCGCATGTCACTCCAGTTCCTGCATCTGGAACAAAGCACAGTACAAGCACTGCCGCATCACCATCTCGACAAGCAACTGGCACAGATGATGAAGCATCAATAACATCGATTATCAAGGAACAACAGCGACTATCTGTTAAGCAAGAACAAATTTTGACGGAGCAACAACGAATTACCAAAGAGCTTGAGATTACAACGGCAGCTCACATTACCATAACGAAGAAGATCAATTCAATGGACAAGCGGATGCGAAAGATACTCTCTAAGATGGGTTGCACAAGCTCTGAAGACTCAGATTCTGACAACTGATTACTTTTGACTCATTTTCTTTTTCTTTCCTTTTGTGCAGGATTACGATTTTAGGATTTAGTTTTATACTTACGTTAGCTTAGTTCTCAGGTTTTACATTTTATTGGAACTTTTTACTCTCCTCACATTTCGTAGTCTTAACTACATTTTGGCTTTGTTTTGTGACAAAAAGGGGGAGAGAGTTAGAGAGAACTTTGAACAATGTTGACTGCATGAAACATCAAGGTAAGTGAACAATGTTTGATATGAAAACTGGATGAATATCAAGGTAAGTATTACTCCAACTTTCATTCTCAACTTGAGGTTTTTCAGTTGTATGAATGCATGCCTCGACTAACTATTTGCTAACTATTTGGGCATGTAATATAACTAACAAGTTGATGTTCACTAACAAGTTTGTGACACTTGGTTTTTGATTGCATAGAAGATATGTTGGTTCTTAACTCTGATCAATTACATATCTATATATATATAAGTTTGTCACAAACATGTTCATGACATTTGGTTTTTACGTGCAAAGAAGATATGTTGGTGTTTTTTTAACTATGATCAGTTTACATATCTGAATATAAATGTCATGGTAAGTATAAATGAGTTTAAACTTCATCTCTGTTTGTGGTTTTTGAATGATACAAAATTCTTGAGGTATCTAACAATTTCTTTTGTCAAGAATGATTTCTTTTTGCAGAGAGTACAGATGTCTAAGTCTAGAGTCTGTTTTAGGAGTTTAACTCATGTATTGTATTTTGGATCTCCATTGTAAATTTTTGTTGTATGGTGATAGCAACAAAAATATCTTTTTGAATTTTCTTTAGTGGATCTGTGTTTTGTCACGAAACCGCCAAAGGGGGAGATTGTTACGGAATTTGAGTTGGCGTAGTTTCGTGAAAGTTTCAAGTCCTGAAGATTGAAGGTGAAGAAAGTTGGATCATTTAACTCAATCTCAAGAAAGAAGAATTCAAAAGGATCAGGTATGTTTAACTAAAGAATTTGTGTGATCCGAATACTTCTTGTAGTGTAGAAACACTTGGAAGAATCTTTCATTGCATAAAAATCAAAAACTGGACTTGGGACATGTTCAGGATCCGGATCAGGCTGTTCGATCCGGATCCCGAAGGTGGTTCGTTCATACATCGTCGCAATCCGGATCGTAGTCTCTTGATCCGGATCCCGAACGTTGAGTTTACCATCTACCTTGAACGATCCGGATCTTGCTTCGCAATCCGGATCCCGAACGTTGATGTTTGGTGAACTGTATGAACGATCCGGATCGTAGTCACATGATCCGGATCCCGAACCTTCGTTTTTCTGGAATTGGCTGTTTCGTTATGACGATCCGGATCTCAGTTATCACGATCCGGATCGCCGTCCGTAAAATTCCAGAAATGGCAGGTTTTTGATTCTTATCTCCTTCCTAGGGTTTCTAACCTATAAATAGACCCTATGTCTTTCTTTCTAGGGTCAATCCACATAGCCGTCATTTTCATATATCATCTTATACGGCTATAGATCCACATATAGAGAAGAAAGGAAATCATTAGAGAATACTCTATGTTTCTTCATCTATATTGATTAGTTTGATTCTAGGTTTTCATACTCACATCTTGAGTTGAATCAAACTAATGAATACTTAGATGGTATTTCCGATCTATCTTTGATCTAAGTATTCGGCGGATCATCACCACCCAAAAACAACGATTACCCCAAAATCGGCGCGTGGATTCGCGTGTCCTTGTGGATTCAAGGTTCAATCGCTCTCGTGGATTCGGAGCGAGGCACGTTCGTGGATTCGAAGGGTGCTATTGGGTGAAGACCGTGGATTCGGTCGGACGTCGTGGATTCGACGTTGGACGCCGTGGATTCGGCGTTGGGCGCAGATCGTGGATTCGAGAAGCGTCTGGAGCGAGCGGAGAAGATCCTCTAGGAGCGTATGGAAAAGGTTGAGTCGTAAGTGTGTACGGTAAATCACCTTGTACGTGTTTTAATTCTAGTGGATTTCTGCCGTGTTATCGGTCCCGTGGTTTTTTACTCCGGTGATGGAGTTTTCCACGTAAAAATCTTGCGAGTTATTTTCATTTCCGCATTGGGTTTTTTATCGCAACGATTTTTGAGTGTTTATACGTTTACACCTATTCACCCCCCTCTAGGTGTTTCTTCCCCTATTTAGATCCGTATTATATACGACCCAACAGAGAAGTTTTCCTTGATGAAGACGTCTTGTATGATTGATCTTTTTCTTTTGTCATTGTCTTGTTTGAAGTACTACCAATGTCCTTTTCTTTAGAAAAATCCTTCTTTGAGTTCCGGGGAGTGAACTTATTGGTAGCAGTTGCAAGATGTGGTTGATTTGATCTTTGAGCTCCAATCTTGCAATTTCTTTCAATGTGCCCTGCAAAATTACAACGAAAACATACCTTAGTGCTTGACAATTCCGAAGAGGATGAAGTAGGTTTGTTGTCGTTGGTTGTCATGAATTCCGGTGTCGGAGGAGGAGATACCGACTGAGGCACAAAGACTGTCCCACTCGAACTTGGACTGTTTCCAGTTTGAGTGTATCGGAGGCCGAACTTGTTTGTTTGACCAAGACCAAGAAGTTTATCCAACTTACTCCTTCCAGAAGAAAATTGCTGTAAGTCATCCTTGAGTTGGCAAATGGTCTCTGTCATTTCCAATTTTTCCCGTCGGGCCTCGCCGTAGAGCTTCAAGAAGTAGTTCGCTTTGTTCACCATATCTATATAATTCTTCTCGAGTTGCTCATTGGACTCTTGAAGGGAAACATTTGCTCTTATCAAATTATCCCTTTCCACTTCAAGATCGGTCGAGAGAGAAGTTACCCTTTTTACTTCTTCTTCGAGATCCTGCAATCTCCCTCTCAACCCCTTGTTTTGCTTAGCCGGTTTCTTTGAATCCCGTAAAGGCATGTGATAGGCTAAAGCAAAATCTTCACCTTCCGAATCATCCGATTCATTGTCCGTTGCATTCTTTTCAACAGTGGAGTTGGACAATGACTCGGATGTACTTGCCATAAAGCACATGAAGGGTGAAGATATGGACGCGTGGAATGCCGTGGAGCTCTTTTCTTCATCACTTGAAGACGACTCATTTGACATTGAGTTGTCATCCCAAGTGACGACTTGCATCGCCTTCTTCTTTGCCGGATACTTGTTGGGACACTCCGTTGCAATGTGGCCGTAGCCTCGACATTTGAAGCATTGTAGTTGTCCCTCTGAACTTTTCTTATCCTTTGAGAAGTTCTCTTGCTTTCTTGACTTGTAACTTGAAGTACCCGTGCCTTTGATCGACTTTCCGAAGGATGGAGATTTGCTTGAATTACCCCTTCGAAAGTTGCGGCGAAACTTCCTGGTCAAGAAAGCGAGCTGCTTCTCAAATTCCTCCATAGAAAGGTTCTCGTCATCGTCTGAGGAGGATGTATCCGCGTCTTCTTCCTTAGTTGTTTTCAACGCATAACCTGAAGACTTAGAAGTGGATGCCTTTCCAGAAGAATTGTTAGTAGTAAATGTCATTTCATAAGTTTGTAATGAACCAACTAATTCTTCTACACGTATTTCGTCCGGGTGTTTAATAGTTTCAATGGCAGTAACCTTTGGGCGAAATCGTTCAGGAAGAGTTCTTAAGATCTTTCTTACAATCTTAAATTCTGGAATCTTCTCTCCCAGGTTAGCACATGAGTTTACGATGTCTTGCAATCGTGTATAGTAGTCCGTGAAAGATTCATTTTCTGCCATCAAGATAGAGTCAAACTTGCTCGTAAGCATTTGCAGTTTCTGAATCTTCACGAGGTTAGTTCCCTCATGTGTAACCTGAAGAACATCCCAGATTTCTTTCGCAGTCTCACATGCTGAGACGCGAGAGAACTCAGTTTGAGATAAGGCATTAAAAATAGCATTAATTCCCTTGCCATTGTAAGAAGATGAATCTAACTCTTCCTTGGTCCATTTCGACCTAGGTTTTAAGGTGCGAACATCACCAATAAATTCAGTTGGATTAGACCATCCTAATTCAATTGATTGCCACACCCGTTCGTCGATGGAAATTAAAAAGGCTTTCATCCGCACTTTCCAGTACGCATAATTTGTTCCATCGAAGAACGGGGGTCGGTTGATGTTTCCACCTTCAACCATTGTTTACAACCCTATTCCCGCTCTGATACCACTTGTTGGGTTATATGTAATAAGGATCTAAATAGGGGAAAAAATACCTAGAGGGGGGTGAATAGGTGTAAACGTATAAACACTCAAAAATCGTTGCGATAAAAACCCAATGCGGAAATAAAAATAACTCGCAAGATTTTTACGTGGAAAACTCCATCACCGGAGTAAAAAACCACGGGACCGATAACACGGCAGAAATCCACTAGAATTAAAACACGTACAAGGTGATTTACCGTACACACTTACGACTCAACCTTTTCCATACGCTCCTAGAGGATCTTCTCCGCTCGCTCCGCGACGCTTCTCGAATCCACGATCTGCGCCCAACGCCGAATCCACGGCGTCCAACGTCGAATCCACGACGTCCGACCGAGTCCACGGTCTTCACCCAAAAGCACCCTTCGAATCCACGAACGTGCCTCGCTCCGAATCCACGAGAGCGGTTGAACCTTGAATCCACAAGGACACGCGAATCCACGCGCCGATTTTTGGGGTAAATCGTTGTTTTTGGTGGTGATGATCCGCCGAATACTTAGATCAAAGATAGATCGGAAATACCATCTAAGTATTCATTAGTTTGATTCAACTCAAGATGTGAGTATGAAAACCTAGAATCAAACTAATCAATATAGATGAAGAAACATAGAGTATTCTCTAATGATTTCCTTTCTTCTCTATATGTGGATCTAGAGCCGTATAAGATGATATAAGAAAATGACGGCTATTTGGATTAACCTTAGAAAAAGAGTCATAGGGTCTATTTATAGGTTAGAAACCCTAGGAAGGAGATAAGAATCAAAAACCTAACATTTCTGGAATTTTGACGGACGGCGATCCGGATCGGATTTGGGCGATCCGGATTGCAGTAGCAATAAAGACGGTTTCCAGAAAACAAACGTTCGGGATCCGGATCGGAATGCCTGATCCGGATCGTTCATACATTTCAGAAAACTCAACGTTCGGGATCCGGATCGTGAGATGCTGCGATCCGGATTGAAGTAATGTATGAAACAACAACCTTCGGGATCTGGATCGCTGGCTCTGATCCGGATCCTGAACATGTCCGAACACCAGTTTTTGATTTTTATGCAGTTAAAAATTCTTCCAAGTGTTTCTACACTACGAGAAGTATTCGGATCACACAAAATCTTTAGTTAAACATACCTGATCCTTTTGAATTCTTCTTTCTTGAGATTGAGTTAAATGATCCAACTTTCTTCACCTTCAATCTTCAAGACTTGAAACTTTCACGAAACTACACCAACTCAAAATCCGTAACAGAATGGTCTCATGTCATTACGATAAAGCCAAGAGATTTGTATGATATGAGAGCAAGATTACAAAACGACGATGATGATGAGACATACACCCAATGCATGCCTTCGAATATTCCAACCACCGACGAATTAGATAATTATACAAGTTGGGCCCGATCAATTGTTGATGAGACACTAATACATGATATAGGTGTTTTTGCAAACCCTTAGGCATAAATGCATGATAAAAATGTTTGTATTAAAATATTATGTTTAGATATTTCTGTTTTATTTTGATCCATTTGTTCATATCATACAATGTGATCTCAAAAATATCGATACTTTAATTTAGTAAGTTAATTTAGTAAGTTGTACCTATACTTTTTAGTAAGTTGTATTCATGCCTTCATTATGCAGGTTTATAAGCAATGGTAAGATCAAAAAGATTGAGAAATTGTGTAATTACAACACTTCAAGATGATCAAGCTCAATCAAATGGTGATGACTTATCACCTACCTTAGCTCCTACTTCTTCAGAAAATCAGCCTACCTTACAGTCCGAGCCCTCTGAAAACAATCTTCAAGGGCAGGAATCAACAAATGTTCAAGATAATGATACATTGGAGATAATTGGTAATCTTCACTCTTTTTAATGATCATTTTCTGTATGCTTTACTATTTATCTTTAACATTATTTACGACTCTTTTTATTCAGATGAGCAAGGTAATTTAAAGAAGAAAAGAGGAGTGACACGTGACAAAGATGTTCGGAATTTACCATATGGAGAAAGAATTAAAGTTGAATGGAACAAATTTGGGCAACCTATAAAGAAAGGCGGGGGAATTTTAGGCGGTTGGTTAGGCACAGTTGCACGACGTGGGAATATGTGTCCTATCCACTATATAAGTTGGAAAGTTATGCCTTCGGCGCCGTTTAAAATTGATATCATCAGAATGACTCGGGTGAGTATTTTTGTAATGTCATTATTCAAGATAAAAATCTGTAGACTCTATCACTTCATTTGACTCTATCCATACATGCATACAAATAGGACCTTAATTTGATTCTATCACTTATATTATACGACAACAAGAGATCTAAGATAGCCATAACATATCTATGCTCAATTTTACATATGCTCAATTTTACATGCTCAATTTTACATATGCTAAATTTTACATGCTTAATTTGACATATGCTCAATTTTACATGCTTAATTTTACAAATAGGACCTTCTGCTCAATTTTACATGCTCTCTGCTGCTCAAGCAGCAGCTCAGGCTGCTTTGAGCAGCAGGAAATTTAGAGTTTTTGAAGCTTTAAATTGCAAAGCTTAAGTCCCCGTTCGCCGAATTTGCAAAATGGCGAAATGCGGCAAAATGACCTGTAACATATTTTAAATATGATTACAGTCGAGTTCGGTGCGTTTCGGACCGACGCGAAGTGCATCGGGTCGAAAAGTGAGTTGAAATTCAAGAAATTAGCGAATTTCAGAAATTCAGGAATTAGCGAAGTTCAGGCTGCTGCTCAAGCGATTTCAGAAATTCAGGCTGCTGCTACTCAGGCTGCTGCTTTGAGCAGCAGCTCAGGCTGCTGCTCAAGCAGCAGCACAGCTGCTGCTCAAGCAGCAGCTCAGGCTACTGCTTGAGCAGTAGCTAAGGTGCTGCTCAAAGCAGCAGCTCATGCTGCTGCTCAAGCAGCAGCACAGCTGCTGCTTAAGCAGCAACTCTCTGCTGCTCAAGCAGCAGCACAGGCTGCTGCTCAAAGCAGCAGCTTAGGCTGCTGCTTGAGCAGCAGCTCTCTTGCATAGCTTTGTCAGCCTTCTTAGATCAGAAACGGAGCCAAGAGGTGTAGGAATAAAAGTTAAGTTATTAATCAGCTTTTAGTTTAGTTTAGTAAAGTTTAGTTGAGTAAAGTAAGGTCTGTCTTTGACCAATCCAACAGAAAAAGGCCTAGAAATAGTTTGAAACTAAAGGACTCCGACCAATTCATACACTGTGAGTGTAGCTGCTGCTCAAAGCAGCAGCTCAGGCTGCCACTTTGAGCAGCAGCTCAGGCTGCTGCTTGAGCAGCAGCTTGGAGCAGCAGCGCAGCAGCTAAGGAGCTGCAGCAGCGCAGCAGCTAAGGAGCTACTGCTCAAGCAGCAGCTCAGGCTGCTGCTTTGAGCAGAGGCTGCTGCTTTGAGCAGCAGCTCAGGCTGCTGCTCAAGCAGCAGCTCTTTAGCTGCTGCTCAAGCAGCAGCTAAGGTAGGTTTTTCTTTCTTTATTTTTGTAAAGCTATTGGACGAGATTTGAGCATGGAACTTATTGCTGTTGTAGTTTAAATTTGCTGCTTATAGTGCAAACACATTGAATAGATTGATATGTTGAACCACTAAATTTATTACTTGGGAAATGTGCTTCGTAGTGAAGAGAGAATTGCTTCCTTGCTAGTCTTCCTTGTTAGTTAGCTTTGTCTAATTGAGCTTTGAAAATTACATGGGTTAAGTATTGGTCTTTAAGATTCTTGGTGTTAGTATTATACGATGGAGGTCAAAAGCATGGATTTAGTCATGTTCTGAATTTTTCTACATACATTGTCCTGGTTGAGAGAGTATTTTATTCTAACCTTATCACATTTGATATTCTGATGATTTGTGCGGAAAGATAATGAATGCTTATACGCTACCTTTCTTATGGATCTCGTACTTATGTTGTTAATTTGTCAGATGAGGAATCAACTTATTTGCCATGCTGATTTTCAAAAGACTCAAGGCAGAGTTGATTTTCTAAATTTTTACTATTATTTTTCTTTCTTGTAGAGTAAGTTTGTTCTTCCTCGCGATGATAAAGCTGAAGCATGGGTGTTGAAATCAGTAAGTAGAAAATGGAAAGACTACAAGCACGAGCTTAAAGCAAAATATAAAAAGCCTAAAAGTACACAATCAGAGATTGCTAGTAATGTTCCGCCCGAAATTGTGTCACAACAATGGATAGATCTTGTCCGCAATTGGTTTTCGGAGAGAAGTGAGGTAGTAAATTTTGATCAATTAGATTATACTTTTTGCAGTTACTCATAGTTTTATACTATAGTTTTGAATTGACATATTTTATTTCTATAAAATCTTTCCAGAATTGGAAAGGCATCTCGTGCAAATCATACAACTCCTCACACAACTGGTTCCAAAAGTTTTGCAAGAACGAGACATGAATTTGTATTAAATTCTTTCTTTATTCTATAAATTTACTTATATATATTTTTATGTTTCTAGTTTCAAGTTGATTTATTTGAATTATATTTTTGTGCTAAGCTTGTTAATATGATTATTGTCAGGTGGATCAAAATGATAGAGATCCAGGACGTATTGAGTTTTTTGTAATAACTCACAAAACTAAAGATGGAGAATATATTAACCAAGCATCAAATGATTTTGCGGTATTCAAAATGCATTTTGTTTTAACTTTTTATGCATCAATAAACTTATTTGGCAAGTAATTGATATGTTTATGTATCTTGCTTTAATGTAGGAGGACTTATTGGGAGATCTAACTAAACAAGCGAGCACATCGGAGTTCTCAAATGCCACCAAAGAAATTGAAGATACTATTTTCAAGGAAAAAAAAGGAGAAGATCGATATGGTCGTGTGAGGGGCTATGGGATTGGTCCTACACCAACACAAGTTTTTGGAATTCATGCTCAACTAAGGAATGTAGAGAATGAAAGGCATGATCCAATGAAAGAGGAAGTTCAAAAGTTGCAAGCTCAAATGCAAGATATGCAAAAGAAACACGAATCGGAAATGAATGAAATAAAATCTCTATTGCATCGGCTTGTCGGCCAATCCGGGAACTTAGGCATTGAGACAAGAGAATCACCATCACTATAGATGACTTTGACTCTTTGTTAGTTTTAATTTTGTAAAAGTTAGAAGTATCATACTTTTGGAACTAACTATATATGCAAATAGATTGTTACTGTTTTGACTTAGTAACAAAATACATTTGGAATGAAGTTTATATTTTGACTATTTATTTATATTGTTGTCATTGTGATTAGTTCTTTGATTATAAATGTGTATGAGAAATAGATTTTAGTTCATACTTGAATTTTTGATTGTATATATATATATATATATATATATATATATATATATATATATATATATATATATATATATATATATATATATATACATTTGGCGACGCTTTAATGCGTCGACAATAGATTTCTATTACCAACTAAAATAACGACGCTTTCATGCGTCGGGAAAAAGAAAAATAGGCGACGCTTCATAGCGTCGTAAATCGACGATCATTTGCCGACGCTTTAAAGCGTCGACAATAGATTGCTATTACCGACGAAAATAACGACGCTTTCATGTGTCGGGAAAAAGAAAAATAGGCGACGCTTCATAGCGTCGTAAATCGACGATCATTTGCCGACGCTTTAATGCGTCGACAATAGATTGCTATTACCGACGAACATAAAGACGTTTTCATACGTCGGGAAAAAGGGAAATAGGCGACGCTTCATAGCGTCGTAAATCGACGATCATTTGCCGACGCTTTAATGCGTCGACAATAGATTGCTATTACCGACGAAAATAACGACGCTTTCATGCGTCGGGAATAATGCGACGGCATATTTACCGACGCTTTTGTAAGCGTCGCCATATTTCTCTCGTCACTGCACTTACCGACCCACTTTCCGACGCTTTCTAAAGCGTCGGCGACCACATTGACGACGCTTTTACGCGTCGTTATGTGACTCTAAAAGCGTCACCATAGGCCGCTTTTCTTGTAGTGAGAGATATTTGTATTCTATTTCCAAGTTATAGAAGTTACTTTTTTTTTTTTTTTTTTGTAAAATCTTTATCTCTCATTTCTCTCTTTTACACTTAGCCGTAGGGCGCGAAAGTCTGGTCTAGCAAATAGAGAGCAAGACTTGCCCATCTTCGTTGAGAAAGACAGGCATCACATGAACTTTGCGAGCAAAATCACTAGGTTCGTGATAGTTGGTTTCAAAGCCGATTCAAGCAAGGAACCATGTTGTCGTTAGATGTCGGTGTTGTCGACGTTGTTCTTAAACCCCCCAAGCAGTCCAAGCGAGACAAGAGTAAGGAGCCGCGAGCCAACATAAGGGATGCCACACTCTTTGAGGACTGCCTCACACTGCTGAAAAATGTCATGGCAAAAATGAGTAAGTGCTATTTTGACTTGGCTCAGACCTTTGGTCTTATGAATGACAATCTCCACAACATAGAGGATAGCGTCAGCGCTGCCATGGCAACCTTTGGTTGCCAACTCGAACAATTTCATGACAATGTCGCTCGTCATGAGGAGGAGCGAAAGACCCTAATTTAGGACATTGTCACCCGAATCAACAATGTTGAGGACATTAAGGTGCGAGTGGCGATCCTTGAGAGAGCGGGCTTGTGGTCCCGAACCACAAAACGAATATGCCTCGAAAGTTCATGTCTCTGAGGCTCGATACTTCTAAGGGACGTGTGACAAAAAGGAGATTGACAACTTTTTGTGGCACATGGATTTGCGACATCAAGGAGCAGCGGCTGGACGACAAAGAGAAAAAAGTTCAAGTTGCATTCATGCACCTCATCGACGACGCTATGCTATGGCGGCGTCGGTAGTTCGTGGAGACCAAGAAAGGCCAATGCGAGTTGAAGACTTGGGAGAACGTTTTGTGTGAGTTCAAGGCATAGTTCTACCTTGAGGATGTTGAGTATCTTGCGAGGAGGTAGCTACGACGGCTCAAGCGCATCAGGATGCTCAAGGAGTATGTCAAGGCGTACTCCAAGTTAATATTGTCCATTACAAACATGGCGGAAGAAAATCGTTTATTCTTCTTCTTTGATGGATTTCAACCATAGGCTAACAAAGAACTTGTGGGACGTGACGTGAAGGATGTGGGCTCTGCTATCACCCTAAAGGAGAAGTTGCCTGAGTATGAGCAGGCGGATCCACCTAACGACAAAGCACCTAAAGCGATCAAGGCTAAGGGTCGGGAAGATCGCCGCGACCCGAAGGAGCCTAGGGGTCACGACAAGGGACCTACGCTATCACGAAAGAAGCTGATGTGCTACGTCTGTGGCCAGAACTATTGGTTGGGGGGCTGCCCAAAGAAAAAGATGGTGAGTGTTGTCCAAATCAAGGAGGGAAAGGGCAAAGTAGAACTAACGAAGATGGGTGCGCTTAGGCTCGTTAATGCGGTTCAAGGGCTGGCAAGTATCAGTAAGCCCCATATAATGTTGTAATAAAAACTCTCCCTTTTGGAAAAATTATATTCCTTTTGGAATAAATTTTTTCGACCAGATCATTTACCAACATTATCCAAACGTTGTAATATGTGTAGAATTTTTAGTAATCCAATATAATGTTGGGATCAATTGAGTACAAAAAAATATTGAAAGTAAATCACGCTTACGATAGTAACAATAAAACACATAAATTAAAGAAATCATGCAACCAAAAACACCAAAAATTACGTGGTTCGGGTGAAGTCTACATTCACAGGGACCAGAGCAAGAAGGAGTTTCACTATAAAATAGTTAAGAGTATAATGTCTTCTTCAACACCACACCGAAAATAACACTTTTAATATAAGAAAACGAACACAAGATTAAAATAATCTCATCAAAGAACCTTTGTTGGAACAACACGAACATCAAGTTGAGCAAACCCCTCCGGTCAACATTCTCCAATTTTCTCTTCTTAATCGAAATACTCTCTGAGATTTTCTTCTTCTCTCATCCTCTTTTGGTGGCTTTCCAAAATTCTAGGTTTTTCTCAATAGTGTCACGCTTCGAGACCATCAATTTGGTTAATACGGGCACGCCAACAGACCTGCCAATTCGGTAAGACCTCTCCTATACTTAAAAGGAACGGTAATCATCTCAAACCATACAATGTGTACAATGAGATAACTATATCAGAGTAAACTACTAAAACTGTAATCATTCAACTTTAAACAAATAGTTATAATAAGTTGAAAGTAAAGGGTACAAGAGTGAACGTCTCAATATATCATTTAATTACAATCTTTCTCTTTCTTTTTCTTTCCTCACAAAATGTAAGATTCACTCAAATGCAAGAAGGGATAGAATACCACTAGACCATCTAGGTCTCTATGCTGCTGGGCCCTTGCCCCTATCGCGTGCCTCATCGACTGTACATGAATCTGTAAAAAGTAAAAACCAACGAGGTGTGAGAACTACGAATAGTTCCCAGTAAATTCATCTACCGAGAAACATACTCTACACCTCTTACTCCAACAAAAGCATTAGTAGCAAGATAATAATAGGAAAAGCAGTAAATACTATACTAATATGCGGGTATGAAATCGCTACACTACTAGTACATACTCATTGCTATAATGCTATTAAGTCATACCATATTAGGCTACTCAACTGTATTCCGGCCACTATGCCACTACTCATGGGTCATGTCTAACCTGACCGCACTCGGTCACTTTACTCATTTTGCTTTAAGTTTCATATTTACCATAACCTGACATGAACGAGTTTAAGGTATCTTGGCACTCATTCGCACCGGGAGTTGATATACACTCGCACTCTCCCATTGGCACATGTCACTTTGAACCTTTTGGAAGTATCTCGTCTGATGGGCCTTTACCCTATGAGTCATACTCCCAATTGACGAGTCTCAAATATGAAAGTATATTTTTGCATTCTCTTTTGCCTCTAGGGTCATTACATATCTCATGCACATTTACCTTCTTTTTTAAAAACTTGTTCACTTTGTAATCCTTCCGGAAGTATCTCGTCCGATGATTCTCTACTCTAGGAGTTATGCTCCCAATCGACGAGTCTCAAATCTAGAGATGTATTTTACGATTTTATTTTTATTTTTTTCCAAAGTTAAGACTCTAGGGTTTTAAAATTCCCAAAGATCACCAATCTCATAACATGCCGCTC
This sequence comes from Tillandsia leiboldiana, assembly GCA_029204045.2. Classification (NCBI taxonomy): domain Eukaryota; kingdom Viridiplantae; phylum Streptophyta; class Magnoliopsida; order Poales; family Bromeliaceae; genus Tillandsia; species Tillandsia leiboldiana. The sequence goes on along the minus strand of CM055064.1, from coordinate 50,907,720 downwards.
AAACCTAGAGCTCATTGACTCTATATTGAGACTATTATTTCCTACATTAGGTTTTTTCGTAAGTTAAATGCCACCCATTTTTAACCTAGATTTTCTCGTAAATTTATATCACACATGTCTAACCTATCACTATATTTTGTTTACACATACCATATAGGACTAAACCCTATGTTGCTCAATACACATGTGTTCTCTACATACCTACTCTTACTAACATGCTTCTAGATTAAAGGAAGCAAACGAAAAGAGTTAAGATCACCATTTTCGGTGAAATCCCCCACCTTGTATGTATTCTTGCAAGAGGAGTGGCTCGATCACTTAATCACTAAGAAATCCCCTTCTCAAGCTCCCAAGCAAAAGAGATGGAGAAAAGGGTTCTTTCTTATCTCCAAACCCTTCCCTGAGATCTTCTCCAACTTCTCCAATCTATTTTGGAGATCAAACCCAGCCAAGAGGGCCTCCCAGCTGCACCTCCCACCTCTGCTGCTTCTGCTTTTCCTTCTCTGGGCAGCACGCAGGGAGAGAGAAAGAGAGAGTTGGAAATGTGAGAGGGAGAGAGAGAGAGAGAAAAGGGGTTTTGAATGGATTTTGGGAAGAGGGTTTGCAGGGGTGATAGAGGGTGTGAAATGACTTATTTTTCCCTAAGAAAATTTTCTATTTACCACCAAACCATGTCAGTCTCCGTGCATTTCGAGTATCCGCGACCCTGTTCTGGGCGTCCAAAATTTCGTAGCTAAACTCCGCAGGCTCTCTAGGGCGCCCTCACCTGTGCCCACTACTTACAATCCGGACGCCCGTAGGACACCTCGGGCGTCCGAATGCCCGCGCGCACTAAATTCTAGCTCTTGGGTTGGGAGTCCAAAAGTACGGACATCAGCGCCCGCTACTGTAGCTACGGGTGCTCGCACCGTGTTTAGGGTGCTCAAAAATGCTCGGAACTGTAGTTTGAGTTCTTTTCACTTGTTTTTCGACTCAACTTTGGTCCAAATGCATTTTGCTTCGAACCAAATCTACTCTAACTCATGTTAATCATATTTTTACACATGTTCAAGGTAACTTAAACGTACTTTGCTACTTTAGCGAAAGCTGATGCACTACAAATAGCCTCTCCAAAAGATTCACTAATGAAGCTACACATGATCCCATATATATATATATATATATATATATATATATATATATATATATATATATATATATATATATATATATATATATATATATATATATATATATATATAATTAGGCTAGAATACTATCGATAGCACCAAGCCATTGGTGCTATCAAGTTTTTAGCTGTTGGATGAAAAAATATGCGGTTGGGATTATAGTGGTCCCCTAGGGTTTACTAGGTGGTTGGTTGAATAGTAAAAATCTTAGGGGACCACTATAATCCCAACCGCATATCTTTTCATCCAACGGCTGAAAACTTGATAGCACCAATTGTTTGGTGCTATCGATAGTATTCTAGCCGGACTATATATATATATAGTTTTGAAACCTTGGATTCAAACCCGACTCGAACTATCAAATATAACCGATCTAACTTATATAATCGACTGATTGGATTCTCAACGAAATTCATCAAAGAGATGTGATCGATCGAAAATTAATTTTCGATCAGTCTGCGTAATGCAACTTATCGTATTTGTAAATTGATCAATTGGATTGTTCTACAAGAATCAAAACCCGATTCCAACCAATCAAATTTTCATTCCGACCTATCTGATTATTCTACGAGAAGGGACCCCAACAAATCTCCCCCTTCTAACTCATGAGCCACACTCGCACGTAGTTCCTCCAGCTTTGCAGCACCCTTGCATTTCATTAGCGTAGTTCCTAAAACTAGCTTCGTCAATATATTTGAGTTCTTATTTTTTTTCAAGTTTGAATTTATCTCTAAAACATCCTAAATCCAAAAATATTTGACGTTGATGTGCATTGTCCTTAAATAAAAGGCAGAATTTTTGCCAAGATGGATAGCACTCTGATAGTCACTATAAATCACATACTTCTCTTACCTTCGGCTAAACTCTTTCAACAAGTTCTTTAGCGATAGCACTTCATTGCCATCCTCTGTTATGTCAATGCATTCCACTTCCTTCAATAACAATGCAACACACTTTTGTAACTTTAATTGGTATGACATTGCTCCTTCTAAGAATACCATCAGATATACTAACGTAGATTTTTGTGTCTCCACATTTTCCACCAAGTCAATATCTATGTAAGCCTATAGCACAAGATCTCTACTGTCAAAATATATACATGACTTGAATGTTTCTTTTAAGAACTTTATAATTCACTTCACTGTTGATCAATGTTCCTTCCTGAAGTTTGGAAACATATCGACTGACCACCCTATCTACATTAGTTATATCCTGCCTAGTGCACACAATAACATATATATGACTCCCCACGACAGGGGTATAGGGACTTTTTATAGTGTTTTGGTACTTTGTGGTTGTGCTGTCACGCCCCGGGAGTATTTTTAGAGCCAAAACTGCAAGAAAACTCTAAAATTGAAGGAAACATTTTTTTTTATTATAAATCATGTCCACGAGACACGCACAGACTTGTCACATATACAAGTTCTCTCTATACAAACGAACATAGTCTCACCTATAAATGCACGGCGTATAAACCAGTACATGCATATCAACCACACACGAAGTTGCAAAAAACTAAACATTTAACTAAACAAGTAAATAAACATATTTAACATCATACGATAGCTAAACCAACAACATTTTTTTAAAAATGGCGCACACTTGGCGCATTCATGAAAAAACCACAAAGCTTGAAAACAATGCACACCCGGCGCTTTGGTTTGAAAGGATCAAATCACATCAATAAGTTGAAATCTGTGCCCACTCGACGCATTATTAGTTTTATTGATAACAATGAGTCCAAATACTTTACTTTTCAATTTATTTAAACCACAGAACCACGAATAACTAACATCTATCTACTGAAACCATAAATGTAAATGTCAGAATCAACTATCATCTAGAAATCGATAATGTAAACAATCACATGTATCTAAGCCGTATCCTCACGCGCGTCCCGTCCCTCCACTGCCACTAGGTCCTGTAAAAATAGTGGGGTGAGAAATATGAAATGAATCATATTTTTCAGTGGGTACAACGCGCCGACGGGGACAATTTGTACTCACTGGGTAACACGAGATATAGTAAACTGAATAACAATAATATTAACTGAATGATAATAAACTATAGTAGCAACGAGATAACAAAAACTGAAAATATAATACAAGGTAACCGCTACTATAAATATCATTCAACGACAAGAGTGAGCCACTATCCGAAAGAGTAATCCAATCATAACCGCCGTATTGGTCCACAGACCTCAGGCACTACCACAAACCTGCTCAATGTGCCGGTGCAACCTATCCATACTAACCGCGATACTGCAATAACTGCAGAGGGTCCCCTCACACAAAAGCGCCGCGTAGGGATCACGAGTCAAATACGACCACCTCGCCAAAAAAGTACACTAACACGGTGGTCAAACCGCAAGTGTGCGTGAAATGTGCTAAGAGCATGACGATCAAAGACAGATCATAAGCAACCACGACAGATAGCCGTACAATGATAAGCGAAAGAAACCGACCCAAAGGTCAAGTAAGATGTCAATGAAAGTGACCATACATCGAATTTACCTAGATGTCCAACATTGTTCTCAAGTTAAAGTGCCCGTCAAGTAATTTTCGACAAATGTAGAGGTTCATTAATCTGCTTTCACTAAGTCCAAGAACTAGTTAAGCACACAGTATCCGTGTATACATGAACAACTACAAGGTAGAGTAAACGCAATGGATGCAATAGGGAAAGTATCACAATAGCCGTGAACAATAATAACGATGAATTACTTGACATAATTCAAAGAACATAAAGAAGAAGAGAATGATCGAATTAACCATATTGACAACATTCTTGACTTTGGATCGGAGTACCCACCTCAACCGGTAACCTCAACCAATAATTTCACCCAACTGATCGCTCGGACCTAAACAAGATCCACTAACTTTGATTAAAACCCGACATCATTAACTGGCGAATAAGTGATCCCAATCACTTAGCCAAAATTCCCAATCGTTCCAATCAACCGATTAAAATTTTTGATTTCCAAACCAATGCGCTCGATCAACTTTTCGATCAAAAGAGAGACCTGAACAGACTTCATCGTCGTTTCAAAAGAAGGACAATCAATCCAAGGGTCCAGCACGTGATGTTCATGCTGCCCAAAGATTCACACAAATGCAATTTGCATGAGAATCCTCAACTAGTCCCATAATTGTAACAATTATATATAATAAACAGAAGTTTGGAGTTAAACCTTCGATTCCGCAACTCAGAATCAAATCGAAAGCGTTGTTGGACAGCACACGACGTCCCGGATGTCGTGCTCACTATCCGGAGAACAATCGGCAACCATAGAGCGCGTTCGGGTCAACCTTTCCCAAGAAAACGGAATGCGCGCATTAGTTACGCTAAATGTTGCGTCGAAATAGTGATTGAACATGAGCATGAATATAACAGAGGTTGAGGGATTGCCGTGCTCGCACTCCGACTCGCCGGAGATCACCGGAAGTCGTAGAAATTAAAGTTCGGCTCGCTGCAGCCCTAGGTCCTGACCGCAGGGACAACAACAAGATCCGATGTTGCTCCGACGGCCAACGGAGATGAGCACAAGCCTTGGAAGGTTGACGATGACGCAAAGTGGTCTGGCAAACAGTAGCTAGAGATGAGGTAGTGTGGTGGCGGCTACAAAGCTCCTGCAAGGCGTGGCCACGGGGGAGAGGGGCTCGACTTAGGCTCGGCCTGTGCTTGGCTCGGGCTCGACCTGGCCTCGACTCATCAGCAAGTGGTCCTCGACTCCCTTGGGCCAGAGGGCATCCGAGGGGTGGTGGCGTGGCTTCAAGCCCGCCACCGAGGGGGGCTCGGATTTGGTGAAAATGGCCAGATTCAGGCTTCTTGGTTTCATGCTGCGTGCAGTACGGCTAGAGGGAGACAGTCGGACTCGGGGACGGGGAGTGTGGTCGGGGCACGGACACGGAGGGTCGAGGTGCGCCAACACCATTCAAATCCGAACAGGATTGCGTGAGGATGGTGGATCTTGCGGCCAAATCTTGAAAATCGGAGCTCCGGTGGTGCGCCGGCGCCGAGGGGATGAGCAAGGGGGTTGGGAAAAAGTGGTTCAGCTGTAGAGGGGAGGCAATTAGGGATTGTTGATTAGGGTTTTTGAAACCCTAATCACACACACACACACACACACACACACACACACACACACACACACACACACACACACACAAACACACACACACACACACACACGAGCGAGCGCGCGTGCGCGTGTGCGCGCGCGCGCGTGTGTGTATCTCATTTGCAGTTTGTAAATAAGTCCCTAAAACCCACTAATTTACAACTTGGTCTTCTGCAACGCGTGTAGAACACTTAGTAGCACCTTAGTGTAAGTTTTTCGTGAATTTCCGCACATAAAATTTTGCGACTTTTCAAAAAATACGAAAGTCCAATTTTTGAGACTTTTCAAAAAATGTGCTTTTCCTTGCAATCGGTTCATCGAAACTGAAAATCGACTCAACCATGACTTCCAGCACCTTCCCACCATAAAAGTGGCAATTTTATTTTGCTGAAATTCATCGTTGTTTGACCCTATTAGTCGTTTCCTGTTCAATCTCCACGAAATAAATTTTTGAATTCAAACTAAAAATTCAATTTGAATTCAAATTCAAATTAAAAATCGCTGTTATTACACATGAAGACACGTATTGTTAGCTGGCTAACACATCTAGAGGTGGTCGGGTCGAGCGGAATCCGTTTCACGCGAAATTGATGCGGGAAAAGACACAGAGTGGTAAAACTATTAGAAACTGGAGTTTCCAAGAATTCGGGCACCCAAATCCTTGTTTCAGATGCTCAGATTGGCAATTCAGATGGTCTGAATTCTTAAGCTCTAAGGAGCCGAATTCGGGTTATTTTGATCCTGATCCGGACACTGATTCCGGGTGCCCAAATATTGAATCGAGCGCCCAGAAATATCTTGACAGTGGTGGATCTGGATAGGTTTTGGCGTTGATCTGCAGGGCTATTTGACCACGAACCATTTTTCTATAAAAGAGGACTCATGGGAGAATTTTGGGGTTTTTTTCATCTTCATCTGAGCCTTATCCACTATTCTCACCCCCTCTTTCCTTCCTGGAGCACCTGGAGAAGATGGCAGCAACAGTAGAGGCAACGCCAACAAGCAGCTTGATTACCTTGGGAACCCATTTCCACTTTGCAGAGGCTTCGGATCTTGAGAGAGTTAATCGTGCATGTTGTGGCTGGGTGATTTTCTTTTCTTGTGAAGCTTGGGTGGTGTGGTGTTGCGCTTGAACTAACAAATGCGATTTTTTTCGAACCAAACTTGCTTTAACTCATTTTTATTATATTTTTAAACACGCTCAAGGGTGATTTAGCCGAACTTTGCTACTTTAGCGAAAGCCTGTGCACCACACTCGCCCTATATTCTTAGGGTCAACCAAAAGCCTAGTGTTTTCTAAGTCCCAAATGACCTATTCCTAATCTCTAATATCAACTTAACTTGTCACGCTCTGGGAGCAAACCAAAATCTGAGCTCGCTAACAAATCTGCCGTATACAAGGGAAGCCTCGTGTATATGAAGCATCAGTAAAATGCTCAAGTATAAAGAACCATATAAACGAGCAAAACAGAGCTGAACTAAAAGTAAATATCAAACTTAAACTATACCATAAAACTCCAAAATATAGATACATCTCTCAGAAGTAAACAATAATACAACCAGTTGGCAAAAAGCCAGTCCCAAAAGTACAGTAGCCTGAAAAACATAATATACAAAGGTCCACTACTATAGGCCAAGACAACAGAAAGTGGAAGGAGATCTATCTAGCCCGCGTTCCCCTTACCTCGGTCTGCTATTGCTGCTACAACTGTGGAGGACTTTGCAAAAAGTGGGTCAACAAAAGGCGTGAGAACTACCAAAACTAGTAATCCTTAGTGGGCGCGTCATCAAGAACTTCGATCGACCCACTAAGTCTACCAGAGGCAAGAATAGGAAAGAACAGTAAAAGTAAGGAAAGATAAACTGCTGAAATATAAATTTACCACTATTATGTCTCTAATGCTGAATGAACAATATAAAGGATGTATGCATCAACTACAGAACCACCGAGAGTAACCAATCAACCGACCGGCACGAGGCCCAGTCCCGCCGGCACAAGCATCATATTTGATCACACAAACAACCTGTGGATCGTCGATGTAGAACCACATGTTGTTTATAAACCAAAAAAAAATTAGACTGCGTTTGAAACTTTTGAAATTTTGTGGTGCGACATGAGATATAACTCATCCATTACCTTATATAGTTCACGTAAGCTTCTCGTCTTCCGTGGACTTGGACTATCATCGGAGGATGATTTCGACAAACTAGAAGTTGTCGGCGAAGGTGGTGGCGACGGTACTGGTGAAGATTCTTTAAGCTCCAATTTTACCGGCTCTTCTTCTTGGATTTCTTCGATATTATGTAACGACCCAGTCCACTAGCTATAATAACTCGTTGGGTTCAAACCACAGCTAAAAATGCTTAAGCCCAGTTATTATTAATAGTGTTCATGTCTCTTATATATCCAATCACAATCTCATTCCCATCTGATGTGGGACTATTGGGGTATCACATATTATTTTTTCAGTCCGATGAGCTTTCTTCATTGAACTTCGCATCTCTACTTATGACAATTTTAGAATTGCTAGAGTTAACAATTTACAAGCTTTGGATTTAGAGTTGTACTCGATGAAAATAAGGTTTGAACTCTTGCCATCCAATTTTCTCCTTTGTTGTTTAGGAATATGTACATACGTGACGCTTTCGAACACCTTTATATGTGAGATATCATGCTTTCTTCCAGTCCAGATTTCTTGTTGTTGAGGCAAAAAATGTAGCGTCATGGAACGCACTGCGGTCAAGTTGGGAGGCGACACGTGGCACAAACCGACGGCAAAAGATATCAGCCGATAGAAGAAGTGGCTGATGAAAGAGTGCTCGCGTCTTAACTAAGACTGATTTCGGCTGATGGTAAATCACTAGTTGTTTCAACTGAACGATAAAGGAGACGAAACCAGGATCGGGAATCGGCTGCTCAAACCGCAAAAGAAAAGATTCCTGAAGAAGGAATGTGCGAGATTTTAGACACGAATAACGCAACCAACATAAAAATGGCAAGCTGTGCCCCGCATAGGGAAACGCCGAGGATCACGCTTAGGCGCGTTAATCTTGGGGATGAACGTGGACGGAAAATAGCTACTATCCAACCAATGAGGATCAACCCAAAATGAAGTAGTTGAGAGATACGCGATGATTCCCCTTAAGTTACGCCGTTTACCTAAAACGGCGATTACACCTGGTTCGAACGAGTATAAATAATTAAACCATCGAAGAAAAGAGGGTCCTACAACCTCGTAAGCCAGTGACCACCCCTGCTTTTCAATACCTTTCATACCTGCATTTACCGCTTTCCTTATCGCTTTTCTAGATAGCTTTCATACTAGCATTTACAGCATTTTCTAGGAGTAGTCCTAATTGTAATCTGTTCCTTGTAACCCCTTTCGAGCAATACAATTCCAAAATTGGCTACTCGGTCATGTCAAATCCCTATTTCCAAATCCCAGTTCGGCTTCTCTAGGTCAAACTCTAAGAGAGTTTGATTGAGAAGAACCCGGCCGAGCAGATCCCTCCTCGGCCCCATCGTTTGATCTCTTTTGGCATGCGGCGCATCACATCTCGAGGGTCAACCCACGAGGCCAATCGCGGATCGTGCCCGGTCGACGGTCAACATCACATTTCGGCCCCAACACTTGTGGTGTCTTATTTTTAAGCTCGCAATAGGTCATCGATTTAAGATGTAGACGGCACAAGCTACCGCCTTAGCCCAGAATTCTTTCGGTAAATTCTTACTCTTGAGCATGCTCCACACCATGTCAAGAATAGTGTGGTTCTTTCTCTCGGCGACACCATTTTGTTGAGGAGAGTACGACACCATTAGTTGATGTCGGATGCCCTGCTCTTCACAAAAAACTTCAACGGCTATGGAAGTGAACTCACCGCCCCGATCTGAACGAACAACTGTAATAGAATATCCGCTTTCATTTTCTACAATTTTCTTAAATTTCTTTTACATACTGAAAATTTATGTTTTCTCCTTCAAAAAATACACCCAAGAATGACGATTTTTTTTTTATAAAATCGTCAATAAAGGTAAGAAAATAATGATGCTTACCAAATGATGCAGGTGCGATCAGTCCGCATACATCATAGTGACTTAATTGAAGCGACTTTCTTGCTCTGTACTTTGCTTCTTTTGAAATACTTTTTCTAGGCTGCTTGCCAAGAATGCAACCTTCACATAATTGATCTAGATGATCAATAAAAGGCAAAGCACACACCATCTTCTTGTTTGATAGCATATTAAGATCTCCAAAATTAAGATGCCCAAGTCTCAAATGTCAAAGCCATGATATATCTTTTAAGCAAGTTTTTAAACACTTTGCTACATCATTTTTGATATCAAGAATAAACATTATGTTTTTTTGTCATCTCAACTTGCGTAATTAATCATTAGCATCATTTATTAGAGAAAGTTTTTTATCTTTCAAGTGAATATCATAATTCTTTACAAGTAATTGTTCTAAACTCAAAATACTATTTTTTCATGTCTGGCACATAATAAACATTAGAAATAAACTGATGACTATTGTTTTTGAGGCGGATTAATATTCTATCTTTGCCTTTAATTGAAATTTTTGAAGATTTGCCAAAATAGACATCGAACCTCACTAACTCTTCCAACTCCACGAATATATTTATATGCCTAGACATCTGATTACTTGCTCCAGTATCAAAATACCACCTTTCGTGCTTATCATCCTCATCTTCCTTATATGCTAGCAACAAATTAAAGATGATCTTTTTCTTCTTTTATTTCAATAAGGTTAGCTTTCTCATCAACTAGATTATTTTTATAATAAAAATCAAATGCACAATGATCATATTTTTACAAATTTAGCAACGAATATTGGATCAGTACCTGTCCTCTTAATTCTCCTCTTTTATCTCCATCGTTTTGATTTCTTCTTTCTTCTCTTCCTCGACCTCCTAGTCCACGGCCGTAGCTTCTACCGCGACCTCGGCCTTGACCCTGACCACGATTTGTTGAATATCTGTCGACTTTCGATCCTTCCATGCTTTCTTTCGTTGAAAGCTTTTGTTTGAAGGGCTTGTTGTAAATCTAAATCTTCTTCATTCTCCTTATTCATCCATTGCTCATGGACTTGCAATGAGTCCAAGAGTTGATCGACTGTCAATACATCTAAATCTTTTGCCTCTTCAATTGCTGCAACCACATATGCAAGTTTTTTATTTAATGAACGAAGGCTTTTTTTCAACTACTTGTACCTCTTCTAATATGTCGCCATTTCGTCGTAATTGATTCACCACAACGAGAACTTTTGTTACATAATTGGAGATGGTCTTTGACTCCGTCATCTTCAGACTTTCGATTTCGCCTCTTAGAGTTTGTAGGCGAGCTTTTTTCATCTTATGTCTGCCTTTATAGATGTTTGCGAGAATCCCTCATGCTTGTTTTGAGGTGGTAGCAGTCGAAACTTTTTCAAAGTCGGTCTCATCTAGGCCCTAATAGATGATGAAGAGGGCTTTTTGATCATTCTTTTTCGAATCTTGTAGAGTCGTAAGTTAATTTGCTTGAAGTGCAGCTTTATCTGGAGGCTCTACATAGCCTTTAGTAACCTCCTCCTAGAGATCTTGGGACTCGAACAAGACCTTCATTTGTAGACTCCAATTGTCGTAGTTGTGCTTTATCAGACGAAGAACTTGAAGTTGTATACCATTTGACATTTTACTGGATGAGGCAAGATAAGACTTCGATCTCAAGTATGTGGCTCCACATCTTGTTGGATGAGGCAAGACAAAGCTTTGATCTCAAGTACGGGCTCCAATACCACTTTGTTGCAACTAATTAGAAGAGAAAAAATAAAGAGAATAAATTATTCTAAGAAAAAAGTTATATTTTTCTTTTTTGTGCTTAAATCATACATGCCTTTATTTATAGAGCTTAAATTCATAGGAATAAGTACAATCTAAAAATTATCCAAAAATTTTCTAACAAACTTGATTAACATTGAAAACTATTTATGAGATAAAAATAAATCCTAACAAATAATAAAATTTTAAATAATAAAATTTATTCTAATTAATAAATAAATAAAAATAAAATAATTAAGTTAAATCGTTTCTTCAACACTCTCAATATATACTAAATCAAACATAACCTCAAAACACATTCATATTCAGAGCAGTAGAATATTAAACACATCCTCAAACCTCATTCATATCTAGAGCAGTAGAATATTAAAAAGGTAAATATTTTTTGTACACTCCATCTCGAGTGTAGGATGGACATCGCATCTATCTTAGGATGCATTTATCTTAGGATGGAATAAATTTCATTCGTTATTTCAAAATGACAAATACTTTTGTTTTATATATTTAGATGAATAAGATATATATTCTACACTCCAGAGATAAGACATGAGACGTACTATTTAAAAAAAGAGCGATGCTAGATGTACACCCCTTTAGGGGTGTACATCCTACACCCCACCCCATTCTCAGATGGGTATTATTTTACTTGTCATATCGAGTGACGAATGAAATACATTCTGAGGTGGGATGTAAGATATATACCCGAAAGGGGCGTATACTTATATATATACCCTTAAAGATGAGCATTTTCAAACTAGATCTAAATCACACATTCCTCAAAAAAAATATGAGATGATGGCGATGGACATAATAGTGGGTCACAGTCTGAGTTAGGTCCGTCCATAACTTCCAATCCGCAGCCTTTGCAACCACCAAGAGGCAATTACCAAATAAATGCAAAAGAAGGAATCCAAAAAGAAAAAGAAACCTGTACAGCCTAGTCGAGGCGGGAGACAGCAGTACCATTAAAAAATAGCAGAGAGTACTGAGCCTACTATTCGGCAGTTGGCCCTTCTCATTAATTATCCCACGGCACGAAAGCATTTAGAACTCCCAAACCGACTCGTCGTCTGTGGAGAAGGCATATTTAGCCTTTTAATGATACTATTATTTAGCTTTTAGAAATATAATATACTTTTATATTAAATATAAACTGTTGCTTAAAATATAAACAAAAGCAAATCGAATCGGATATTGTTAAATATTTCTTGTTGTAGCCAAATCCTTGTGGTAACATAAGCTGAAGCTGAAGCTGAAGCACAACGTTCTATATATTCTTTCATATTCTACGTACTAACGAATTAAGAAGAAAGAAGAAGAAAAAAAATTAGAAAAAAGAAAAGCTACAATTAATATTCTCTATTCTCTCTCTCTCATCTAATCTCTGTTAATTCTTGTTGGGAGCCTCGTGGATATGCTGCAGATGCCAAATATCATCGTGGTAATAGCAATAAGAGCAGCAACAGTAACTCTCCTCTTCCCAAAATGGCCCCGCCCCGTGAAAGTGCTCGTCCGCGAAGGGGAACCAGCCCAGGAGCGTCTCCTCCGCCACCCCCCACGTGCTCCACGCACCCGCGACCTCCCCCACGGAGTCCCACCCCGCCTGCTGGGCCCACTCAATCTCCTGCGCCGCCGCCGCCGCCGCCGCCGCCACAGCCTCCGCCGCCGCCGACGACGACGACGAAGGAGCCCCCGGCGTGTCCCCCGGCGGCGGCCGCTTCTCCTCGGCCTCGCGGCTCTGCGGCTTCTGGGGGAGTTGTTGGGCCAGTTTTTGGTGGGCGCTCGTTGCCGCGTAGCGGCGCGGCGTTTTGGCGGGTGTTTGGGGCGCGGGCTCCGCGCGGTTTCGCTTCATCCCTTTCTCTCTGTGTGTTTGAGTCCGAGAAAGAGAGAAAAAGAGAGAGAGAGAGAGAAAGAGCGAGAGAGGTAATGGCGGGAAAGGCTAATAGAGAGGGGGTGAGTGTGGGGACATTGGATTTTTCCACTCCCTTTTATGGTATAAAAAAAAGGCATCGGCGCTTTTTTTGGGTTATAAATAGGTACGAAGGAACTGGAGCCAGCTATGTCTATTTATTTATTTATTTATTTATTTATTTTTTAAGGTTTAGTTTGTAAACAAATTCTTAAACTTACTAAGAATTGTGATACACGGAACCCTCCATTGTTCCTCCGTAGGTGCATGCAATACTACTCATACATTTTATTTAGGTTGTATAATGTATCATATTAAAATGACTAACAAAATTTACGTTTTAAAATAGATAAAGTATAAGATCTACACCATATTTGAATTGTATAAATAGTATTTTTATGATATTTTTGAAATTTTAATTAGTCATATATATAAATAATATAATAAAACTAAATCTCTTAATCCGGGTATAGTATTTTCGATAATAGTAAGATTTAAAAACTTAAGAAAGTTAAACGTGCTAGAGCTAAAGTAATTTTAGAATGAATGACCACGTAGAAAATTAGGATGTCACAATTTTCTACACTCTACTCAATGGCAAATTATAGTCCTTGAACTTTTAAATAGCAAATTTTAAAATCTTAAAAATTGAATGTATTTTTGGTACTAATTATGTACCAATATCCATCTCAAACTTTTAAGGACAATGCTACTTGTACACCCCATATGAGATGTACATCACACATCCCACCCCATCCAAGAGTGGTGACTAATCTATCGGTCATTTCGAACTATCGAAGGATGGTGACTAATCTATCGGTCATTTCGAACTGATCGGTGGAATTCACCCCACCTTTGAATGGATGGGATGTAAGATGTACACCCTACTTGGGGGTGTACAAAAAGTATTTCCCAACTTTTAATTATTTATTTCATTTATAAATGAAAAAAGAATATTTATAGATTTTTTTTTTTTTTTTTGGCTCTAGTAGTAATGAAAATAAGAATTAACGTAAAATACTTTGAATTTTATAATATTAAAAATATATTATAAAAATATTTGAGCACTAAAGAAAAATTTAGCAAAAGTTTGGGAATCTCGCCGCCGATGCGTCGTACATAGACAACTTCTCACAATCTAAGGAGTGGCATTGCTATCACATCAATAAATGCATGCATTTGCTTGATTGGTCATAGAATTTGGATTCTAGGAACATAATTTTAGGGATATATATATATATATATATATATATATATATATATATATATATATAATCTCTGGGAATTAAATATTGCAAGGTCGACTAAATATTAACAAGAACAAATATATTTAAAAAATTTTGAATTTTTTTGTATTTTGAGATTCCTAAACTTCAATGAGCCAAAAACTTAGACAAAAATTTTATATATAAAAAGCTTTATGATTATAGTAATTTTGCTTAAGAAGAAATTAGATGCTTTTTATCTGAGTTACAAAGTCAAGTCGAGTTACGGAGTGTTTGTTACGCACAAGTCACAGTCCACCAACCTTTCAGAGAGTCTGTCTGTACAGTAAATCTTAATTGCGTCATCCATTCCTTACAAAAGAAAATGCCGAGCACACGTCGTACGCAAACGTTCAAGCTATTTCTGTAAGGTAGAAAGAAACGCATGGAGCTAACAAAGCGAGAGTTCGCTGTCTTTTCCAAATATCACTGCCATTCATTTTATTTCGATCTACACATTTATGGGTTTGGTCGCCAACCTTATCACACTACCGAAGACATCTTCACCTAACTAACCAGTGTGTCGACCCTTTTGAACAAACAAAATAATTTTTTTAAAAAATTCTCAAAACCATAAATGTGTAGATAGAAAAATTAGTACTTTTAGGTGTTCTAATAAAAAATTAGCTTTTTAAAAGATATATATCTAGTCAAAGTATTTTTGATGTTTTAAAAGTATATATTTGTTTTATTTTAAAATATGTGTTGAAAATCCTACCGATTCATGTCCATCAATAATGATTTGTATTTTAATCTCATATATTTGTACTAATAATATATATATATATATATATATATATATATATATATATATATATAGGAAAATGCTACTTGTACATTCGTAACGGGTGTACATCTCACACCTCCACCCATCTAAGAATGGGGGTGTGATGAGGGGTCACTTGATGTGATCCGTAAAAAACATCACCACCATTAAAGAAGTAGAAATGTAAGATATACACCCCTTCGGGGTGTACATGTAGCATTGCTCATATATATATATATATATATATATATATATATATATATATATATATATATATATAATGGTCACAGTTTCATCAAGGGAAGGTACTTAATTAAAAGCTGTGACAAAGACGTAACAGAGACACGGACAAAATTCTCAACTTCCCCCTAATTGTAGATTACTTTTCTTTTTTTTTTTTTTCCTAAAAAAAACACCTGCAAGAGCAGAGGAAAATAAGGACTAAAAATAAAAAGGATACTGCATGGGTCTATGTTTGTTGATGTGTTCCCTAAATCTCAGGTAATAAAATAGGAGGTAGATACATGAAAAATAAAAAATATTAAATCAATTAGAATATAGGCACTACAATAAAAATATGCTATAGTGATACTTTTAAGTGTTGCTAAAAACTAAAAAAATTACTGCTGAAAAAAATATCGATACTTGTCATTAGTTTCGCTATGTGTCGTCGATAGGGTGTATAGCGATACATTACTATAATGTGTTCCAAAAATGTGTCCCTATAATTTAATTTTAAATATAGATAGACTAAAAATGGGACACTTACAAAAAAAAATGTCACAAACATGTGTCCCTATAATCTAATTTTGTTGTAGTGACCGTGCTACATAATTATTGATAATTTTTGTTTTAAAATAAAAATAAAAATTTATTTTATTTTAAAATAATTGGGATGCAAAATATACAAAAAAAAAAAAAAAAAAAAAAAAAATTCAGTATAACAAAATTATATTATAGTGACATTTTTAAGTGTTTCTAAAATTTAAAAGACGAAAATATCGATACTTATTATAAGTGTCGCTATACGTGCGGTTGTTAGAATGTATAGCGACATATTACTACAAAGTATCTTAAAAATATATCCTTATAATCTAATTTTGAATATAAATTAAATTTTTGTACAAAAGTATTTTAAAAATATATTCTTATAACTTAATCTTTTTGTAGGAATTTTTTATTATTGATTGGTAGGATTATGGGAAGACTACTTCAATTATAGATAATTTCGAAAGAGCCTATTTTTGCAAGAATCATTCTAAAGATAAAATGTCACTATCCGGACTTAGAATCTTTAGACAGCGCGTGCCGACGGACCTGGACCTAGACCTGGACCTGGACCTGAACCTAAATTTGGGTCTATATTTGTTGCAACACCTTTTTTCTTTTTCTTTTTCTTTTTTTTTTTTTTTTATGTTTAGGCTTAATTAAAATAGCTATATAAAATACGAACTTATTTAAATGACAGATAACTGAATAAAATTATGCTATGCTATATATATATTTCATTTAGTGTGTACATCCTACACCTAGTCCATTCTAAGATAGTCATTCATTCATTCATCATTTCTAAAATTCATCCATTCTAAAATGGATGGGGTGTAAGATGTACATCTCAAATGAGATATACACTTAGCTTTTTTCTAAAAGTATAAGAACCTTGTAAAAAAAAAACTATATAGTCTAACTAAAAGCTTACTTTTTGGTATTTCAATAATTGAATTGAAAATTTATAACATAGCAAAGAGAGTTGAGCAAAAATTTATAAAACAAAAAATATATATATAGTTTTTAGAATATTTATACATATATATATATATATATATATATATATATATATATATATATATATATATATATATATATATATATATATATATATATATATATATATATATATATTTATACATACATATATATATATATATATATATATATATATATATATATATATAGAGAGAAAATGCTATGTGTACACCCCTTTCGGGGTGTACATCATACACCCCACCCATCTAAGGGTGGGGGTGTGATGATGGGTCACTTGATGTGACCCGTAAAAAATATCGCCACCATTAAAATGGTGGAGGTGTATGATGTACACCCCTTCGGGGTGTACATGTAGCATTGCTCTATATATATATATATATATATATATATATATATGTATTTCCAAATAAAGAAATAGTGAGGGATCTGGATGCAAGTGTTACCTAATAATTGCATGCCAGGACAGGAGAGCAGAAAGATGTCGGCAGCAGTTGGGTTTGGCAGAGGGGGGGATTTCATGCCATGATTTCGGGATATATAGCTTTCGCACAACTGGTGTGATAGATTCATGTGCTGGGGATGTGAGACAGTTATTAAGTTACAAGCTCATCATCGCATGTGTATCATCCTCATCATCATCATCATCATCATTATCATCATCATCATCATCATCCACTTTGACGTAACCCCATGTGGTTGCGTTATGGGTTTCCTCTCTCCTCTTTTGTTTTAATTCGGGCAGTGTCTATTTTAGTTCTGAGGACCACCAGTTTCTTGAGGGGAATGGTATGACATGGCTGTCAGCTCGGTGGGGGCACCAATTAGTCGGCAAGAACGTCTCATCTGTTAATTGGATTTGCTTGCTTGGTCTGATTTTCATTTAAAATATATATATATTTTTTATTTTAAAAATTAATAGTAGTTGTTAATTAGTACTTGACAACTAATATAATTAAGTCGAACAAATCCTAAGAGGCACATTTTTTAAAGTTTGACCATGTTCTTTCCTAAGCTTTTGTAGAAGACGAAGAGTCACGTGAAAGTAGTCGAAAGCAGAAGAGTCACGGGAGCAACAAAGAGCCGAAGAGTCAGCGTCTCTAATAAGTTTTTAAAATTTTATAATTTATAAAATAATTCTATTCAAATTTTATTTGTAAAGCTAATTTTATTTTTGTCACATCAGCGCCACATATAAAAGACGCTCAGAAAATTCACCGTCGGTGAATCATTCACCGTCTTCACAATAATCTTGTAAAGATGGTGAATCGTTCACCGCATTTAACGTAAAAAAAATAGAAATATAAATCTAAGTCAAAATTTTAAAATATTTAAATTATTTTGTTCACTAACTAATTTAGTTTCGCCCCCTTTAAGCTAAAAAAAATAGGAAGGTGGATACGAGTCAAATCTTTAAGAGATTTAGATTATTTTGTTCACTAACTAATTTAACTTGTTCGTAAGTATGAATATCTTTAATCGATTTAGATTATTATTATTTACTAACTAATATAAGAAAGAAAATATATAAGATAAAATGAGAATGTGATTACGGATCAGATTTTTAAAAGGTTTAAGTTGTTATTATTCACTAACTAATAACAACCTAAATTTAATTTTTTTTTTTTATCTCTTTTCTTTCTTATATTAGTGTCGTTTATTTTGGTGAGATAGATATATTGTGATGATCCGGATCTCCGTAGAGCTTTTGCAGTGTGTTCAGTAGCTTCTGGAGGCCTTTGTTGTGGGATGGAGATGATTATGTGCAAATCGGACCTCAGGATTGGACCCAGTGCGAAAATTGGATCAAGATTGCCTATCCGAATGCCTTTGTCAAATTTTAGAAGTGGATTTTGGCAAAACGGAGACCGTATTTGCATTCAGCGCAGAAAAATATTAGAAAATAGCTATTTGGATGTATTTTTCTGAGTCCGGACACCCGAAAACGAACAACCAGAAGTTTACGGTGAAATCGGGTGCACGGGAGGAGCCGTGGACAGGGGGAAGTACACGTGGCGGCTTGTGAGTGGCCGGCGCACGCGGCGCGGTCCATGTAGGCCGCGCCGGCAGGTGGGTAGGTGGCGGACGTGCGCGGGCAGGTGGGTAGGTGGCGGACGTGCGCGGGGGGCCACGTGGCGCCCCGCGGTTGGCTGGCGCCACCTGCTCCGTAGGGGCGGTCGGGCCACGCGGCGTGGCCCGGTTGGTCGGGACCCCAATGTCCCATGTTCTGGACACGCGGCGCACCCGGAAGGATCTGGCGCCACCCGCTGCGCGGATCGTGGCTCGTGGTGCCTATTCGGCTCCCGAATGTTTTGGGTGCCCGAAACTGTCCCCAAAAGTCCAAATTTTGGATTTTTGGGATTTGCCTATAAATGGGCTCTCCTCTCCCCCATTTTTGGGATTTTGGAATTTTTCCTTAGAGCCCCCTTTGGCATATAGCTCATCCTCACACTGTCCACTACCTTTTGAGGGATCTTGAGGATTTTAGGAAGCTGCGACATCGCGACATCGACGATTTCAGCAACTCGGCGCGCTTCGATTGTGACGCCCCAACTTCCCAGGGGGTCACCCATCCTAGAACTACTCTAGCTCTAGCACGCTTAACTCTCTTAACCTCTTAGGTCTTGCTACCACCCAAAATGCTATAGCCGAGTTAAGAGATTTAGTCCTATTATATCATTTATATATAGGACTAATCCAAATTCTGGGGGTGCCACATTCTTCCCCCCTTTAGGCCCTGACGTCCTCGTCAGGCTCAAAGACACTCACAAGCACCAGGCGATGTGAGACTCGTCTCGCTAGCCTTAGCCGACCTTGTGGTGAGCTGTACTCCACCTACAACGGTAATTAGCCGGGGAGCCTCGCTCTACCTGCTAAATAACCATGGCTCAGCCGAGACTCATCTCACATTTTCGGCTGGTGAATGGCTCCGATACCAACTGTGACGCCCCAACTTCCCAGGGGGTCACCCATCTTAGAACTACTCTAGCTCTAGTACGCTTAACTCTCTTAACCTCTTGGGTCTTGCTACCACCCAAGATGCTATAGCCGAGTTAAGAGATTTAGTCCTATTATATCATTTATATATAGGATTAATCCAAATTCTGGGGGTGTCACATCGATGCTTCTCCGATTTTGGCTTTTCCCATCGACGTTTCGTCCGCGAACTCCCCTGAGCTGATCCGAGAGAGTTTTTAGCCGATTTCTATGGCATTGTTTCCACGAGAGGTAGATCTTCGATTTTTGTATGTATCGTTCCTCTCCATTTTGAGTTTTCATGGGATATTTCGAAGCATCTTTGAACCCCTTCCTTGCTGTGGATTTTTCTGGACAATAGAGATTGTTTAATTTTTATCTTGGTGCATGGTTGTCGGATTTCAGTCTGTGAGGATTCGATCGACATCTACACTTTGCGAGGAACGCAGTCATATTTCTGGATTTTTCTGAGGTACCTACGAAGGTGAATATTTTTGGTTTTTGGGACTGTTGCGCAAAACAGTAAATGCAGATTTTTGAGAGTTTAACTTTTGCGGCGTTCGGCTTGTGATACAGTTTTCGCGGCAATTTTGGAGTTCTGCGGGGAAAGGGGAAGTTGGAAATTATCATCACGATCGAGGTGAGCATTTTTCCTTTTGGTCCCAGCTAAAAATTATGCACGGATTGGCCTTCACATCATCTTGACGCACTCGTTGATTTTGTATGGGATGTTCGACAGCACTTCAGTGTTATGATTGCCGCCGCCAATCCGGGAGGAGTTTTTGGATGATTTTTATTGCGTTGGAATCTTGTGAGGCTGAGGAACGTGCATGCCAAGTTTCAGCTAGATCTGACCCCGGATCGTCGCGTTTCAGGTGGGTTGAATTTTTCTCTAAACCAACGGACTGTTGGCTAATTTCTATCCTGCAGTGGACATGCATGATAGATATGTTGATTGAGATGCATGCAAGGTAGAGTTAGGGACTTATTTATTGATCGAGATATGTGCATAATATGTTGAGAATTTATTTATTCATTAGGATCTATGCATGCTAAAGCTAGCATTTTGGGTATTGGTTATGTTGTATGTTTAATTGTGGAACCTTGACTAGCACCCCGTCATATGTTTGCATGTTTAACCAAACTAGTAGAGAACCCTCACTTGGGCTTGTTCTTTTAGTGGGTCGAGTGGTTGAAATTTTTTTTAGTGTAGGATGCATGTTGCACTCGTGCTTGGGGGCCGAGTGGAGTCTGGTAGCTGTGGCTAGTTTTGTACTCGTGTCGGGAACCGTTTGAATAAACGGTGGTTCCGGGTCGTCGAGTTTTCTATGTTCTTTTGTCGTCACTGTGTTCGTGGCAGTAGTGTACTGGTGATAGCAGGATCTGGAACCCAGACTATTTTTGGACACACATAATTTTAGTAAACTAATGTTTTCCTTCCGAATTTTGAAGGGTCGCCCGAGCCTGTTCTTGTTTGATTTGAGTGAAGGTAATAGCCCTTGGGGCTTTGAAAAATAAAACTTGTTTTGACTGATTTTATTAAAGAACTAAAATCTATTAAATTGAGCTTCTCAAATAAAATTAGTTTTTAGTAATAACTGTCATCTTTTCTTGCAAACTTTCTCACCCGAGAGGGTTTGAGTGATCTGGGTTTTAGGGGTCGTTTCTTTTTTTTTTTTGGACGAAAGTTACGGGGGCTGAGCCTAGAACCTTCTTTTTGTTTGATAGGGTTGTAGGTACTAGTCTTCCGAAACTTTTGGACCCTGATTGGTTCCCTCCGGATATTTTACCGAGGGGGTTGTTTTCCCGAACTGTAAGGGTCAAGAACTTCGAAAGGTTGAGCTTGGAGTCTGTTCTTGTTTGATTGGGATTCTAGGCACCGGCCTATCGGGATTCTCGGACCCTTACGGTGTCGGTCAGTTCTGTGTCATCTATGAGTTGGGTGTTCTATTTTGGAAGCCAGTTGGGTTGACGGTGGTCCCGAGCTGTGAAGTGTCTCCGGCAGATGTTGTTAGTATTGAGTTATTGTTGTCGATCTGATTGATCGTGGATTTGGACTATAGTCTGCATGAGCCATATTGAGCTCGACAGAGATACGTGGATACTTTCCTCGGTGGGGTCGCGCCCCTCGAGTGCCGCTCCGGAGTTGGACTTGTTACTTTACTATTGTGACTTGTCGACGCAGTCCGCGTGGGACGCCCTACGTAAGTCCAGTCCTCCGTGGATGTAATGGCAGTAGGTGGGCGCAGGTTTGACTGGACTCTATATGGCAGCCAGTGTGATTGGGTTGATTGAGTATATTGGGTTAGAGTCGATGCATCATTTTCATCTGTTTCAACCATTGAGCATTATAGGTAGAGGCATGACATATCTTTCCAGCTTATCTTTTCATTATTTCAGTTTTCCTATTATCTTATGTCTCTAGTAGATTTAGTGGGCAGACCGTTGGTCTTGGAGATGGTACCCACTGAGAACTATGTGACGGTGTAGTTCTCACACCCTCTATTGGTGACAGATTTTTCAGAGGCATCTACCCCTGTTCCTACTCCTGTTGCTGCACCTGCTGAGCGAGGTAAGAGAGTCGCGAGCTAGTTCCCTATCCGTCCTTGGAGTATAGCTGTACCTCTTTCTGGAGCTTTGCAGTACAGTCTGCTGGATTATTGTAGATAGTTACTTTTGAGAGTTTTATTTTGAGAGACTTATGTAATGTGAGGATTAGACTGTACCTTTTTGGACTTGTATCTTTTATTTCAGTAGTTTATTTTACAGCTCTGATATTTGTATAGTTTCAGTTTTATCTTTTGCAGGTTAGACGCTTCGTCTATGCGGGGCTTCCCGTATGGGCGGCAGATCTGTTAGCGAGTCCGGGTCGCAGTTTCGACCCTAGAGCGTGACATATACGATCCTGGATTGTGAAATTTTACTGTACACTGATGTATTTTTTATTATTTTAGTTTACCTCCTTTTTTGGATTCATAATGTTGTATAGGAGGATTTTTTATTATACTATGATACAGAGGATTCAGATTATGTATTATTTATTTTTGAGAGATGGATCTTGTACCTTATTTTCAGTTGTACACTAGATGGATTATTTTATTTAGAAACTTTTATTTTTAGCTCTGATATCTGTATAGTTGCTAGATATTATCTTTTGCAGGTTAGATGCTTTGCCTATGCGGGGCTTCCGTATGGGTGGCGGATCTATTGGCGAGTTCGGATCGCAGTTTCGACCCCGGTACGTGACAACACTTGTCAGCGTTCTCATGACCCTATCGTCTATTTAGATCTTCACCGTGTCGATCCCGAAACTTTACACACTGTCCCATTCCCCGTAGGAGATTTTTCACCTCTGATCGCCTTATAAGTACCAAAAGATTCTTTTTTTGAGTATACATGAAAAGAACACGTCGAATCGAGCACCCACATATCATCCAAAATTTTAGCACCACCGATCGATGCATATAGCATATAAGAATTGATCAACGTACCTCTGATTCTGACGCCTGTGCCATCGTTGATCTCACCGTCCTGGTCGACGACAATTTTTCCTTTCTGCCGTTTCAACTCCTTCATATCACCTTTAATTAAGCTTATGACAGTTGTTCTTATAGTGATCGTAGAAGCACTCCATCTCGGAGAACACCTTCTTCTGTTTATCTACGATCGTCGATATTTTCATCTCTTCTTCACTCTTACCATTGGAGTTGTATCCTATCTCTACATGCCGAACTTTTGAGTCATCTTTCGCATCTCATTTGAGAGAAGTGCCGTCGTGAACACCTTCACGCTTATGGTCTCCTTGCCATAAAGCAATGTGGTCACCAAATACTCATATGCTGCCGATAGCGAAGATAGTAAAATCAACGTCATGCCCTTATTATCCAAATAGATTCCAATACTAGTCAACTGGGCTGCCACCTTATTGGACTCATTCAGATGCTCATGTTGGCTTGCTGCTTCTTTTATCTGTAGCGTGAAAAGTTTAGGGTGTCACACGTACTCAACGCCTTCCGCTTGATCTTTTTACATGACGTATTCTTGACCTCTGCCAGCTTCGCCTCTTTTCCGTTCAACATCTTATCCAAATAATGTTGTACCAAAAATGCTCAAACTTTAATATGCCACAAGTCAAAACTGTTCTTTCCATCAAACTTCTCAATTTCAAACTTCGTGGCCATCTTCGTCAATCTCTTTCGAGAATCCAAATCATGTTGTACCAATTGTTGGAAATCTAGTACTCGTCCTGATACCAGATTATGAGAATTCGCAAATCGCTCCGGTATCGATTATCGTTGATCCAACACTCGCTTCGGTATCGGTTGTTGGGATTTAGCAACGGAAGCGTCAGATCAGACAAATTTTTACCATAAACTTGTTTCCTCAGTAAAAAGAACTATCGCTAGCACAACCAAAAAAAGGAGAAAAAATCAAACAGAAAATAAGGATGTAACGACCTGACCCATTAGCAATAATAACTCATTGGGCCTAAACTACTGGCCCAAAATACTTAAGCCGAGTTATTATTACTAGTGTCAATTATCTCTTATATACCCAATCATAATCCCAATCTCATCCGATGTGGGACTATTGGAGTGTCACATACTCTCCTCGTATAGGCCTGACGTCCTCGTCAGCCCAATCACACACACAGACTAAGATTACTAGGCGATGTGAGACTTGTCTCGCTAGCCCTGTCATCTAGACCCAGGCTCAGTCGAGACTCGTCACACACTTCCGGCTGGTGATTGGCTCTGACACTAAATGTAACTGTATTGCACCGGCTTCGCTGAAGTAGCCAAGTGCGGGTGAATCACTTCCAACATATTTTAAAATATGATTAAAATGTGGTGAAACAAGTTTGGTTCGAAGAAAATAGTGTTCAGGCCAAAAGTGAGTTGGAACCAGAATTTAAGATAAGTTTTGAAATAGAAATTGGGTTAAATCAATACTGGAACAGTCAAAATGGCTGTAGAGATGTTAAAGAATGAATTATGAGTATGTCGGAATGATTTCATGGGGTTTAGGACCTCGTAGAGCGGAAACGGAAAAATTTGAAGAATAGTCGGGTTTTGGGGATTTGATTATTTCGATGAGGAATAATCATAGAATTTTAATGTAAAAGATTTTTGGAAGTGTTGGAAGTGTGTAGGAGGAATTTCGGTTGTGTAAGATTTGAATTGGAGAGAAAACAGAATGAAAATCGGAGTTCTGGAGCAAAAATAAGAGAAAAAATGGTGCAGGAATGCTGAAATTTCAAGGCAGTCCGGATCAGAGGCATCCAGTCCGGATTGGCTTGGTGTGCTGAAAAATTTGTGTCCGGGGTCCGGATCGGGGGGCATCCAGTCCGAACCGGCGTGCGTAGAATGCTCTAGAAAGGGCAGTTTTGTAATTTCTCGTTGGGGCCCATGCTTATAAGCTTGGGGACCTTCCCCAAACCACAGCACGCACCCCTTCCACCCTCTTTCACTTTCTTTCTCCTCTCTTTCTCTCTCTACAAGAGAAAGAGCACTAGCCTCAAGGAAAGGGTTTTTGGTGGGATTGATCTCCTCCGAAGCCAAGGATTGGAAGAGGATCGCTAGGGGAACATCTTGGAAGGAAAAGAAATGTAAGAATTTGAATTTTTGAAAATTAATAAAGAAATGAAATTGATTTGAGTCAAGTTGAATCTGGATCATGAAAAGCACCCGTAGTCAAAGTGCCCCTTTTCTGCAGTGTAATTTGCACAATTAGGGGGCCAGAAATATCGCCTTTCAATCCGAGCCTAATCTCGAAGATCCGAGACCACGAGTGCGACCGTCATGACGAACTGAGTGAAAACCATATTAAACTTGTTCAGATCTGACGGTCGGATCTTCCAGAAATCGACGAAGAAGCGGGCGGGACCCGCGACTTAAGTCGAGGGTACAGTGAACAGTAAACCCTAAATTTCGAACCCCTCGCGTCAACGTTGAGCCAATTCACTGTCTGAAATCCGAACATAGCACTTCAGGTAGTCGATTTGAATGGCTCTGACGTTCTGGACGCAATGGCACTGACAGAATTTCCGTTCGACGACCCTAAGTCTCGAAAAACGCGAAAACTGTATTTCAGGACTGTGTTTTATGGACCGAGATTTAATCCGGACAGTTTTTCGAAAATCAAAAATCGCTACCTGATAGGTCTCGTCGAGCCGGACGTCATGGCGCAGTCCATTTTCCGTTTCGACGAACGGATCTTCTCAAAAAGCGTGAAATGCATCGAAAAACGCGATTTTTGCACATAGAACCCTATATAACCTGCCTCGTAAAGCGTGCCATTGCTTGGGGAGGGATCTGAGTGCAAGACTTTGCTGCTATGAAGGACTGGACAGCAAATACCAAAGGGTGGAGGACTATGGTGCAATTGTGCAAACCTACGCTATTCGAGTTTGAATTTCAAACTCTCGGATTTTCTTTTAAATCCCGTAGTCCTAGCCTCTGCGCAGACCTCTCCAACAACCTCGCCTCAGTCTCACTTTCCGGACCACCCCGCACCGGCCGCGCCACCACCTCGCCGGAGAAGAGAGACTTCAAGAAAGCACCCCGAGCTCGGTTCTTGGTGAGGAGAGTGATCGCGAAGGTCCAAGGCGACCGAGACCTGGTCCTGTGGAGCCTCCCGTGGTGCCGCAGCCAAGCTGAGGCGACCTCGGCCCCAGCCGCCGCCCTGCGCCGCCGCGAGACCCCACCTTCTTCCTCCATTTTTCCGGCGAAGGTGAGTCGTGTAACCTTCTTGTTTTCTTTTCGGTTTGGGCACGACCAATGTGATCCTGACTTCGGGGCCACCGTCGGGTTGCAGTCCGAGCCGCGGCCGCCGTCCCGATCGCCGGCGGGAGCCATCCCACCGGATTATTGTCTTCTCGGCCGACCGTCAGCGTCCCCGTGATCCGGCCGTTCAACCGGAGATCAGCACCGTTAAATCTGTCCCTCTCGCCAACTGCAACACTCCCATGTGATTTGAGGGTGATCGGATAAGGATCGGCGCGACGCGAGCCTGCCCTAGAAACCTGATTCTTGCAACTTCGCCGACCACGGCCGTCCGGCGCCGCCGCGGCTCTCCGGCGCCGGCCACCACTGCACCAAGACTCCTGGGACCGAGGGGAGTTTTCTGGTCCAAGCCCCCTGCCGGAACCAAGCCGGCCGGAATCTGCCATTGTTTGGCCATTCGAGCTCCACCGGAGCTCCGCCGCGCGCCTCGCCGTAGCCCCGGGACGCCGGAAAAATATTCAGGTGAGTTCCTCTGAGCCTTGTGAGGTCCCCCAGCACCTTGCATGTGGATTTTGACGTCGGGCATTTGCTGTGCAGTGTTGCACCCGAGCTCGGTCCACTCTCCCTCTCCGGGGATCCCCGGCGCTCTGGGCCTCCGGCGACCATCCAGGTAGGGTCTGAGCATCTTGATAATGATCTCCACCATTTTACTTTGGGCTAAATTCCCCTCTGTTGTTAGATCCGAAGCTTGCACCCGAGAACACCTTTCGGGCTCCCCTCCGGCCGCCGCCGCTTCCGGCCGCCGCCGGCCGACCCTGACTGCACCCGAGGCATTCTGGGGACCCCTCCTAGCTGGTGCTCACCTCTGGAACCAAGCTGAGCCACGGTTGCTGCAGGCTCACCCTAACCCGAGCCTAGTTGGAGCACCACCTTGCTCCGGCCATCTCTCCGGCGGGTTTCCGGCGCACCAAAGGTGAGCCCTGCACTCCCCTGTTAATGCTGAACACTATGCTCAAGTTAGGTTACATCGAAAGCATGTGTATGTTAGAGTTTATTAAAATTGTAAATTGACATAAAACCCATTATGGGCCAACTTTGTATCGGGCTTGGTCTCAGCCCAATTCTTGTGAGCACGGGCTTCGTCTCGTCATAACGAACACCCTGAAATTTACAGATTTATGTTTGGACTTCCGGAATTCACGAACGAGCTAAAACAGTAGTTATCTAATAGATATTTATGCAATTTAAGAACCTTTTTGGACCAAAATGCAAAATGGCCACCTAGCTGACCTTAGACAGCACCTACGCACTACCTGGCCATTTTATTGGGTTTCCGATGGTCCTCGTTGACCAGGAACCAGCTGTCGACCGACGAAATGACCGATTTGACCGTTTAAACTCTCCGTTAGTGTAGCGACGTCGGGAAAGGGTTGTGGGAGTTTATTACTGATCATATTTACTGTTACAGGGCCCAGTTGTTCGACGCCAGCCCCCAGCTGCTGATCGGGAGTTCGGGGACTCTGCCTTCATCCAGGTGGGTTAACTTCGGCCCGGGTTGATCTATTCGGCCCTCTGGTTGCTTTAGTCCAGTCGGACACTTGTTCTTGGCTTGCCCTGCTGATTTTACCTATATGACATATATTGATCTCTTTTGACATAGCATGATCCCTCTGATTGACATTGACCTGATTAGATTGGTGATTGAGTTTTATTGTCACTATCAGCCGATTATCATATATATACTCTCTGATTAGTCCTGACTGATTCTGATTGATTGATATATAGATTTGCATGACTGATTGATCCTGATTGATAGATATTACTCGATATGCCTGATTGATTGATTCCGATGGATAGATATAGACAGATGATTCCTTGTTGGGATTTCGGCGTGTGCCGACTACTCGGTCATTTGACCGTGAGATTGATCATGATGACTTGCCATGCACTGCTGTACTTCACGAACCTGGCCGGGGTCGCTCCCCGTGGAGCTGGTTCTTTACCGGTAGAGTGGTCTGGTGATAGACCCGTGAGCCCTCGACAGGGGTATGTTAGCGGATCAGGTGCGGATCGGTGGCTTTTGCCTGAGGTCCTCTGAGACCAATATTGGCGCATGATTGTGTACTTGGGTTTCTACCTTTGACGCATGGTTCACTTGTACTATTGTTCAGTTATTCCAGCACTATTACCTGTAGACATGCTTGTATCTCCAGTAGTTCTTTATACATGATTCCTTGTAGTTGACATTTGATTCTAGCATGCATGTTCTACAGTCTTTCTTGATTGCCACTTTTTGACACTTACCTGCTATTGTGATTCTGATTATTAGTAGATCTTATCTGTTTATTCAGCTTTTCCTATAGATCTTTACTATCCGCAGGTTTTAGTACCCAGTAGGTACGATTAGCTGATTCCCGGCTCGTCGTGCCCACTGGGATGCACTCCGGTGTATCTCACACCCTCGGGTGATTGTTGTAGGTCCGTCGGGTGGTGAGATGTCGGGACGATCCAGTGAGCCGATTACGATAGAGCTGTCCCCATGAGCATGATATCTCGATGATTCTGCAGACTTTTACTTTCAGCATTTCTTTCCAGCTTTTGATTTAGATATTTGAAATTGATGTAATAACTTAATTTGATTTTTCATGCTGAGTAGAGTAGATTAGATACTGATATATCTGTTGATCTCTGATGATGATTCTAGCCGTGCATGTATAGGGGAGTCTCTGTCCTGGGGACAGAGAGTCTTCTATACATGTGGCGGTCTGTTGCGCCCAGTTTGCAAACTCTGATTTCAAAAAAAAAAAAATTATTACCGGATTTTTAAAACTCGGGGCGTGACAGATTAGATGGTATCAGAGAAATAGGTACACGGTACCTAGGAAAAGATGATTAGGAACTGGTTAGGATGAACCCTAGGATGACTTGTCACGTGAGAGCGATGGGTATGTCAAGTATAAGGGTTGGAAACTCAGGATATTATCAGAGTCTGTTTCTGACCTGTTTCTGTATTGCAGCTATGGCTCGTCCTCCAGGTCGTGGACGGGGACGGGGTACGGGCCGTGGAGTAGGCCGACCACCTAGCACACCGAGCGAGCCCGTCGATCAGGGCCGCATGGACCGGCTTGAGGCCCAGATGGCGACTCTAGCCGGGATGTTTCAGCATTTCATGCAGCAGCAGGCTGCTGGCCCTTCCACTCCTACCCCGCCTGCTCCTCCACCTGTACCTGAGGTCACGCCACCGGTTGCACCCCCTGCTGCACCGGTCGTCGCTGAGCCAGAGGCAGACCCCGTACCACCACCTGCGGGGCCCGTTCCAGCTCCGGTCTCTGCCGCAGCCTCTAGAGCGGTACCGGGGGTTGCTGCAGCTCCAGATGCCTCTGCTTCTACCACGTCGACTTCCTCTCGATCCGTCGCTCCCGCTGTTCATCCTGCGGCCGATACTGAGGCCGATCGGGCAGAGAGGGCCCGAGCGAAGGCGGTCTTGCTGGAATTCAAAAAGTTCAAGCCGCAGACTTTTGACGGCAAGGATGAGGATCATTGGGCGGTCGAGGAATGGATCGACCACATGGAGAAGCTATTTCAAGACGCCTACATCGAGGACAGAGATAAGGTCCACATCGCCGTCCACTGCTTGGAGGGCCGCGCATCCAGGTGGTGGAGGCGACACCGCGAGCGCTACTTCCCCAGCCCAGCCGATCCGACTTGGGAAGACTTCAAGGCCGCTATGGATCATCACCACCTCAAGGAGACCACTAAAGAGGGTCTCGAGCGCGAGCTGGAAACAATCAAGCAGGGCGAAAAGAGCGTTCGAGAATACGAGCAGGAGTTCCTGCGCATCGCCGACCTGGTGCCCCAGGCGGTGCGCGAGGAGCGCCGGAAGGTACGCCTATTTTCGCAGGGTCTGAGGCCTGAGATTCGCCGACACCTCGCGTCGCACCTCTCCACCGACTTCGACAACTGTGTGGAGCGGTGTCTAGCAATTGAGGCGGAGGTCAAGATGTTCCGCGCTGAGCGGAATGCAGCAGACAAGGACAGGGACAAGGGCAAAAAGAGGGCGCACCCGGGCAACGGCGGTGGGCAATCGAACCAGAACAAACGGGCCAAGCAACCGCACCTGAAGAGGTGGCCCAAGAGAGCTCCAGCGGTGAGCGCCTTCCCTAACCCCAACTGGGGCCCCCGACCATGCATCTTCTGCGGGGGTACCCACCGGGCGAAGGATTGCGACCAGAGACACGGCCGATGCTTCACCTGCGGCCAACAGGGACATGTTGCGGCATCGTGCCCGCGGGGATCTGCACCCGCGCAGACGGCTGCACCACTACCTGCACCACTACCGCGACGACAAGCCCCAGCGCCGAGCTCTGCTTCATCGGGACGTCCACCTTTGCCTCGCCCACCTACTGCATCACGGCAAACTGCTGGGGGGCGTGTCTTTGCCCTGACCCATGGCGAGCCCACTCCGGAGGACAACCTGGCAGGTACCACTTTTATTTCTGGTCATCATGCTAGGACATTATTCGATACAGGGGCATCGCATTCGTTTATTTCTACCCATTTTATCACTGCTCATGGTATTATTGTGCGACCCACTAGAGATAGATTTTGGGTAGAGATCCCCGGTCACAGTATTCTGATTAACGAAGAGCTCCACTCATGCCCTGTTTATATTGGCGGACGGAGTTTCCCCATCTCTCTCCTCGTCCTCAAACTTCGTCAATATGACGTAATTCTGGGGATGAATTGGCTTTCCAAGTATCGAGCGACTATCAACTGCGCCTTTCGGAGATTGACCCTCGATCCGCCTGGTGAGGCGGAGTTGATTTATTCTGGCTTCGAGCCTTCGGCATATTTGGGGATCTGCTCAGTGACCCCAGTGCGTCGCCTGAAGAGAGGGCGTGTGGCATATCTTGCCATGGCTATCAACGCCCTTCCTGATTCTCGGCGAATTGAAGATATTGCTGTGGTGCGGAGTTTCCCTGATGTATTCCCTGCTGAGCTTCCGGGAATGCCACCTGAACGCGAAATCGAATTTATTATCGACCTTGTTCCCGGCACAGCCCCTATTTCTCGAGCACCTTACCGCATGGCTTTCGCGGAACTAAAGGAGCTTAAGACACAATTAGAAGACCTGACGGCATTGGGCTTCATTCGACCTAGTGTGTCCCCTTGGGGCGCACCTGTTCTCTTTGTAAAGAAGAAAGACGGCAGCCTACGTCTTTGTATTGATTATCGGGAATTAAACAAAGTCACTATCAAGAACCGCTATCCCCTCCCGCGGATTGACGATCTGTTTGACCAACTGCAAGGGTCGGTGGTATTTTCTAAGATCGATCTGCAATCCGGTTATCATCAATTGCGGGTTAGAGCGGAAGATATCCCGAAGACGGCTTTCCGAACCAGATACGGCCATTACGAATTCACGGTAATGCCGTTTGGGCTTACAAATGCCCCTGCTGCCTTTATGGACATGATGAACCGGATCTTCAAGCCTTTTCTGGATCGCTTTGTCGTGGTATTCATTGACGACATCCTCATATACTCGAAGAGCGATCTAGAACATCAGGACCATCTTCGGCAAGTTCTTCAAGTCCTCAGGGAGAACAATCTATATGCTAAGTTCAAAAGTGCGACTTTTGGCTCCGGGAAGTCGCATTCCTTGGACATATTATCTCGGCAAAAGGCGTTGCTGTTGATCCCAAGAAAATTGAGGCTATCAAAGAATGGCCCAGCCAACAAATGCGACGGAGGTTCGCAGCTTCATCGGTCTGGCGGGGTATTATCGGCGATTCGTCGAGGGTTTCTCAAGGATTGCTGCTCCAATGACCCGTCTGACGAGGAAAGAAGAGAAATTCGTTTGGACTCCTGAGTGCCAGCTCGCTTTCGATGAGTTAAAGCGGCTATTGACTGAGGCACCTGTATTGACACTACCGGTCCAAGGCGAAAATTATGTGGTCTACTGTGATGCTTCGCGGATCGGATTGGGCTGTGTTCTAATGCAAAATGAAAAGGTGATAGCCTATGCCTCTCGACAACTGAAGCCCTACGAGCAAAACTACCCGACGCATGATCTCGAGCTTGCTGCGGTGGTTTTTGCTCTCAAGTTATGGAGGCATTATCTATATGGGGTCCCATTGCGAGATCTTCACCGACCATCAAAGCCTCAATATCTCTTCACACAGAAGGAACTGAACCTAAGGCAGCGTCGATGGCTCGAATGTGCTCAAGGATTATGATATCACTATCCAATATCATCCTGGCCGGGCCAACGTAGTAGCCGATGCTTTGAGCCGAAAGCATGTAGCGCCAGAGCTGCTGATGATCACTGATGAGGACCGCTTGATTTCTGAGTTCCAGCGGCTAGATTTGGAGGGTTGTTCCTACAGGGTCGACTGCTCGACTTTTAGCGATAGTAGTGCAGCCTACCCTACTTGATCGCATAAAGGAGGGACAGCAGTCGGACCCCTCCTTCCAGAAGGTCCGAGAGCTGATATCACTGGGACAGACTGACGATTACCAGCTGCACGCCGATGGCTCTATTCGATTCAGGGGCCGTTGGTGTGTCCCAGATGATGGTGAATTAAAGAAGGACATTCTTTCAGAGGCGCATCGATCACTATACACGGTACATCCTGGCGGGACAAAGATGTATCGCGACTTAAAGCAGCATTATTGGTGGCCTGGGATGAAGGCTGATGTGGCGAACCATGTGGCGCAATGCCTAGTTTGCCAGCAAGTGAAAGCGGAACATCAAAGACCGGCGGGAAAACTGCAACCGCTTCCTGTACCAGTCTGGAAGTGGGAGCAGATCACGATGGATTTCGTCACTGGTCTGCCTCGATCCCAGCGAGGCCACGATGCTATATGGGTTTATTGTGGACCGACTCACCAAGTCGGCTCACTTTCTGCCGATCCACACGACTTGGACCCGTGATCGACTCGCCCAGCTATATATCGACGAAATTGTGCGACTTCATGGCACTCCAGCATCGATCGTTTCTGATAGAGACACCCGCTTTGTGTCTCAGTTCTGGAGAAATGTACAAGAAGCTATGGGCACAAAACTGAAGTTAGCACTGCCTTCCACCCCCAGAGTGATGGGCAGTCCGAGCGAGTCATACAGACGTTGGAGGATATGCTGCGATCCTGCGTACTGGAGTATGGAGACGGATGGTATCGATACCTTTCCTTGGTGGAGTTCGCCTACAACAACAGCTACCAGGCAAGTATCGGTATGGCCCCGTATGAGGCACTGTACGGGCGCCGATGTCGGTCCCCCATCTGCTGGGATGACGTCGGTGAGCGCCGTGTTATCGGGCCTGAGATACTGGAGGACGCAGAAGCCAAGGTGCGGGTAGCAAGACAGCAGATGCTAACCGCGCAGAGCAGACAGAAGAGTTACGCGGACCAACGACGACGAGACTTGGAGTTCCAAGTAGGCGATCATGTCCTGCTGAAGGTTTCGCCAACTCGGGGGATCAAGCGATTTGGGATTCGCAACAAGCTCAGCCCCCGATTTGTCGGTCCCTTCGAGATTTTGGAGCGCATTGGTCCTGTAGCTTATCGATTGGCTCTTCCTCCTAGCCTTGCCCGGGTGCATAACGTCTTCCACGTTTCCATGCTGAGGAAGTACATCAGAGATCCTTCACACGTGATTAGCCCCACCGCAGTCCAGCTTCGCGAGGATCTGAGTTATGAGGAGACACCTCTGAAGATCCTGGCCCGTGATGAAAAGAGGCTGAGGAACAGATCGATCCCCTACGTCAAAGTACAATGGGAGAACCATGAAGAGCGTGAAGCCACGTGGGAACGTGAGTCCACCATGATGGAGCGTTTTCCTTATTTATTTGGTTCTTAGTTGTATTTAGTTTCAGGGACGAAACTTCCTTTTTGGTGGGAGAGATGTAAGAATTTGAATTTTTGAAAATTAATAAAGAAATGAAATTGATTTGAGTCAAGTTGAATCTGGATCATGAAAAGCACCCGTAGTCAAAGTGCCCCTTTTCTGCAGTGTAATTTGCACAATTAGGGGGCCAGAAATATCGCCTTTCAATCCGAGCCTAATCTCGAAGATCCGAGACCACGAGTGCGACCGTCATGACGAACTGAGTGAAAACCATATTAAACTTGTTCAGATCTGACGGTCGGATCTTCCAGAAATCGACGAAGAAGCGGGCGGGACCCGCGACTTAAGTCGAGGGTACAGTGAACAGTAAACCCTAAATTTCGAACCCCTCGCGTCAACGTTGAGCCAATTCACTGTCTGAAATCCGAACATAGCACTTCAGGTAGTCGATTTGAATGGCTCTGACGTTCTGGACGCAATGGCACTGACGGAATTTCCGTTCGACGACCCTAAGTCTCGAAAAACGCGAAAACTGTATTTCGGGACTGTGTTTTATGGACCGAGATTTAATCCGGACAGTTTTTCGAAAATCAAAAATCGCTACCTGATAGGTCTCGTCGAGCCGGACGTCATGGCGCAGTCCATTTTCCGTTTCGACGAACGGATCTTCTCGAAAAGCGTGAAATGCATCGAAAAACGCGATTTTTGCACATAGAACCCTATATAACCTGCCTCGTAAAGCGTGCCATTGCTTGGGGAGGGATCTGAGTGCAAGACTTTGCTGCTATGAAGGACTGGACAGCAAATACCAAGGGTGGAGGACTATGGTGCAATTGTGCAAACCTACGCTATTCGAGTTTGAATTTCAAACTCTCGGATTTTCTTTTAAATCCCGTAGTCCTAGCCTCTGCGCAGACCTCTCCAACAACCTCGCCTCAGTCTCACTTTCCGGACCACCCCGCACCGGCCGCGCCACCACCTCGCCGGAGAAGAGAGACTTCAAGAAAGCACCCCGAGCTCGGTTCTTGGTGAGGAGAGTGATCGCGAAGGTCCAAGGCGACCGAGACCTGGTCCTGTGGAGCCTCCCGTGGTGCCGCAGCCAAGCTGAGGCGACCTCGGCCCCAGCCGCCGCCCTGCGCCGCCGCGAGACCCCACCTTCTTCCTCCATTTTTCCGGCGAAGGTGAGTCGTGTAACCTTCTTGTTTTCTTTTCGGTTTGGGCACGACCAATGTGATCCTGACTTCGAGGCCACCGTCGGGTTGCAGTCCGAGCCGCGGCCGCCGTCCGATCGCCGGCGGGAGCCATCCCACGGATTATTGTCTTCTCGGCCGACCGTCAGCGTCCCCGTGATCCGGCCGTTCAACCGGAGATCAGCACGTTAAATCTGTCCCTCTCGCCAACTGCAACACTCCATGTGATTTGAGGGTGATCGGATAAGGATCGGCGCGACGCGAGCCTGCCCTAGAAACCTGATTCTTGCAACTTCGCCGACCACGGCCGTCCGGCGCCGCCGCGGCTCTCCGGCGCCGCCACCACTGCACCAAGACTCCTGGGACCGAGGGGAGTTTTCTGGTCCAAGCCCCCTGCCGGAACCAAGCCGGCCGGAATCTGCCATTGTTGGCCATCCGAGCTCCACCGGAGCTCCGCCGCGCGCCTCGCCGTAGCCCCGGGACGCCGGGAAAAATATTCAGGTGAGTTCCTCTGAGCCTTGTGAGGTCCCCCAGCACCTTGCATGTGGATTTTGACGTCGGGCATTTGCTGTGCAGTGTTGCACCCGAGCTCGGTCCACTCTCCTCTCCGGGGATCCCCGGCGCTCTGGGCCTCCGGCGACCATCCAGGTAGGGTCTGAGCATCTTGATAATGATCTCCACCATTTTACTTTGGGCTAAATCCCCTCTGTTGTTAGATCCGAAGCTTGCACCGAGAAACACTTTCGGGCTCCCCTCCGGCCGCCGCCGCTTCCGGCCGCCGCCGGCCGACCCTGACTGCACCCGAGGCATTCTGGGGACCCCTCCTAGCTGGTGCTCACCTCTGGAACCAAGCTGAGCCACGGTTGCTGCAGGCTCACCCTAACCCGAGCCTAGTTGGAGCACCACCTTGCTCCGGCCATCTCTCCGGCGGGTTTCGGCGCACCAAAGGTGAGCCCTGCACTCCCCTGTTAATGCTGAACACTATGCTCAAGTTAGGTTACATCGAAAGCATGTGTATGTTAGAGTTTATAAAATTGTAAATTGACATAAAACCCATTATGGGCCAACTTTGTATCGGGCTTGGTCTCAGCCCAATTCTTGTGAGCACGGGCTTCGTCTCGTCATAACGAACACCTGAAATTTACAGATTTATGTTTGGACTTCCGGAATTCACGAACGAGCTAAAACAGTAGTATAATAATAGATATTTATGCAATTTAGAACCTTTTGGACCAAAATGCAAAATGGCCACCTAGCTGACCTTAGACAGCACCTACGCACTACCTGGCCATTTTATTGGGTTTCCGATGGTCCTCGTGACCAGGAACCAGCTGTGTACGACCGACGAAATGACCGATTTGACCGTTTAAACTCTCCGTTAGTGTAGCGACGTCGGGAAAGGGTTGTGGGAGTTTATTACTGATCATATTTACTGTTACAGGGCCCAGTTGTTTGACGCCAGCCCCCAGCTGCT
Organism: Tillandsia leiboldiana; assembly: GCA_029204045.2. Lineage (NCBI taxonomy): Eukaryota > Viridiplantae > Streptophyta > Magnoliopsida > Poales > Bromeliaceae > Tillandsia > Tillandsia leiboldiana. Next base: position 50,870,681 of record CM055064.1, on the reverse strand, counting down.
GATCGGGAGTTCGGGGACTCTGCCTTCATCCAGTGGGTTAACTTCGGCCCGGGTGATCTATTCGGCCCTCTGGTTGCTTTAGTCCAGTCGGACACTTGTTCTTGGCTTGCCCTGCTGATTTTACCTATATGACATATATGATCTCTTTGACATAGCATGATCCTCTGATTGACATTGACCTGATTAGATTGGTGATTGAGTTTTATTGTCACTATCAGCCGATTATCATATATATACTCTCTGATTAGTCCTGACTGATTCTGATTGATTGATATATAGATTTGCATGACTGATTGATCCTGATTGATAGATATTACTCGATATGCCTGATTGATTGATTCCGATGGATAGATATAGACAGATGATTCCTTGTTGGGATTTCGGCGTGTGCCGACTACTCGGTCATTTGACCGTGAGATTGATCATGATGACTTGCCATGCACTGCTGTACTTCACGAACCTGGCCGGGTCGCTCCCCGTGGAGCTGGTTCTTTACCGGTAGAGTGGTCTGGTGATAGACCCGTGAGCCCTCGACAGGGTATGTTAGCGGATCAGGTGCGGATCGGTGGCTTTTGCCTGAGGTCCTCTGAGACCAATATTGGCGCATGATTGTGTACTTGGGTTTCTACCTTTGACGCATGGTTCACTTGTACTATTGTTCAGTTATTCAGCACTATTACCTGTAGACATGCTTGTATCTCCAGTAGTTCTTATACATGATTCCTTGTAGTGACATTTGATTCTAGCATGCATGTTCTACAGTCTTTCTTGATTGCCATTTTGACACTTACCTGCTATTGTGATTCTGATTATTAGTAGATCTTATCTGTTTATTCAGCTTTTCCTATAGATCTTACTATCCGCAGGTTTTAGTACCCAGTAGGTACGATTAGCTGATTCCCGGCTCGTCGTGCCCACTGGGATGCACTCCGGTGTATCTCACACCCTCGGGTGATTGTTGTAGGTCCGTCGGGTGGTGAGATGTCGGGACGATCCAGTGAGCCGATTACGATAGAGCTGTCCCCATGAGCATGATATCTCGATGATTCTGCAGACTTTTACTTTCAGCATTTCTTTCCAGCTTTTGATTTAGATATTTGAAATTGATGTAATAACTTAATTTGATTTTTCATGCTGAGTAGAGTAGATTAGATACTGTATATCTGTTGATCTCTGATGATGATTTTAGCCGTGCATGTATAGGGGAGTCTCTGTCCTGGGGACAGAGAGTCTTCTATACATGTGGCGGTCTGTTGCGCCCAGTTTGCAAACTCTGATTTCAAAAAAAAAAAAATTATTACCGGATTTTAAAACTCGGGGCGTGACAAGAAACCTCTTCCAAACTTCTTGAAGCAAGAAATAAGAGGGAGTTTTTTAGGATTTTTTGGAAAAATTTGGGGGTTTGGGGTTTTTGAGTTCCAAAAAGGGTTTTTATAATCTCTTTACGATTTTTTAAACCCAGTTTTAGGGAGTTTTTCTTGAAGAATAAGAGATCAAGACCTAGTTCTTGCAAGAACACTCCAAGGTGGGGATTCTTTCGAAAATGTGTGATTCTCCCTTTCCTTGCCTTTTGATCTAGAAGCAGTTAGCAAGCATGTAGAGTAGAGTGTTGTGATTTTGGATAAATAGGGTTTAGCTCTAAAAGTGTCACGTCCCGGGGGTTTTTATGCGCGGAAGGGTAGCCACGATGCTCCCAAAATTTACATATATTTTTGTTTTGAAACCAATTTCTCCCGGTGCGTGCCCAGACCAGCGCATATACAAATCCACTCCGCAAACGGGCAGAGTCTCCTTTGTGTTACGGAATTGAGTTGCGTAATTTCGTGAAAGGTTCAAGTCTTGAAGATTGAAGGTGAAGAAGGTTGGATCATTTAACTCAATCTCAAGAAAGAAGAATTCAAAAGGATCAGGTATGTTTAACTAAAGATTTTTGGTGATCCGAATACTTCTGTAGTGTAGAAACACCTGAAAGAATTTTTCATTGCATAAAAATCAAAAAAATGGACATGGACATGTCAGGATCCGGATCAGACATTCCAATCCGG
>CM055064.1:50789605-50868536 GCA_029204045.2 Tillandsia leiboldiana | reverse complement strand
CCATGCTGCGGAAGTACATCAGAGATCTTCAACGTGATTAGCCCACCACGCAGTCCAGCTTGCGAGGATCTGAGTTATGAGGACGACACCTCTGAAGATCCGGCCCGTGCGATTGAAAAGAGTTGAGGAAAGATCGATTCCCCTACGTCAAAGTACAATGGGAGAACCATGAAGAGCGTGAGCCAGTGGGACGTGAGTCCACCACTGATGGAGCGTTTTCCTTATTTATTTGGTTCTTAGTTGTATTAGTTTCAGGGACGAAACTTCCTTTTTGGTGGGAGAGATGTAAGAATTTGAATTTTTGAAAATTAATAAAGAATGAATTGATTTGAGTCAAGTTGAATCTGGATCATGAAAAGCACCCGTAGTCAAAGTGCCCCTTTTCTGCAGTGTAATTTGCACAATTAGGGGGCGAAATATCGCCTTCAATCCGAGCCTACATCTCGAAGATCCGAGACCACGAGTGCGACCCGTCATGACGAACTGGTGAAAAACCATATTAAACTTGTTCAGATCTGACGTCGGATCTTCAAGAAATCGACGAAGAAGCGGGCGGGACCCGCGACTTAAGTCGAGGGTACAGTGAACAGTAAACCCTAAATTTCGAACCCCTCGCGTCAACGTTGAGCCATTCACTGTCTGAAATCCGAACATAGCACTTCAGGTAGTCGATTTGAATGGCTCTGACGTTCTGACGCAATGGCACTGACAGATCCGTTCGACGACCCTAGTCTCAAAAACGCGAAAACTGTATTTCAGGACTGTGTTTTATGACCGAGATTTATCCGGACAGTTTTTCGAAAATCAAAAATCGCTACCTGATAGGTCTCGTCGAGCCGGACGTCATGGCGCAGTCCATTTTCCGTTTCGACAACGGATCTTCTCAAAAAGCGTGAAATGCATCGAAAAACGCGATTTTTGCACATGAACCCTATATAACCTGCTCGTAAGCGTGCAATTGCTTGGGGAGGGATCTGAGTGCAAGACTTTGCTGCTATGAAGGACTGGACAGCAAATACCAAAGGGGGAGGACTATGTGCAATTGTGCAAACCTACGCTATAGAGTTTGAATTTCAAACTCTCGGATTTTCTTTTAATCCCGTAGTCCTAGCCTCTGCGCAGACCTCTCCAACAACCTCGCCTCAGTCTCACTTTCCGGACCACCCCGCACCGGCCGCGCCACCACCTCGCCGGAGAAGAGAGACTTCAAGAAGCACCCCGAGCTCGGTTCTTGGTGAGGAGAGTGATCGCGAAGGTCCAAGGCGACCGAGACCTGGTCCTGTGGAGCCTCCCGTGGTGCCGCAGCCAAGCTGAGGCGACCTCGGCGCCCAGCGCCGCCCCCTGCGCCGCCGCGAGACCCACCTTCTTCCTCCATTTTTCCGGCGAAGGTGAGTCGTGTAACCTTCTTGTTTTCTTTTCGGTTTGGGCACGACCATGTGATCCTGACTTCGGGGCCACCGTCGGGTTGCAGTCCGAGCCGCGGCCGCCGTCCCGATCGCCGGCGGGAGCCATCCCACCGGATTATTGTCTTCTCGGCCGACCGTCAGCGTCCCCGTGATCCGGCCGTTCAACCGGAGATCAGCACCGTTAAATCTGTCCCTCTCGCCAACTGCAACACTCCCATGTGATTTGAGGGTGATCGGATAAGGATCGGCGCGACGCGAGCCTGCCCTAGAAACCTGATTCTTGCAACTTCGCCGACCACGGCCGTCCGGCGCCGCCGCGGCTCTCCGGCGCCGGCCACCACTGCACCAAGCCTCCTGGGACCGAGGGGAGAGTTTTCTGGTCCAAGCCCCCCTGCCGGAACCAAGCCGGCCGGAATCTGCCATTGTTTGGCCATTCGAGCTCCACCGGAGCTCCGCCGCGCGCCTCGCCGTAGCACCCGGGACGCCGGGAAAATAATTCAGGTGAGTTCCTCTGAGCCTTGTGAGGTCCCCCAGCACCTTGCATGTGGATTTTGACGTCGGGCATTTGCTGTGCAGTGTTGCACCCGAGCTCGGTCCACTCTCCCTCTCCGGGGATCCCCGGCGCTCTGGGCCTCCGGCGACCATCCAGGTAGGGTCTGAGCATCTGATAATGATCTCCACCATTTTTACTTTGGGCTAAATTCCCCTCTGTTGTTAGATCCGAAGCTTGCACCCGAGAACACCTTTCGGGCTCCCCTCCGGCCGCCGCCGCTTCCGGCCGCCGCCGGCCGACCCTGACTGCACCCGAGGCATTCTGGGGACCCCTCCTAGCTGGTGCTCACCTCTGGAACCCAAGCTGAGCCACGGTTGCTGCAGGCTCACCCTAACCGAGCCTAGTTGGAGCACCACCTTGCTCCGGCCATCTCTCCGGCGGGTTTCCGGCGCACCAAAGGTGAGCCCTGCACTCCCCTGTTAATGCTGAACACTATGCTCAAGTTAGGTTACATCGAAAGCATGTGTATGTTAGAGTTTATTAAAATTGTAAATTGACATAAAACCCATTATGGGCCAACTTTGTATCGGGCTTGGTCTCAGCCCAATTCTTGTGAGCACGGGCTTCGTCTCGTCATAACGAACACCCTGAAATTTACAGATTTATGTTTGGACTTCCGGAATTCACGAACGAGCTAAAACAGTAGTTATCTAATAGATATTTATGCAATTTAAGAACCTTTTTGGACCAAAATGCAAAATGGCCACCTAGCTGACCTTAGACAGCACCTACGCACTACCTGGCCATTTTATTGGGTTTCCGATGGTCCTCGTTGACCAGGAACCAGCTGTCGACCGACGAAATGACCGATTTGACCGTTTAAACTCTCCGTTAGTGTAGCGACGTCGGGAAAGGGTTGTGGGAGTTTATTACTGATCATATTTACTGTTACAGGGCCCAGTTGTTTGACGCCAGCCCCCAGCTGCTGATCGGGAGTTCGGGGACTCTGCCTTCATCCAGGTGGGTTAACTTCGGCCCGGGTTGATCTATTCGGCCCTCTGGTTGCTTTAGTCCAGTCGGACACTTGTTCTTGGCTTGCCCTGCTGATTTTACCTATATGACATATATTGATCTCTTTTGACATAGCATGATCCCTCTGATTGACATTGACCTGATTAGATTGGTGATTGAGTTTTATTGTCACTATCAGCCGATTATCATATATATACTCTCTGATTAGTCCTGACTGATTCTGATTGATTGATATATAGATTTGCATGACTGATTGATCCTGATGATAGATATTACTCGATATGCCTGATTGATTGATTCCGATGGATAGATATAGACAGATGATTCCTTGTTGGGATTTCGGCGTGTGCCGACTACTCGGTCATTTGACCGTGAGATTGATCATGATGACTTGCCATGCACTGCTGTACTTCACGAACCTGGCCGGGGTCGCTCCCCGTGGAGCTGGTTCTTTACCGGTAGAGTGGTCTGGTGATAGACCCGTGAGCCCTCGACAGGGGTATGTTAGCGGATCAGGTGCGGATCGGTGGCTTTTGCCTGAGGTCCTCTGAGACCAATATTGGCGCATGATTGTGTACTTGGGTTTCTACCTTTGACGCATGGTTCACTTGTACTATTGTTCAGTTATTCCAGCACTATTACCTGTAGACATGCTTGTATCTCCAGTAGTTCTTTATACATGATTCCTTGTAGTTGACATTTGATTCTAGCATGCATGTTCTACAGTCTTTCTTGATTGCCACTTTTTGACACTTACCTGCTATTGTGATTCTGATTATTAGTAGATCTTATCTGTTTATTCAGCTTTTCCTATAGATCTTTACTATCCGCAGGTTTTAGTACCCAGTAGGTACGATTAGCTGATTCCCGGCTCGTCGTGCCCACTGGGATGCACTCCGGTGTATCTCACACCCTCGGGTGATTGTTGTAGGTCCGTCGGGTGGTGAGATGTCGGGACGATCCAGTGAGCCGATTACGATAGAGCTGTCCCCATGAGCATGATATCTCGATGATTCTGCAGACTTTTACTTTCAGCATTTCTTTCCAGCTTTGATTTAGATATTTGAAATTGATGTAATAACTTAATTTGATTTTTCATGCTGAGTAGAGTAGATTAGATACTGATATCTGTTGATCTCTGATGATGATTCTAGCCGTGCATGTATAGGGGAGTCTCTGTCCTGGGGACAGAGAGTCTTCTATACATGTGGCGGTCTGTTGCGCCCAGTTTGCAAACTCTGATTTCAAAAAAAAAAAAATTATTACCGGATTTTTAAAACTCGGGGCGTGACAAGAAACCTCTTCCAAACTCTCTTGAGCAAGAAATCAAGAGGTGAGTTTTTAGGATTTTTGAAAAATTTGGGGGTTTTGGGTTTTTGAGTTCCAAAAAGGGTTTTTATAATCTCTTTCGATTTTTAACCCATGTTTTAGGAGTTTTTCTTGAAGAATAAGAGATCAAGACCTAGTTCTTGCAAAGAACACTCCAAGGTGGGGGATTCTTTCGAAAATGTGTGATATCTCCCCTTTTTCCTTTGCCTTTTGATCTAGAAGCATGTTAGCAAGCATGTAGAGTAGAGTGTTGTGATTTTGGATAAATAGGGTTAGCTCTAAAGTGTCACGCCCCGGGGGTTTTTATGCGCGGAAGGGTAGCCACCGATGCTCCCAAAATTTTACATATATTTTTTTTTTGAAACCAATTTCTCCCGGTGCGTGCCCAGACCCGCCGCATATACAAATCCACTCCGCAAACGGGCAGAGTCTCCTTTGTGTTACGGAATTTGAGTTGGCGTAATTTCGTGAAAGGTTCAAGTCTTGAAGATTGAAGGTGAAGAAGGTTGGATCATTTAACTCAATCTCAAGAAAGAAGAATTCAAAAGGATCAGGTATGTTTAACTAAAGATTTTTGGTGATCCGAATACTTCTTGTAGTGTAGAAACACCTGAAAGAATTTTTCATTGCATAAAAATCAAAAACTGGACATGGGACATGTTCAGGATCCGGATCAGACATTCCAATCCGGATCCCGAAGGGTGTTCGTTCATACACTGGTTCAATCCGGATCGCAGCATCTCATGATCCGGATCCCGAACACTAGTTTTACCTTTTTACTTGCACGATCCGGATCAGGATTTGCAATCCGGATCCCGAACGTTGATATTTGGTGAAACTGTATGAACGATCCGGATCAGCCATTTCGATCCGGATCCCGAACCTTTGTTTCTCTGGAAACGTCTTTCTTGCTACTGCAATCCGGATCGCCGAAATCCGATCCGGATCGCCGTCCGTAAAATTTCCAGAAATGGTAGGTTTTTGATTCTTATCTTCTTTCTAGGGTTTCTAACCTGTAAATAGACCCTATGATTCTTTTTTTTAGGGTAAGCCGATAATCCAAATAGAGCCGTCATAATCAAATATCATCTTATACGGCCCTAGATCCACATATAGAGAAGAAAGGAAATACTAGATCTAATTCTATGTTTCTTCATCTATAATTGATTGATTTGATTCTAGGTTTTCATACTCAGATTTTGAGTAGAATCAAATCAATGAATACTTAGATGGTATTTCCGATCTATTTCTAATCTAAGTGTTCGGCGGATCATCACCACCCAAAAACAACGATTTCCCCAAAATCGGCGCGTGGACTCGCGTGGCCTTGTGGATTCAAGGTGCAACCGCTCTCGTGGATTCGGAGCGAGGTACGTTCGTGGATTCGAAGCGTGCTACTGGGTGAAGACCATGGATTCGGTCAGACGTCGTGGACTCGACGTTGGACGCCGTGGATTCGGCGTTGGACGCAGATCGTGGATTCGAGACGCGTTGCGGAACGAGCGGAGAAGATCAACTAGGAGCGTATGGTAAAAGGTTGAGTCGTCTGTGAGTACGTTAAATCACCTTGTATGTGTTTCAATTCTAGTGGATTTCACCGTGTTATCGGTCCCGTGGTTTTTTATCCGGTTTGGAGTTTTTCCACGTAAAAATCTTGCGTGTTCATTTATTTTTTCCGCATTGGATTTATTGCGCAATGATTTTTTGAGTGTTTATTGTTTACACCTATTCACCCCCCCTCTAGGTGTTTTTTCCCCTATTTAGATCTTTATTTCATATAACCCAACAAGTGGTATCAGAGCAGGAATAGGGTTGTAAACAATGGTTGAAGGTGGAAACATCAATCGACCCCCTTTCTTTGATGGAACAAATTATGCGTACTGGAAAGTACGGATGAAAGCCTTTTTAATTTCCATCGACGAAAGGGTGTGGCAATCAATTGAATTAGGATGGTCTAATCCAACTGAGATTATTTCTGATGTTCGCACCTTAAAACCTAGGTCGAAATGGACCAAGGAAGAGTTAGATTCATCTTCTTACAATGGCAAGGGAATTAATGCTGTTTTTAATGCCTTATCTCAAACTGAATTCTCTCGCGTCTCGGCATGTGAGACTGCGAAAGAAATCTGGGATGTTCTTCAGGTTACACATGAGGGAACTAACCTCGTGAAGATTCAAAAGCTGCAAATGCTTATGAGCAGATTTGACTCCATTTTTATGGCAGAAAATGAATCTTTCACGGACTACTATACACGATTGCAAGACATCGTAAATTCATGTGCTAACCTGGGAGAGAAGATTCCAGAATTTAAAGTTGTAAGAAAGATCTTAAGAACTCTTCCTGAACGATTTCGCCCAAAGGTTACAGCCATTGAAACTATTAAACACCCGGACGAAATACGTGTAGAAGAATTAGTTGGTTCATTACAAACTTATGAAATGACATTTTCTACTAACTATTCTTCGGGAAAAGCATCCTCTTCTAAGTCTTCAGGTTATGCGTTGAAAACAACTAAGGAAGAAGACGAGGATACATCCTCCTCAGACGATGACGAGAACCTTTCTATGGAGGACTTTGAGAAGCAACTCGCTCTCTTGACAAGGAAGTTTCGCCGCAACTTTCGAAGGGGTAATTCAAGTAAGTCTCCATCCTTCGGAAAGTCGAAGAAAGGCAAGGGTACTTCAAGTTACAAGTCAAGAAAGCAAGAGAACTTCTCAAAGGATAAGAAAAGTTCAGAGGGACAACTACAATGCTTCAAATGTCGAGGCTACGGCCACATTGCAACGGAGTGTCCCAACAAGTATCCGGCAAAGAAGAAGGCGATGCAAGTCGTCACTTGGGATGACAACTCAACGTCAAATGAGTCATCCTCAAGTGATGAAGAAGAAAGCGCAACGGCATTCCACGCGTCCACATCTTCACCCTTCATGTGCTTAATGGCAAGTACATCCGACTCGCTGTCCAACTCCACTATTGAAAAGAATGCAACGGACAATGAATCGGATGATTCGAAAGGTGAAGATTTTGTTTTAGCCTACCACAGACTTTTGAGGGATTCAAAGAAACTGGCTAAGCAAAACAAGAGTTTGAGAGGGAGATTGCATGATCTGGAAGAAGAAGCAAAAAGGGCAACTTCTCTCTCAAACGCTCTTGAAGTGGAAAGGGAAAATATGATAAAAGTAAATGTTTCCCTTCAAGAGTCCAATGAGCTTTTTGAGAAGGAACATACAAAATTGGTGGATAAAGCGGATCACTTCTCGAAGCTCTACAACGAGGCTCGACAGGATAACCTGGAAATGACAAAGACCATTTTCCAACTCAAGGATGACTTGCAGCGTTTTTCATCAGGAAGGAGTAAGTTGGATAAGCTTCTTGGTATTGGTCAATCAAACAAGTTCGGCCTCGGGTACACTCGAACTGAAAACAGTCCAAGTTCGAGTGGGACAGTCTTTGTGCCCCAGTCGGTATCTCCTCCTCCGACACCCGAACTAACGACAAGCAACGACAACAAGCCTACTTCATCCTCCTCGGGATCGTCAAGTACTAAGGTATGTTTTCGTTGTGGTATTTTAGGGCACATAAGGAGAAATTGCAAGATGGGAGCCAAACGCTCAACTCAAGCACTTCTTGCAACGACTACCAAAAGGGCGCCTCCCCGAAAATCAAAGCAAAACTTTTCAAATGAAAAGAGCCTAGGTAGTTCACCGCGCAAGACGACTTCATCAAGGAGCAGCAATCGCTTTAACAAGATGCTTTCACCTAGGCATATAACTTCACGACCTTTACCGACGCATTCCAAAAAGGTTTGGGTGCGCAAAGGTAAAATTTTCCCTTGTCTTGTTACCAATGTTTCCTTGCATGCATATGATAGTTCGTCTTGGTATCTGGATAGCGGGTGTTCCCGTCACATGACTGGTGACAAAAATAGTTTTCAAAACTTTGAGAAAATCTCCGGAGGACTTGTTGTTTTCGGAGACGGTCGGTCTTCCAAAATTGTTGGAAAAGGAATGGTAGCTATTCCAGATGGCCCGATTTTGAAAAACGTCTTATTTGTTGATGGCCTTAAGACTAACCTCATTAGCATAAGTCAACTTTGTGACAATGGTTTTTCTGTTAACTTTTCATCTGTTGAATGTGTTGTAACTGATAAGGACCATGTATTCTTTTTAAAAGGGGTTAGATCTGAAAACAATTGTTATGTTGTTCCTAGTAAAACTTCTGAAAATTGTAACTTAGCCTCTTTGAATAATGAAGCACTTTGGCATGAAAGGCTAGGTCACATAAATTTTAAGGAACTTGCTAGAATTTCAAACAAAGATGTGGTCAAGGGGGTTCCTAAACTTTCATTTGAACAAAACATTGTGTGCGGCGGTTGTCAAAAGGGAAAACAGTCCAGGACTGCACACAAGAACTTGAACCACGTTGGTACAAAACGGCCTTTGGAACTTTTACACATGGATTTAATGGGGCCAACTCGTCAACCATCTTTGGGAGGTAAATGGTATATTTTCTTATTGGTTGATGATTTCTCTCGATATTCTTGGGTAGCATTTTTAAAAGAGAAAGCTGATACTTTTGATTCTTTTCACGAGATTTGCCACCGTATTATGTTTGAAAAGAATGAAAAGATCATTCGTGTTAGAAGTGATAGAGGTGGAGAATTCGTTAACTCTAAATTCATTGACTTTTGCACTTCAAACGGTATTAAGCATGAATTCTCGGCACCCTATACACCTCAACAGAATGGTGTTGTCGAGCGCAAAAACCGGGTTGTTCAAGAGATGGCACGTGTTATGCTTCACAGCCAGAATTTACCGCTACATTTTTGGGCTGAAGCTGTGAACACTGCAATCTATGTAATTAATCGAGTTTATTTGCGCCCGGGAACGTTAAATACTCCATATGAACTATGGTGTGGTAGAAAACCCAACATCAAATATTTTCGCATCTTCGGGAGTCGGTGTTACATTTTACGTGACCGTGAAAATCTTGGAAAGTTTGACTCTCGAAGTGACGAAGGGATTTTCTTGGGGTATTCTACAAATAGTAGAGCATATCGGGTATTTAACTTGGAATCTAAGACGATTGTAGAATCGATAAATGTTAAAGTAGATGAAGCTTTTCACTTTGCATCTGGAAAATCTACCCTCGATATCTCTCTAGATGATGATACACCTGCCATTGCATCTTCTCATGATAATACTTCCAATATTAATGATGCATCTAATGGTTCTTCAAGTTTATCTGATGTGCAGGAATCGTCTCATGTACCTCCGAGTACTCCGTTACCTCAAACTTTACGCATCTCCAAGGATCATCCTGAATCAAACATCATTGGAGACCCACAAGAAGGAGTTAGAACTCGGAGGCAGTTGGTTTGTGGATTCGCTTGCTACGTATCTTTAATCGAACCAAAGAATATAGATGAAGCTCTTCAGGATGACTACTGGATTGAAGCAATGCAGGAAGAGCTCCATCAATTTGAGCGTAACAAAGTCTGGGAATTAACGAAGCCTCCAAAGCAACATAATGTGATAGGTACCAAATGGATTTTCAAGAACAAGAAAAATGAGGATGGTACTATCATCAGGAACAAGGCACGATTAGTTGCTCAAGGCTACTCTCAAGTAGAAGGTATAGACTTTGATGAAACTTTCGCCCCTGTAGCTAGACTCGAGTCCATTCGTATACTATTTGCTATTGCTTGTCATTTTAAAATCAAATTATTTCAAATGGACGTTAAGAGCGCGTTTCTAAATGGGTTTTTAAATGAGAACGTTTATGTGGCTCAACCGAAAGGTTTTGTAGACCATAAACAACCTAACCATGTTTTTCGTTTGAAAAAGGCTCTTTACGGTCTGAAACAAGCACCGCGAGCTTGGTACGAAAGGTTGACAAAGCACCTTTTGGAGAAGGGCTATACTCGAGGGGGAGCTGACAGGACTCTCTTTGTGAAGCATTATCAAAATAATTTCATTGTAGCACAAATCTATGTCGATGACATTGTATTTGGCGCAACAAGAGATAATGATGCTTCTAAATTCGCGGAGACCATGGAAAGCGAATTTGAGATGTCCATGATGGGCGAATTGACTTATTTTCTTGGATTGCAAATTAAACAAAATGATGAAGGTATTCACTTGTGTCAATCCAAGTATGCAATGGAGTTGGTTAAAAAGTTTGACTTAGAAAATTCGAAGGATTTTTCGACTCCAATGGGAACTAGCCACAAGGGACTTGGAAGTGAATCACATAGTGAGAATGTAGACGAGAAACTGTATCGAAGTATGATTGGAAGTCTACTTTACCTCACGGCTAGTCGCCCGGATATATCCTTTAGTGTTGGGATTTGCGCGAGATATCAATCAGCACCAAAGGAGGTTCACCTGAAAGCGGTGAAAAGGATCATCCGGTACATCAAAGGATCAATTAATTTCGGAATTTGGTATCCTATGGGAACTAGTTTGGATATTGTTGGATACTCAGATGCCGATTGGGCAGGATCAGTGGATGATCGGAAAAGCACGAGTGGTGCATGCTTCTATCTTGGCCATTGCCTTGTTGCATGGCACAGTAAAAAGCAGAATTGCATAGCACTCTCGACTGCCGAAGCGGAATACATTTCAGCGGGTAGTTGTTCAACCCAACTCATTTGGATGAAAAGTGTGTTGAGCGACTTCCGGATTTCAGCATCTTCGGTAACAATTCTTTGTGACAACACTAGTGCTATAAACATTTCCAAAAACCCTGTGTTGCACTCTAGAACAAAACACATTGAACTTAGATATCATTTTCTTAGAGAGCTAGTTGAATCAAATACTCTTCAACTTTCATATATTTCAACTGAAGATCAATTAGCTGACATTTTAACAAAACCTTTGGATCAAAAACGTTTTATTCATTTGCGTAAAGCAATTAGAATGCTTTCCTTGAAATAAACTTCTTTTTGAAACTCTTGCTTAGGTTAGGTTTTGTTTTTGTGTTTTTGTTCTTTATCTATGTTTATACATAGTACATTAATTGAGCATGTGTATTATTGACTTTACTTGCATCCCTTTCATATAATTAGAAATTTATTATGCTTTGGATATCATAATAATTCAGTTGATGCATTGATCATTTATTTAAATTAAACCATTTTTAATTGATCAAAGTCAATTTCTCTCTCAATGATCTCTTGGTATTGTTTTTATCTTATTTGACTATTTAGTTGAGTATGAATTCGAGATCAATCCTTGGTTGAATACTTTATATCTTAAATTAATTGATAGCCAATTGAGGGGGAGTCAAAGAAAAGTAAAATGCTCAAAAGATGTGGAAAGAGTTACATCCCAATGAGGAGTGTGAAAACTACCACCACATGGAGGAAAGAGCTACCACCTCGGTCGTCCGAGTACTGTGTGCAGCTACCACATGTATACCAAGCATGGGTTTGTAATTTTTGATTAAATAAAATGCATGATTGAAATACTTGACTCCGTCAAATTTCAAGGTTGGTATAAGGTGGGTTTTTTAATGAAAGATGCTCAAAGAGCCACTCTCTTCAACAGATTGACTAGATACATTATATAATTTATTTGGGATTTCAAACATCTATTGATCTTGGTAATTCATTTTCTTTACCATTTTAATGATTTGATAAACGCCGTACTCATAAGATCATGATGGATGTGTTTGAACTTGATCAACTTTAAAAGTTTTAATTTCTATAAATTGTCATGTCATTATTTGAATGTTATTGATAGATTTAACATAATTTATTTCTCTTGACATGAAACGATGATTTTTGTTTAAAGTTGATGTGCTAAAATGCTTACATACTTTTTCTGGATTTTATGGATTTTTTTCTAATTTTTTTCTGAAGAAAAAGTTGCAGCTGATCCGGATCGGGATAAGTGATCCGAATCCCGAACGCAGGCTTCTTCCTGCGGCTAGCCGATCCGGATCGAAATCTCGATCCGATCCGGATCACGGCTAGGGTTTTTATAAGAACAAGAGGGTTTTGATTTCTTTTACCTTAATCTTTTGTTCTCAAGTCTCTAGAGGTTCTCTCTCTAGAATTCTTGCACCTTGGACATTTCCTAACTCAAGTTCTTCGAATCCAAGTAAGTTTTATTGATCAAAATCTCGTTTTTCACAGGTTTTCTCTTTTCTCTTCAAAACGTGATGAGATTTTTCTATCTTTTTCGTTTGTGAATGGTTTTTGGTCAAATCTCTTTTGAAATAAGAACTCTGGGTAGATTAGTTTTGATTATATGCTAGGTATTCTCCTGATTAACGAATTTTTGGGCTTCGATTTCAAAAATTTCGGTTTTAGGGCATACAATGGGAATTTTTCAAAATCATGCAATTGATCTAGTTTTAAAATTTCTTTTGCAAAACTAATTTGATTCTTAGTCTCTCTACATGATTATGATTGTTTGGGTACAATTTTTCAAATTTTTGAAAATTAACAATTTTTTCATGTGTTCTTGAGTTGGTCTTCACAGGATACATTTGGTATCAAAATGATGATCACATGGATTATTTTCCTACTTGCTGCCATGGTTCATGTCAAGGATACTGCCAAGTCCAAGAGGGCCAAGAAAGCGAAGAAGACTCAGAATGATTCCGACACGGAGTCGGAAACGGAATCAATTGATTGGGATGAGCTTCAAGTTGAAGCAACAGCTCCCACTGCTTCAAAGGGAAAGGCGCCTGCGGAAACGTCAAAGGCTCCTCTTACTGCTACTGAAAAGGGCAAAGCTCCCATGGAAGAAACTTCTGGGAAGACAAAAAGGAAAAGACTTGCTCGACGACTTGGACGAGCTCGGGGTATTGAAATAAATGAAACAGGTCAAGCAAAAACAAAGGATACTCCTCAAACTGAAACTGAGTCTGAAGACGATTGGGACACATTTCTTGATAAAGTACAACAAGGTATTGATGAAGAAAATAAGGTTTACCTAAAGAGCAAGAAGCTGACAAAGTCTTCCATAAGGAAAAAGAATTTGCCAAGCAATGAACCTCTTGACAATTCACACTCTTTGCCAAGAAGATCTCCTCGGAATGAAGGACAGACTGCTCCGTCAATTGTCACACAACGTTCTTCAAATTCCAGAAGAGTCGACCAAAAGGGAAACCTGGAGTCTTCCATCAAACAAGAGAAAGACAAAATGGCTCTAGGACTCAGAAAGATGTCCAAGGACATACATCAGATGAAACAAGAGTGTTCTACGATTTCGGGATTGCTTAAAGGAATTTTGAAGAAGCTGGGTTGCACGAGCTCTGAAGACTCCGCCTCGAATGACTCAGATTCAGATGCTTGAATCATTTGTCCACTAATTCTCTTGTGCAGGAACTTCATTTTTTTTTTACTTTGTTTTGTTCTCAAACTTTTGGTACTTGAACTGTTTAACTATTCTCTCCATTTTGGTAATTTTTTCGCTAATTTTTGTGACAAAAAGGGGGAGAGAGTTTAGAGAAAACTTGAACAATGATGATGTGAAAACTGTGTGAATGTGTGAACATCAAGGTAAGTATCACTTCAACTTCAACTTTGATTTTTTATCTTGTGTTCTGTGTGCATGTCCCTACAAACTATTCGACTAACTATTTGGGCATGTAATATGACTAACAAGTTGATGTTGGACTAACACTTTGTGACATTTGGTTTTTGAATGCATAGAAGATATGTTGGTTTTTGACTATGATTCTCTTACATATCTGAATTCTCAAATGTCATGATGTTCAGATAAACTCTATCTCTGTACTTGGTTTTGTATGTTTCAATTCTTGAGGTATCTAACGATTCTTTTTGTCAAGAATGATTTCTTTGTGCAGAGAGTACAGATGTCTAAGTCTAGAGTCTGTTTTAGGAGTTTATCTCATGTTTTTAAAATTTTTGGATCTCCATTGTAAATTTTTGTTGTATGGTGATAGCAACAAAAATATCTTTTTGAATTTTCTTTAGTGGATTTGTGTTTTGTCACGAAACCGCCAAAGGGGGAGATTGTTACGGAATTTGAGTTGGCGTAATTTCGTGAAAGGTTCAAGTCTTGAAGATTGAAGGTGAAGAAGGTTGGATCATTTAACTCAATCTCAAGAAAGAAGAATTCAAAAGGATCAGGTATGTTTAACTAAAGATTTTTGGTGATCCGAATACTTCTTGTAGTGTAGAAACACCTGGAAGAATTTTTCATTGCATAAAAATCAAAAACTGGACATGGGACATGTTCAGGATCCGGATCAGACATTCCAATCCGGATCCCGAAGAGTGTTCGTTCATACACTGGTTCAATCCGGATCGCAGCATCTCATGATCCGGATCCCGAACACTAGTTTTACCTTTTTACTTGCACGATCCGGATCAGGATTTGCAATCCGGATCCCGAACGTTGATATTTGGTGAAACTGTATGAACGATCCGGATCAGCCATTTCGATCCGGATCCCGAACCTTTGTTTCTCTGGAAACCGTCTTTCTTGCTACTGCAATCCGGATCGCCGAAATCCGATCCGGATCGCCGTCCGTAAAATTTCCAGAAATGGTAGGTTTTTGATTCTTATCTTCTTCCTAGGGTTTCTAACCAATAAATAGACCATATGATTCTTTTTTCTAGGGTAAGCCGATAATCCAAATAGAGCCGTCATAATCAAATATCATCTTATACGACCCTAGATCCACATATAGAGAAGAAAGGAAATACTACATCTAATTCTATGTTTCTTCATCTATAATTGATTGATTTGATTCTAGGTTTTCATACTCAGATTTTGAGTAGAATCAAATCAATGAATACTTAGATGGTATTTCCGATCTATTTCTAATCTAAGTATTCGGCGGATCATCACCACCCAAAAACAACGATTTCCCCAAAATCGGCGCGTGGACTCGCGTGGCCTTGTGGATTCAAGGTGCAACCGCTCTCGTGGATTCGGAGCGAGGTACGTTCGTGGATTCGAAGCGTGCTACTGGGTGAAGACCGTGGATTCGGTCAGACGTCGTGGACTCGACGTTGGACGCCGTGGATTCGGCGTTTGACGCAGATCGTGGATTCGAGACGCGTTGCGGAACGAGCGGAGAAGATCAACTAGGAGCGTATGGTAAAAGGTTGAGTCGTCTGTGAGTACGTTAAATCACCTTGTACGTGTTTCAATTCTAGTGGATTTCACCATGTTATCGGTCCCGTGGTTTTTTACTCCGGTTTGGAGTTTTTCCACGTAAAAATCTTGCGTGTTCATTTATTTTTCCGCATTGGGTTTTATTGCGCAATAATTTTTTGAGTGTTTATTGTTTACACCTATTCACCCCCCCTCTAGGTGTTTTTTCCCCTATTTAGATCTTTATTTCATATAACCCAACACTTTGTATATGCACGGCGTCCTGATTACAAAGTTCACATAAACATGCCTTTAACCACACTAGACCGATTGCCAATCACATACAACCATTTTCAACAACATACAATCAATTTCCACAAGTAATAAAGAGGCTGACTATTTTTGAAAGAATAAAACCACAGGGTTTTGAATGCGATGCCCACTCGACATCAGGTTTTATAAAACTATTTTCGAAACCACATAAATCCACAGAATTTGAAATCGGTGCCCACCCGACACCAGGTTTAATAAAACTAATTTCGAAATCACATAAATCCACAAAATTTGAAAACGGTGCCCACACGGCACCCATATTTTTAAAACAGTTTTCACAACAGTTTCCTTGTTGCTTGTTTGTAGTTTGAAAGCGGTCAAGCCAAGAAGTGAGAACAAAACACCTATCCAAAAGAGTTATCGAATAGCCCAACATCCACATCGATCCCACGGGGGTATCGCGATCCACAACTAGCTACAATGCGTAATGAAATGAACAAAGAAGGTAAAGTAAACCCTATCTGTAGCCTCTAACGGCCAGAAGATCGCTCACGCGGCCTCACCAACGCCCTAGCACTCGCCCCTGGACGAACCTGCCACGGAGTGGGAAGTCAGTGACCAGAAACAATAATAAAAGCAATAAGGGCTAAAGTAAGGCAAACCACGGTAAAACCAGAGCAACCACCCTCCTCTACGTGCAACCAACAGTGAAGAACCCTGTGCAAACCAAACCGGGCACCTTCCCCGGCAACCACACCGAGCACCTGCCTCGGAAACCCCTGCCGAGCACCTGCCTCGGCCGCCAAGCACCCGCCTCGGCATCACCGCTCACACCCCCCACCCACGGGGGCCCCCATTACGTCACCATCACGTGGGGTACACGGGTCAACGTACCACTGGTGTGCGTGTAGCAATCTCGAGCCTCAACCGAGCACCAACCTCGGCAAATCAGACCGAGCACCTGCCTCGGCAATCAAATATCCACACAAGAGCTTTAACAGGATTAGCAAATGTAAACATGCAATTACTAAGATCTTACACATTTTCCCATAACTCCGGAAACCAAGACAATGGAAGAGTCCCCACAACGACCCACAGTCGCCATAACTATAAAGATAATAAAACACAAACGTTTACCGGAGTTAACAATATTCCACATGTCGAACTTTACTCTTACCAATTATCCTCATTTTTGACTCCTGGACTGTCGAACGAGGAACCCACCTTCCAAATTCAGAAAGGTCACATCGATCACCGTCCCCAACGCTAGTATGCCCCGAACAACCCTACCGTTGTTCGGGGAGGGCGAACTGCCCGCCCGGTCTTCTACCGCGACAGCCGTAAATCCGGAGGTCCCCATCACCCACCAAACCCCTAACAAAATAAACATAGCAACAACGAAACTGTGCATAAAGAGGTTCTAAGGGGCACCCACCTCAAACACGAAGAAGGAGACGATGCGGAAACTCCAGCTAAAACACTCCCACCTTGTGCCCGAAAAAGCTACAGGAGGAAAATGTTGTTAGGAACATCGTCGTGGTAAAAAACACTCAAAAACGGGGCGAAACGGGCTAAAAACGGAGCTCCCGGACTCTTTGGCTGAAGGCTGGAGCACGGGTCCAGGCGTGGACCGGGTCCACGACAGAAGGCGGCGGCGGCGCAGACCGGGAGCACGGCATGGTGAGCCTCTGGAGCATGGCCAGTGTCGCGGACCGGGCTCACGGCTACAGTGGCTGCAGTCGCAGACCGGGCGCACGCCACAGCGGGTGGACCGCTGCGGCTTGGGCCGGGCCGCGCACGGGAGAAAAGCGCGCACCGGGTCCACCCGCGCGGCTGCGGTGGCGAGCGCCGGGTGCATGCCTAGTGCGTGCACCGCGCGGCCTGGGCTGGGCCGGCGCACGCGCCCGTGCGCCGGGTCCGCGCCTTCGGGCTGCGATGGCGTGCGCCGGGTGCACGCCGGTCCGGTGGACCGCGTGGCTGAAACCGGCCGCGGGATGAACAGTAAACTCTAAATCGTACCCCTTTTCCGGCTCCGGTTGCGACCACGCGACCCCGGTGGCTGCGGCGACGACCCCGTGACCATGTTAACGGCGACGGCGGCCTCCCGTTCAAAACCCAACCCGCTTCGCCCGCGACATACAAACCACCACCACCCAAAACGCCAACCCAAGTAAAGAAAAGCAACCATGCTAACCTTGATTTCGCTGGAGGAGGAGGAAGAAGGAGGGCCTCGCTCAATCAATCCCGCAGAAAGGGGCCGTTTCTTCTTTCCTCTCCCCGTCTCTCCGTCTCGTTTCCTACGCCGTTTCTTGAAAAGAGGGAAAAGGGGTTTGGGGTTTTTCCCCGCACCCCCGATCGGAAATAAAAGATACGAAGAGAATTTTAAAATTAAACCCTAGTCAACAACCCTAGCCTTTTGAAATTGAACGAGGGGTACAGATCACCTCGAAAAACGTGCCGATCGCCGGCACGCATTCCGATGCACCCAAGCTGATAGAAAACTTCAAAAATTATTTTTGGGAGATCCCGGGGTCGGAATTCAAATCCGATCGCGTCACCGTTAACCGTTTTGCGAGCTCTACCACCGAAAAATATCCGCAAACCCCGACGATCAGCCCAGAAATTCTCGAACTTCAACCCCCCCCCCCCCCGTTACAACTGAAAGGATTCAATTTGGACACAAAACGGAAGATCGAAAGGTCGAGGTACTACAAAGTAAATAAAATAACCCACTAACATAAATAAGATGAAAAGTCCGATCGTAGAAGGATCCCGTCCGATCACCTCGAAAAGTGTGCTGGCCATTTAGCACGGATTCTGATGCACCACTCAAAGGCAAATGCTTTGACCCCCATTCCGGGAGATCCGTAAATCGGAATCCGAATCCGATCGCTTTGCCGTTCTCCGTTTTCCGAGCTCAAACGCCGAATAATACTCGCGGTCCAGGCCGGTCCATTGCAGAAAACACAGTGAAAAGCTTCCCTAACAATTCCGTCATAAAAAAAAAAAGGTATTCAAAGGCATTGGAACGCCAGGACTCTACAAAATGAGAGTTATGTAAACCTATTGTAGGTTTGTTCTTGCATGTGTAAAATGGTAGGGATACATGTATGGTTCATGTTAGGGTATAATCTTAGAAATTTTGTAAATATATAACAGGAAAGTGCCAGATTGGTATGAAGACCTAGGAGAAAACTTGGTCAATTGGTATGGATGTGAAACTAGGAGAAAACCTAGGTTAAAGGTGCAAACGAGTGGGCATGGAATCTAGGAGTTAACTCTAAGGGAATGAGTGGCATTATTTTAGGAAATAACCTAAGATTGCAAATAGAGTATTTAACATAAAGTCAAGGAACTCTAGGTTCATGTGAAGTGTAAATAGAGTTAATGAAACTCTAAGTTAAGAAGAAAATGCAAATTAGAGTCAATGAACTCTAGTCTATGTATGGCATGGAAATTGTAGAGTTAATAAAACTCTAAGTCAAGATGGAATGCATATAGGGTTAATAAACTCTAGGGTGAAAATGAGATGGAATGTAAATAGAGTTAATGAACTCTAGGTAAATGACAAAAATGCAACTAGAGTAATAAACTCTAGATTAATGTGAGAAATATGAAATAAAGTTAATGAACTCTAAGCTAAAAGGGAAAATGTGAATGTAGAGTTAATAAACTCTAGGCCAAATATAAAATGAATGTAGAGTTAATAAACTCTAGGCCAAAGGTAATTGAAAATGGTTAATGTCCACGGGACATAGTGAAACCCTAAGGTTATGAATATAGGGTTAAGAAATAAGGGTAAACAAGTAATGAAATGAATGAAAGAGACTAAAGTTAAAAGGATTGGGCCGAGAACTACGGGAGGCGGTGCTTGAAACTTGTTCTTGTTTGATTGGGGTTGTAGGTGCCCGCCTCTTGGAACTCTCGAGCCCTGGGTAGTTGAAATCCTTGAGAAAGCTTAAAATGATTAAAGAATTAAAGAAATTGCCAAGCGGCATTGCATGTGAAAATGTGAATGAACAAAAGTTCTAATCTAAATTGGTGTTAGAGACACCTAAGCTATCCTAGAGTAAATAACCTAGACTAAAAGAGAAAAGAGAAAAATATAATTAACTTTATATTGTGGTTCACTCGTGTGTTGCTTTCATTTAAGTTTAAACTGGTTATTTTTTGAATGAAAGTTTTAGTTAGTAGTGGTTTTTACTCTGATATTGAGCTTCCGTATACACTTGTTTGTATTGTTGTGATTGTTACCGTTCCTTTCGGGTATGGAGAGGTCATACCCGATTGGCGGGTCTGTTGGCGTGCTCGAATTGTCCAAATTGGCAGCCTCGGGCCGTGACAGTAACGACCCGACCCACTAGCAATAATAACTCGTTAGGCCTAAATCACCAGTCCAAAATGGCTTAAGCTCAATTATTATTACAAGTGTCCATTGTCTTTTATATTCCCAATCACAATCCTATTCTTATCCAATGTGAGACTATTGGAGTGCCACAGACTCTCCCCGTTTAGGCCTGACGGCCTCGTCAGCCCAATCACACGCACAGCCCAAGATAACAAGGCGATGTGAGATTTGTCTCACTAGTCCTGTTATCTAGACCCAAGCTCAATCGAGACTCGTTACACACTTCCGGCTGGTGATTGGCTCTGATACCAAATGTAACGACCCTGCCCACTAGCAATAATAACTCATTAAGCCTATACAACCGGCTCAAAATGCTTAAGTCCAGTTATTATTACTAGTGTCTGTTGTCTCTTATATAGCCAATCATAGTCTCATTCCCATCCAATATGGGACTATTTGGGTGACACAACGGATTAAAAAAGATTCACTAAACAAGAAAAGAATTGCATGTGATTCATCTTCTATAGAGAGTAGTTTCAATCTGAGCTCTCTTTCTGAATCTCTCTCATTCTTCTCTCGTCATCTATAAATCCTAGAAAACTACTTACTCATGCACTCGTGCACAAGGTGCGTGCAATTATTCTATTTCTCTCCACCACATATAGACACTAGGCAACTTGACCTCTACCGTAGGGAGTGCAGAGCTTCAGAGCTCGCCTAGCCCCCATTAATCCACCATTCATATATTATATAATCTATAGGATATAATATACCCAAATTCTGATTTAATTAAAATTTTATTTTAATTAATATTTAAATTCAATTAATTTATTTTTAATGAATTTAAATATTTATTTTAATCCAATTAGGATTTAACTATAAATCTAATCAAAATCCTAACTAGTGAATTTTTTTTTTTTCTTTTAGGGTTAGGACTTAGGAGACTTATATTATTCAAAATTTCAAAACGTACCAAGCATTTTTTGACCCAAAAAAAGGGATTCGTGAATAATATTTTTTAATTGAAAAATTTGTGAATTATTCCGAATCTTTTAAAAAATTCATATACAGGCCGTTTAATTTGAATTTTCAATAATTCACAAATAATTCGTAAATTAATTAACGAAGATTTCAACTCCTTTAGGTCACCTTTAAGCTTATGATAGTTGTGCTTATAGCGACAGTAGAAACACTCCACCTCGGATAACGATTGCTGCTGTCTATTTACGATCATCGATATTTTCATCTCCTTTTTCCCTCTTACCACTAGAGTTGTATCCCAACTCTAAATGTCGAACTTCTAAGTCATCTTCTGCATCTCATTCAAGAGAAGTGCAGCCATGACTGCCTTCACGTTTATAGTCTCCTAGCCATAAAGAAATGTGGTCACCAGATACTCATATGCTGCTGATAGCAAAGATAGTAAAATCAGCGTTATGTCCTCATCATCCAAATAGATTTCTGTCACGCCCCGAGTCCGCCAACTTGGTCAGTTCGGGCACGCCAACAGACCCGCCAATCGGGTATGACCCTTCACTACCCGAAAGGAACGGTAACATCCATAAAACACAACAAGTGTATGTGGAAGCTCAATATCAGAGTACTAAAAATCACTACTAATTTAAAACTTTCATTCAATAACAAACAATTAAAGCGGAAATGAAAGCATACAAGAGTGAACCATAAATTAAATTGATTACACTTTACATTCCTGAACTTGCAAATAAAATTATTACAATTTCTTTACATAATTTCCTTACTATACAAGGTTCACTCAAGAAATATATGAAAAGAGATACCTCTGCTAGACCCTCTAGGTCTCTATGCTGCTGGGCCCTTGCCCCTGTCGTATGCCTCGCCGTCTGCATCTGAACCGTCTCGACTGCTGTATCCATACCTGAACCTGTGGGGAGATCACCCAAGGGGTGTGAGAACTACGACCGAGTTCCCAGTGGGTTCAACCACCGAGAAAAAGTGTCCTACACCACTTGGTCCAATGGAAGCAATAATAATAGAGTGTTAGGAAACTAAAATCCTCAATATCCAAATGCGGCTATGCAATATAATATATCACTACACTATCTGTGTATACTCATCGACCCAGCACTACTCTGTCTAGCCATACTAGGTTACTAAGCACCAACTCGGCCACTATGCCGCTGTATACAGGGTCAAACTAACCCGGCCATCTTGGCCACTCAATTTTTTCTTTATTCTTTAAATTCTGGTGCTTTAGTTCAAGTTAACCCTCAGAAATTCTTATCCAACGGGCCCCAGCCCGGTAGTCCTGCTACCATAAGATAAGATTTCTAAGGTTGTCGATAACACCCGCAAGTGTTACCCCGTCCTACGGAAGAAACGTCCCGAACGGGTCTCTACCCGGGAGAGGGGCACTGCCTGCAACTCCAACATGGGCCGCGTTTCACTCCGTAGTTCCGCCGGTTTTATTTTTATATTTTCTTTCTTTTCTTTTCTTTTCTCTTTCTCTTTTTACTTTAGTTCTTAGCCTCTTTGCTTTTAAACACTTTTCTTTCTTATTCGAGCTTATAGCTCCCTTTTTGCCACTGGCAAATCTTTTTCTCTTTCTTTTGAGCATCTAGCTCTTTACTTTCACTTTTAGCCTTTCGAAAGTACCTCGTCCGACGGGTCACTGCCCAGGGAGTCCTGCTGCACTTGACGAGTCTCAAATTCGAAGGCGCCATTTACATTCTCTTTATACTTTTTAGCCACTTTTAGCTTGCTTTTAAATTTTGCCTCTTTACAACAATTTACCTCTTATCCTAGGTCTCGCCATAAGGATAACTAAGAGTCACTTGGAATCTTACCATTTCTCTTTCTATTCTCTTTGTCTTAAGCAATTTGCTTGTCTTGCTTATTAATCACTTTTTAGCTCTATCTTGAGCGATTTGCTTATCTTGCTTATTAACCACTTTTTGCTCTATCTTGAGCGATTTGCTTGTCTTGCTTACTAAGCCACTTTTAGCTTTCTCTTAAGCTCTATCTCTTTTATCCTAAGTTCTTTACTCTAGGATAATTTGGGTGTCTCTAACACCAATTTAGGTTGGAACATCTTGTTCTCAATTCACAGCCCTATGTTTCAATTACCCTTAAGGTTGCACTATGTCACAAGGACACTAGTCGCTTTCAATTTTATCAAACTTAGAGTTTATTAACCCTATTTCCATTTTCTTTTCCTTTCATATCTCCACACTTGATCCTTTCCCACTTTCCTTTATTTAACTCTGCTTGAAATTAAACTAGTTTATCCATTTACCCAGATGCCCTAAGACTTTCTGGGGTTATGTTCATTTAATTTTTTAACTTTGGGATCCAATCCCCCTTTTTCCTGATTCCTCCCTGAATCCTAGAGTTAAATAAACTCTATTTTCCTGTTCCAATCTGAACTTAGAGTTACACTGACTCTAACTTCCTGTCTGTGAGTTTAAACTCCTCTAGTTCACCTTAGGTTCCCTTTACCTAAGTTCTATATCACAATCATCCTAGAGTTTCTTGACTCTATGTTGATCACTGGTTCACCTTTAGGTTTCCTTTACCTAAGTTCCATGTCATACTCATCTTAGAGTTCCCTGACTCTATGTTGATCACTTTATCCAGTGTCCTTAGGTTATCTCCTAAGACCATGCCACTCGTCCAATCCTATGATAACTCCTAAGTTTGATGTCACTCATTAACCCTGAATCTAGGTTTTCTCCTAGTCTTACTACCAACAGGTTCTTTTCCTGATGTCACATGATTCCTAGGGTTATACCCTAACATGATCACAATCATAAATAGCTAATCTTTTTCATGCATGCAGTTATTTTCATCTCATTCATAAAATAGTAATTATTTCTACGCATGCATATTCATCATATATCTTTGGCAACCAACAGTTGCACTTTTCCTCTGTGTCCATCTACACATGCACATTTATTCCTCTATCTCTGGCAACCAACAGTTGCACTTTTTTATCTGTATCCATCTACACAGGCGATCTTACTCATGATTACCTACGCCTCTAACAGGCTACTATCATGCTTCGAAATCGAAAAGTAAAGGAGCAAAGGGAGAGGTCACCCAATTTCGGCAGAATCCCCCACCTTGTAGTGTCCCCAATTGTTTGTAGACACTTGCAATTGGTCTCCGCGCGATTCCACTTGTTTCCTCGAGCTTGCACACAAAACGGTGCACATCCCTCGAGTCCGCATGCAAAACGGTGCACGTCCACCAAACCTCGGATTTGCATGCAAAACGGAGCATGCTTCTCTTAAGGTTGCACGCAAAACGGTGCACATCTTTTCTAACCCTGCACGAGAAACGATGCATAACTTTAGGGTCGGCACGCAAAACGGTGCGCGACAACAGGATCTGCACGCAAAACGGTGTACGTACCTCGAATCTGCACGCAAAATGATGCACGCTTGACTATAGGGTTGCACGCAAAACGGTGCACATTTTTTTAGCCTTGCACAAAAAACGAGATGCAACATCAGAGTCTGCACGCAAAACGGTGCCCGTTAGTCCAACCTGCACGCAAAACGGAGCACGTACCTCATATTGGCACGCAAAACGGTGCACGTTCCTTTCTCAACGTTGCATGCAAAACGGTGCACGTTTCCCGAGTTTGCGCCCAAAACTGCGCACATTCGCCGAATCCGCACGCAAAACGGTGCACATCTCCCACGAGCTTGCACGCAAAACGAGGTGTGCCAAAATGCCCGGCGACACTCCGAGCAGCAAAACGGCACAGAAAAACTAGGTCCCTAACACGCACGTAGGCATGGGGTCAAATCCAAAATCCAAAAGGAAACCTCAAAACTGTGCCAAAAATACCACAAAAACGACACGCGGGGGGGGGGCCTACCTCGACAACGCCGTGCCGTCCATCGCGTCCATTAGCCTCTTTGGAACATCTTGCGCGCTCCACGGGGTCCACAGCGCGCTCGTGTGCCCTCGAAAACCCCCCGCGGAAATCGCCTGCTCCCCTCCTGGTACGCTCGGGTGAAGCCAAAAAGGGGAAAATGATGAAAAATGGGGCCTTTCGGGCCCTTATAGGCCGAGAAAGCACTTTCGGGCGCACCTTTCGGGCGCCCGAAAATTTCCGGGCGGCTACAGTAACCGGCCCACCAAGGTCCACGGGTCCACGCCATGCCAGCTAGGCGCCACGTCACCACCGCTCGACCAACCAGACGACGACACGTGTCCCTGGACCCGTGCACCGCGACCACGGAACAGCGGCCAATCAGCGGCCGCCACGTGGACCGTACCCACGCTCGCGGTTGGTGCGTCGCGTCACTTCAGCGCGTCGCGTCGCGCTGACCGCCCAGTGGGAGGCCGACACGTGGCTTCCCCGCTGACACCGCGCCAAGGACGACGCGCCTTCCCGACGCGCGCCCCGCTCCCTCGGTCGCCGCGTCCAATGGGGAGACGCCACGTGGCGTTCCCCACCTACCCCGCGCGCCTCGTGCCGCGCGCCACAGCGCGCCGCGCGCGCTACCATGCCTCGGGATTCACGCCCGTGCCTCGGGATCCATGCCAACCGCCTCGGGATCCATGCCAACTACCTCGGGATCCGTGCCAACTGCCTCAAGATCCGTGCCAACTTGGGATTCGGGCGCTGCTACAGTAACTTTCGGGCGCTCCTCTTCTGGACCGGGCTACTACAGTGAATCGGGTTCGCTACAGTGCAGCCTGGTTCGCTGCAGCCCATAAAAGCCGATTTGCTACAGTACTTTACGGGCGCCCGAAACCCATTTCCGGGTGCCCGAAACCCATTTTCAGGCGCCCGTAACTTGGGCCCAAGCCCAGTTTCCCCCGTTTTTGTCTGTTTTCGCCCGTTTCTCGCCCGTTTTCGCTCAAATTTGACGGGCAGCCACAGTTTAACTTAATTTACCTCATGGTACTTTAATTTTTTAGTTTGGACCACCTCTGGGTCACCAAAAGTCACACTGTACTCGAATTTGCTGGCGGAGCCCGTTCTCACTATCCGGGTGTCCGATCAACGCGAAATTTTTACTGTGGCCTTAAAACATATTTACGGTGCTCCCGTAATTTTTTCGGAATTTTCCGACACTGTGAATTTTCCACTTACAATCTGGGCCCACTTTCTCAATTAAAATTCTAAATCTCTAATTTTAATCCCGATTTGGACCCAATTCATTTCCAGGTCATCCTTTACTTCTCTAAACTCAATAAAAATGTATTTCATACCATTTTTATTTACATTAACTTATATACCAAAATCTGATATATTACAATTTCGATACTAGTCAACTGGGCCACCACCTTGTTGAACTCATTTAAATGTTAGTGTAACCTTGCTGCTTCTCGCATC
This sequence comes from Tillandsia leiboldiana, assembly GCA_029204045.2. NCBI lineage: Eukaryota > Viridiplantae > Streptophyta > Magnoliopsida > Poales > Bromeliaceae > Tillandsia > Tillandsia leiboldiana. Next base: position 50,842,239 of record CM055064.1, on the reverse strand, counting down.
CGTAGTATAAAATGTTGCTGCTTTAGATACAATCTGTTCGTCAGGGATTTGATTATGAATAAATCTTTTAATTTCTTGCACAATTTCGTCAGTGTCGACTAACTTGCTATGTTGTAAAGAATCTCATCTACTAACTATAAATGAACCATATTGCGACACTCCTAGGATTTGAAATAGTACTATATATAAGATATAATAAGGCTAAACTTCTTAACCCAACTATATCATTTTGGATGGTGGCTAGACCCAAGAGATAAATAGGGTTTATTGTGCAAGAGCTTGAATAACTCTAGGATGGGTGATCCCATGGAAAGTAGGGCATCACAATTGGAATCCGAGTCAATCACTAGCCGAAAATGTAAGATGAATCTTGGCTGAGCTGCGACTTTCGGGCTGATGATCGTTGTGGGTTGAGTGTGGCTCCCCACAAGGTCGGCTAAAGGCTCGATATTACTCACATATCTTGATACTTGTGACCATACTTAAGCTTGACGAGGATATCATGGCTTAAGGGAGGAGGAATATGACACCCCTAGGATTTGAAATAGTCCTATATATATGATATAATAGGGTTAAAATATTTTGGGCGGTGGCTAGACCCAAGAGGTTAAGAGGATAAAGTGTGCTACAGCTATAGTAGCTCTAGGATGGGCAACCCTCTCGGAAGTGCTGCGTCACATGTACTGAGCACCTTCCTCTCCATCTTTTTTCATGACACATCCTTGACCTCTGCCAACTTTGCATTTTTTTCGTTCAACGTTTGATCCAAATCCCGTTGTACTAGAATTGCTTGAACTTTAATCTGCCACAAGCCAAAATTATTTTTTCCATCAAACTTCTCAATTTCAAACTTTGTGACTATCTCCGTCGATTTCTCCCGAGAATCGATAATCTTAAGCTCTAATACCAATTATTGGAAATCTAATACTCGTCCTGATACCAAATTATGAGAATTAGCAAATCGCTCCGATATCGATTATTGTTGATTCAATATTCGCTCTGGTACCGATTGTTAAGATTCCACAATAAAAGCGTTAAATCAAATTTTTATCATAAATTCGTCTTCAAAGTATTAAAAACTATTACTGGCACAACCACAAAAGAGAGAAAAAATCAAACAGAAATAACGAATGAAATAAAATTCACTAAACAAAAGAAAAATTACACTTGATTCCTGTTTTGTAGAAAATAGTTTCAATCTGAACTCTCTTCCTGAATTTCTCTCACATTTCTCTTCTCTTCTATAAATCACAAAAATCTACTCACTAATGCACCCGTGCACTGTTGGAATAAAAATCAAAATTTCTAAAATCCTCAATAATAATTTTATGTTATTATTAGTTTTATTTATTAATTATATTTATTTATTAATTATGTATTTATTGAATACGTTGTAATTGAATGGCTCTTAATGCCATTGATGTTACTTTGGAAACGCATCCAACCTCCACTTTCTTTTCACTCTATAAATATCTCTCCTCTGCATGCATTGAAAAACACAACAAGAGAAAATCAGTGCAGAGTTGCTTTTTACATTAAAGAGAAAAATTCGTTTTTGAGAGATTTTATTTTATTATTTTTATTTTATTTTCGTATCGGGTGTTGAAAGAAATTTCGTCAACTTCTTCTGCGGTCGTGCACGTAGGAAGAGAAATTCCGGTCGTACCTTGGGGTGGTGTCTCCGATTAATCCGCACGAAGGACGAAAATACGCCTTAAGGCAGTGCCTCGCACGCTTCCGGATCAATTTCTTTCATCTACAATTTTTGGAGTTTTTAATAGCGATTAAAGGTAAGTTATGTTATTCAATTTTAAACATAAATAATTAGATAATTTAATCACAATCAAAATTAGTGTGATTATTTTTCTAACATGCACAAGGTGCATGTAATTGTTCTATTTCTCTCCACCGCATTAAGGAGACTAGGCAGCCTGACCTCTACCTTAGTGCGGAGCTTCGCAGAACTGACCATACTCTCGCCCCATTAATCCAATTAGAATTCAATTAGAATTCAAGTATAAATCTAATCAAAATCTTAATTAAATTTATACCTAATTTATAATCTATGGGCGTGTAGATGGTATTGTTCATTTCCTAGACCGAAGACACCACATGCACAAGGGGTGTAAGCTATACATGTCAAAGCACAAGTATAAAATAAATTTCGGACTAGCAACCCGGTAAATAACTACTAGTTTAAGTCAGTGGTTGTAATTGGATTCAAAATCAAAGAACTTAATTGCTGGTGCCATAGGTTCTTCAAAGTCCTTTTCAATTTCCGCTAAGTTTATTTTTCAAACAACGGGCGAAGCAAATAATATTCTCTCTCTCTCTCTCTCTCTCTCTCTCTCTCTCTCTCTCATATCAATAAAAAGGATTATAGTGAATAAATGTTACCCAAAAGTTCAAACATAAGGATATATATATATATATATATATATATATATATATATATATATATATATATATATATATATATAACCCATTAGATTGTATTAAAGCTGAAATTTAACTTGCCAAACTCACAACTCAGACTAAAATGTATGATTCATATGACTTCACTAAAATGCCGGATTCATGCTATATTAACAACCAATAACTTAATTTAAAAACTAATTTAGATGCCAAAGAGTAATATTTTTACATTTTATGTTTAATACTACTCACATTTAGCATCAATATTTTTTTTTTTTTTTTTTCTTTTGATCTGAGACGTCGGACCTACTATTCTCATGCATGTCATGCTACCCAAAAGAATAATTTGTTAGGAAACGGTCAGGTCAGGAATATATCTAACGGGGACCAATTTGCAAGACCAAGACAATAAATTCATCTAATAAATGTATATTTTCAAAGATCATATTTCTTTGTGGTTTAGCATAAAGATTTGCGAATCAATATGATAACAAGATGCTAAAGTTTTCAAATCACACGATCATAAAGTTCTATTTTATGATTTTAACAAATAGCGAAGCATTACATCACTACCTAATTAATGCTTTTAATTAAAAGTATAGTGGTTTCTTGTTCTATTTAATTTAATGACTAATAAGTGCTTTTGTTGAAGTGGAAACCAAATATATAATATCAAACATTAAATTTCTAAAAAGTTATAATGATTAATACACATATATTAGAATAAATCACAGCATGTAGAATAAACTAAAATTCAAGTGGAAAAAGATTTAAGAATTCAAAACGTCCTAAAAGGTTGAAATGTTGTACTAGTAGGTTTAGGATTTAGGGTAGGGTTTAGATTCAAATTTCAAATTTTTGGATTCAATTTTTGTTGAATTTAATTACCTGTAAAATTATATGAAGAACAAGGTAATAGATGACTTCAAATTTTTAAGTTTATTTGAGAGACGAATGAAAATTATTACTATTTTTTATACATATATCTGTGTAATTAAGCTAGACACGGGTTTAAGTAGAGAAAGAATTTTTATAACTTAGTCAAAAAAGATGATAAAAAATGGTAAATTACACCTAGTCATTGAGCTTTCGGTGAAATTTTATTTAGGTACGAAACTTCAATTCATTCCGATTAAGTTACTAAACTTTAATTTATATTTCGATCTTGTCATTTTTTAAAAATATTATATAATTTTCCAACAAAACAACAAATTGATTGTTAATTTAGTTACCATATATAATACACTATGCATGAGCTAGTGACCATTAATTTATCACATAGAGATAATTTGGTTAATTACTAATTTAGTTATAAGATCACCTTTTTGAAATGATAGAATAATTGTATAATAATATTTTTGAGATAATATATAGCTAAAATGACTATTAATTATTGTCATATTATTTCTTAATTTAAATTAGCTACTCTATCATTACTTTATCAAAACAATTAATTAAAATTTAAATAATAAAAAAAGTAAAATTAAATTATACCAGATAAATATGTCTCGAATTTTTTAATCCACGTCGTTTTGGAACAAAAATTAATCTATAATTTTCTAAAGTAGCCTTATGATGTGTAATTATTAAAGGCTTTGTTGAAAATAGATAAGAATTTAGAGTTGTTCTAGGCCAAGTAATAGGCCAGAACTATATCTTTTTTTTAGAGGAGTCTAATTGACCTCTTGGTAGCATACCATTGGACCAAAAATTTAAATAATAAAATAATTAAAATTGATTCATAACAGTTAAATATGTCCAAATTTTTAGACCCAAATCATTTTGGACCAAAAATTAAACTATAATTTTCTATAGAAGTGTTATGGTGCTTAATTATTTTCACTACAATAAATTCATGATTTAGCGACATTTACTTTGCAACTTTTTTTTTAAAAAAAAATCATGCTAATTAATATATTTACCAACATTACTTAATAATTGTAGCTATATTTAATAATTTAGCAGCAAGTGGCAAAGAGTTTGATGGTTGGTACTCGAGATCCCAAGTTCGAAACCTAGTTATTTCACATTTTCCTTCTAAAGTTTATTTCTAATTTCTTAAAAAAGGAAAAAAAAGAATAAAGCGAATAGGATGAGAGATAAGATGCATTCGTTCTCTCTCTTAAAAAAAAAATATTAATTTTTATAATTTTTAGGAAATGCTGCTAAATGTGTTTGTATTAGCGGCATGTTTCTAATGACACTAATTCACTCACATTATCGGCATTTATTATAAATGCTGCTAATATTTTTCGCAACATTGGCATAGGCGGCATTTGGTGTCATATGCTGGTAGAACTTTCAGCGGCATTTGTTGGTCTTTTAGCAGCTGTTGGGACCAAAATGTGGCTTGCACGCGATCGACCCCTGCTAGGTGGTCCCTCTAGAGGTGTCGAAGGGCCGAGAAGGGATCTGCTAGACCGGGTTCTCCTCTGGTAACGTCTCGCAACCGCCGGTGACTGCCGAAATAGATTCGCGGAGGTAGAGAGGGATCATCGGTTTCAACTTAGATGAGTCGAAACATTTGTAAATAAATATATGACTGATGAGCCGATTATAACTTTAAAGCGCAAGAAGGGCAAATAAAGACACGACCAGTGGGTCGGTTTACACTCTAAATGTACAAAAACAACAAGATAAAGACACACCTGAGCCGGTTTACACATTAAATGGATAAATAAAGACACTACCGAAAGGTTGATTTACACTTTATATTGATAAAGAAGAAGGGGATACAAGTGGAAAAAAGGGATAGAAGGATTAATTAAATTTACTCCTAGGAAAGCAATAAAAAAGAAGAAAAAAGAGTTAAGTTACATCTACTCCTAGATAAATGAAAAAGCTGGGGTGGTACCGGGCTTACGAGGTTGCCGGACCCCGATCTCTTCGATGGTTCGGGTATTTATACACATACAGAACCGACTTATTAAGCACCGATTTGAATTATCGGTGCTAAGGTTATCGGATAACCAGCAATTACTTCCTTTTGAGCCGAAGGCCCTCAATCAGTGTAGTAGTTATTTCTTCGTCTAGGGTCACCTCCTCAATCGTTGCGCTAGAACGTAATGCTCGGTGCTTTCTAGCACTGGGCGTTGCTTGCCCTTCTAGGATACTCCTTAAATGTTGTATTGAAGTGCGATCTTCGGCGCTTTCCTTTGCTGGACGCCGCTTGCCGCTTCAGGGTCTGTTACGAGATTCGTGCCTGAATCTCGCCTTCATTATTTTCAAGATCTTTTCTTCGGGGGCTTCGGGTAACCGAGGATTGACCTTAACTTCGCCTCTTTCGTTGCTTGACTGAGGCAGTTTGATGTCTTTGGCCGTCAGACGGTCCTGAGACTGTCACGCCCCGGAGGTTCTAAATGAGCGGAAAAACGTGTATCCGTTTTTTTTTTGTGAAATCAACCTCGCCACCGGTGCGCGCCAGACCCGCCACATATACAAATTCACTCCACTAACGGACGGAGTCTCCTTTGTATATGTACGTTGTTTCAAATACGACTCATACTTTAACCATGCAGTCACGATGATACCAAAAGGAGAGATCACAATTAGTCACAACCACAATTAGTGCAACAAGAAAGCAAGGATAAATCCACAGGTTTGGAAAACAGTATCCACACGACACCCGGTTTTAAAAATGTTTTCGCAACTCCCTTTTAGGCGGCAACATAACTTGAAAGGATAAATCCACGGGTTTGGAAAGCAGTGCCCACACGACACTTAGTTTGAAAACGTTTTCGAAGTCATTTTGTTATTTGAAATCATGCCGCATACAAGTATAAGATAACGCAATAAAGATGTCAGCACTAAGTTAGGATCTCAACCCAACATCCACAATTGTTCCACCAACAAATAATCACTAACCTACTAACCAAAAGCAAAAGAGATAACCGAAAGTAAATAAGACGTATGACTGCCTCAAGCGGCTAAGGTCCTCTAAACGCAGTCTCACCATCGTCACGGTTCCCACCCCTATTCGGACCTGTCACAGTGTGAGGAGTCAGTGACAAATAAAGTAGATAAAAACAGGTAATACTATAAAAACTGTAGTAAACAAACCGATACACCAGAGCATTCCACTTTCCCTCATGAATCACCAAATTCCCTGTCAAAATCATGCTGGGCACCTACCCCATAGCTACTCTGCTCGCCTCTTGGTGCTTTTAACCCCTCCACTGCCCAAGTTGCAGTCGCCTCACTGTGAGGGGTCCCCATCATCACACATTGTGGGGTACACGGGTCGACTTACCATCTTTCCGAAAAAATACACCCTGTGCGGTGGCCAGACCGCCGGTGTGCATGTAAGCAATCATGAGGATAAATGCAGAACCCGGCGTGTAATAAGGCACCGCGACCTTCGTCGCCACAGTTAGAAATAAAAACGAGATTCTCATGCAATAGGGTTAGACAGTTCACAAAATATACATCTACTTTATTTTCACAAGTTACGACGGAAAGGACCATACACCGAAATATAATAAAGTACCCACCTCAAATCGCGTCGACCGGAACTCCAAAATTCGACCCGTAGCTTCGGGCGACATCCGGATCTAAAAGAAAGTCCCCCAACAGGGCATAACAGGTAAGATACAACTCTCATAAGGAAAACACGACTCCAAAAGCGCAAACAAAAGGACTAACGACTCGCGGTGGCGGCGGGGACGACGGCGGCGACGAAGCGGCCCCCGTGCGGCACGCGCGCCGCATGTGGTGCAGCCGCGCGGGCGCCTGCCCCGCGCAGCGCATGCGGCGGCCGCGTGGGCACCAGCCCCGCGCGGCGCATGCTGCGCGTCCGTGCGGGCACCAGCCACGCGCGGCACGCGCGCGCCGCATGCGGTGCGGCCGCGCCGGCGCCTGCCCCGCGCGGCGCCGCACGCGGTGTGGCCGCGCGGGCACCTGCCCCGCGAGGCGCCTGCGCTGTGTGCTGTGCGGCAGCGCAGGTCCTTGCCCCGCGCGGCGCCGCACAAGGTGCGGCCGCGCGGGCGCCTGCCCCGCGCCGCGCCGCACGCGGTGTGGCCGCGCGGGCACCTACCCCGCGCAGCGCCTGCGCTGCGTTCTGTGCGGCAGCGCGGGTCCCTGCCTCGCGTGGCGCCGCACAAGGTGCGGCCGCGCGGGCGCCTGCCCCGCGCGGCGCCGCACGCGGTGTGGCCGCGCGGGCACCTGCCCCGCGTGCTGTGCCGCAGCGCGGCGATGCCCTAGGGTTTTCCGAGGCGGCCACGACGGCGGTGCCCTACGGCTTCACGGCGGCGGCGGCGATAAGAACAAACAAGAACGGCGAAAGACCCGAAAACGCCAAACCCTAGAACGATGAAATCGTAAGAATAACGGCGCTAACCTCGATCTATCGGGGACGATGATCCAATCTCGTTCTTCGCGGCGCTGAGGATCCGTATCCGCTCCCCGTAGATGGTGGCGTCTCGTTCTCCTGTCTCCGGCACGTCGATCGGGGCGATCGGACTCCTCCGCTTTCTTCTTCCCTCTTATTTTTCCTCCGGTTTGGATTTTCTCTTTTCTTTCGGGAAAACAGATTTCTCTCTCTCGGTACGTACGATAAAACCCACATCCGGGTATTATTTAAAAATAATTAATTGTTCCCACGAGATAATTCCACAACTCCTCGAAAAGCGTGCCAGATTTTTAACACGAATTCCGATTGCACCGCCGTTCATCATTTTTTGAGCTCTATCACAGAAAAATACCCGCACCACATGATAGTCAACTTATGAAAACTCGATAATTTAATTTTTCCTAACATGTAATTTATTAGCAAGAGGGTAAAACGATACACGAAAAGTCGTGATATTACATACACAGACGCGGTGGTCAAACCGCTGGTGTGCGTGCAAGCGCCATGAGCATAGTAACCATAGTAGAACGAGTGTCCACCTGCGACACTCGTTGCTCCAAACAGTATAAGTGCCAATACCCGTGCAGAACATGGGGTTAGTCATCAACTCACAAGTAACATAACTATAAACCAATGTCAATAACGAAGAAGGGGAAAGCTCGGTACGTCCCAACCGACAGCCTTCCCCTTTCGGATAAAGATACCCACCTTCCGACTTCCGAATGGTCGCACCGATCACTTTCCCCATCGCTAGTATGTCCCAAACAACCATACCGTTGTTCGGAGAGGCCGAACTGCCCGTCCAGTCTCCAACCGCGACATTCATTAATCCGAAGGTCCACGTCACCCACAATACCCCCTTAAAATGATAAACATAACAATAACAAAATTATGCACAAAGAGGTTCTAAGGGTGTACCCACCTGAAATGGCGATAAACGACCGCGCCCGTGACCCTCCTAAGCATTCAACGCCACACGCGGGCCTAATAAAATATCCAAAAACACAAATCAATATTTTACCCCTAAACTGGCAAATTCAGTGGTCCCGACAACTGTACCAAAAACTCCTTCTATCCACAAAACGGAAACCGACAAAAGACTCCGTGTCCAAAAATTCCTCCGGTTGTCAAAAATCGTACTTCCAACGCGATCCGACTGTTGACAAGGCAATTGACGGAAAACAGGTTCTAATCGTTGCCTTGACGAAGTCCGCGACGAAAACAACCGAGCGGAGGCTCATCAGACGAAAAATGAAAACAAGTGCGTCAAGCGAACTGCACCGTCACGCGGACTGCACCGTCAGGTTGACTGCACCGTCAAGCGGACTGCACCGTCAAGCGGACTGCACCGTCAGGATAACTGCGCCGACAAGCCAAAAACCATCGACGAAAACGCCAAGTAAAAACCGTCAACAGAAAACCGTGAAGGCGAAAACCGTCGAACCAAAAACCGTCAAGCCAAGCTGTTGGTGGCAGCAACCTGACCCGTGCGGGCATAACGGCGGCGCGGCAGTCCCGCGCAGCCCACCCCCGCGCTGGCACGCGCAAGCAACAGCGGCGGCTAAGGTATCTAGCAGCGGCGGCCTAGCAGGGCGCGGCGCGCGCGCGCGGCAGCACCACGTGGCGGCGGCCTGGCAGGGCGCGGCCCTGTGCGGCGCGCAAGCAGTGCGCGGCAGTGGCGGCTAAGGCATCCAGCTGCGGCGGCCTGGCAGGGCGCTGCGCACGCGCGCGGCAGCACCCCGCGGCGGCGGCCTGGCAGGGCGCGGCCCTGTGCAGCGCGCAAGCAGTGCGCGGCAGTGGCGGCTAGGGCATCCAGCGACGACGGCCTGGCAGGGTGCGGCGCGCGCGTGCGGCAGCACCACGCGGCGGTGGCCTGGCAGGGAGCGGCCCTGTGCGGCACGCAATAGCGGCGCGCGGGCGGCATCGAGCAAGGCTGCGCGCGGCGGTCGCGCCTCGGCGGCGCGCAGCGGCAGCGAGCCTGGCTGTGCGCGGCGGCAGCGCCTCGGCGGCGCGCGGCCTGCGGTGGCAGCGCACGGTGGTGGCCCGCCTATGGCGTCGAGCGGCGGCGGCAGCAGCAGCTCGGCTAGGGCATCGAGCGGCGGCGGCGGCAGCGGCTCGGCTAGGGCATCGAGCGGTGGCGGAGCCACCGTCGACTTTCCTTAAGCAATACCGCCGATAAGCCAAGAACGAAGTCAACCGAGAATATCAACAAATGCCAATCAAAACGAAACCCAACGATCAAAACCAACGAACGAAAACCGACGATCACAACAAATGAACGAACCAGCGATCAAAACGATAATAGAGGCCTAACGATCGCTAACCTTGCTTCGACGGAAAAGACAACATGATCCCGATCCCCGCAGACGGTGGTGTTTCTGGATCCGCTCCCCGGTGTTGGCGATGCTTCCGGTCTCGGTCTTCGGCACGCACGGTTAGGATGAAGAAGAAAGAGGCGGTCCTTTTTCCCAAAATAATTAGGGCTATTTATGATGTAATTATTTAATTTAATTTCCTCTTCTTACGTACGAAACCCCCAAAAATCGATCTTTAAAAATCAAAAGGGATTCCTCGATAAGCGTGCCGATCCTCCGGAACGTCCCATACCCACTAGCACGGATCCTGATGCACCAATAACACTTAACGGGTTCCGAGGATGTCGGAACTTACCTTTTCGGACCCGTTAATATCAAAAACCTCATTCCGAAAGATCCGTAAGTCGGATTTCCGATCCGATCGTATCGTCGTTCTCCGTTTAACGAGCTCTAACGCAATATGGCAACCGCCACCCAAAAACCAAGCGAACCAAAGCCAAGAAAAATCTACCAAAAACAAACTTAAATCCAAAAGACGATATTTAGAAAATACTAAAAAATCAGCGTCATTACAATTGTCATATATTATATTGCTTCCATTGGACCAAGCGGTGTAGGACATTCTTTCTCGGTGGTTGAACCCACTGGAAACTTTTAGTAGTTCTCATACCCTTAGCTGACATCATTACAGGTCCAGGTAGATCGAGCGAGGCACGCGATAGGGGCAAAGGCCCAACAGCTTAGCGACCTAGCAGTCTAGAGTTGCCCAGTTATTTTGGTTTTATTTTGAGCGAACTTATATGTGAGGAAAAAATATTGTAAACATTGAATGTTAAAGGTTCATTTTGAGCAAGTGAAAAATGTAACTTCTTTAATTTTAAAGGTTTATGTTAAAGAGAGTTGTAATTTATTTAAAGTCTAACGCTTTACTCGTGTATGTACTTTCATTTTCTTCTAACTGTTTGTTTGAATGAATGGAAGTTTTATTTACATCGTTTAGTACTTTGATTCATACTCTTCCGCTTATACTAAACTGTGTTTGTTTTTGGATGAACCGTTCTTTTCGGGTCTTGAAAGGTCATGCCCGATTGGCAGGTCAGTTCACGCGCTCGAACCGACCAAATTGGCAGCCTCGGAGCATGACAGTTTTGCGGCTTCAAAAGAGATCAAAACCTCCAAATGGCCCTTCTCCAAGTTATGGCTTCTTCCTCTTCTAGAGAAAGAAAGAGAAAGAGAGAGGGTGAGAGGGATGGGGTGTGCATGATTTGGGTTAGGGGAGAAGTGCCCCAACTTTTATACCCCAGCCCATTCCACTATTTACAAATTTGTCACTCTCTCTGGGCTGCTCAAATGTGGAAGGTCCGGACTTTTTCCAAAAAAATCTAGACCTCGAATGTGGATTTCTCAGCACACGCTAACGGTCCATACTTTTTCCAAAAAATCAAGACCCCGAACATTGGGTTCATATTGCTTCAACAAAAAGTCCGGGCCCTTCCTCCAAGGTGGGGACTTTGTTTCCTAGGTCCGGCCCCTAATCAAAGGTCTGGACCCCAAAGGTCATGCCCAAATATCTTTAGTCTCGATAAGCATGTTTTCTCTTTACGAAACTCTAGCACCCATCTAATCACTCCGACATGCTTGGAATCCATTTCCAACGTGCCTATAGTCATTTTGACTATTTCGGGTCTCCTTTAAGCCGAATTTTACTAAAGAAATTCATTCAGAATCCGTTTTCGACCCAGTTTTGGTCCAAATGCCTTTTGATCAGAACCAATCTTGCTCTAACTCATTTTTTATCATATTTTTAAACATGTTCAGGGTGATTTATCCACACTTTGCCATTTTTTGGTGAAAGTTGGTGCACTACAACTTTAGCGAAAGCCGGTGTACCACAGTCAACGTCAATAGCCCAGAGTCCGGTGAGGTGATGGCCAGTGGCTAGGTGGTACGGCGGCGGTGACGGAGCAGGCTGTGGCCAATATTTGGGCTGGCTCAGCCCAGCCTTGCATGCCGGTTTGAGAGGGAAATCGGGGTTGTAAGAGTAGAGGCATAGGGCACCATGGGCCGTCTTACAGAGGTGGGCGCGATGGGAAGGTGGCGGCAGGGGTTGGGGTGGTCCACGCGTATGAGCAGACCCTAGCCAGGGCTTGGTATGGATCAACTACCGGTGATGAGGGGCTCGAGCTCCTTGGCTCGGGCTTCTTCAGCAGGTGGTGAGGGGCTCAGGCCCTCCAATAGATAATAAGAGGGGTCGTGCTCCTCTAGTATATGGCAAGAGGGGCTCGGGCTCCTCTCAAATTTGAAAAACCAAGAGTTGGAGAGGGATGATGCGGCCGAATCTTGGTGGTCGGAGCTCTGGCAGCCACACCTACGCGGTAGAGGGTGAGCACGGGTTCGGGGAGGTCTTGGCGGCTTTAGGGGTGGAGCGGAGGAGAGAAACGCGGGGTTTAGGGTTAAATAACCCTAATCCATATTATATAACTATAGTTGGCACTTTACAAATAAGCCCCTCGAGTCCAGTTATTTTATATTTTGGTCCCCTAAAACGCGTGTAGAACACTTCACCACACATCTCAATAAATTTTCACGCGAATTCACCCGTAAAATATCGCATCTTTTTCGAAATTACAAAATATCTAATTTTTTGGCATTTTTCAAAATTCCGCATTTTTCCGTGCAATTGACCGGCCAAAATCAAAAACTAATCTAACCATGATTTCCAGGACTGTTCCACTATAAAAGTGGTGTTTTAGTTTCGCTAAAGTTCATCCTCGTTTGACCACATTAATCGTCTCACGATCAACCTCCGAATTTTAAATTTCACCAATTTTTCGTAATTCACGCTTTTTCATGCAGTCGACACACTAAAATTGGAAATGGACTTTACCACGACTTCCAGCGCTGTCTCACCATAAGGATGATGATTTTAGTTCGATGAAGTTGGATTTTGTAATAACAGCAATTTTGAATTTCAAAATTTATATGGAATTTCGATATTTAGAATGAAATTTATTCTCCTGGAATTTAAAAAGGGTGTTGTTGTTAGCTTCTTGAGGGTTCATTCCTCAGAGTGACTTTCACCAGGTTATTGGTGAGAAGTGGCTTAAGGGAACGATCAAATCTGTTTTTAAATCCGGAGTGCAGGTTGCACCGGAAAGCATGAAAAACGAGATTTCGACGAGTAGGTGGATTCTCTCCGTAAAATATTCAAGCTGATTTTTGGGTGAGATCTTTGGAAGGGAAGGTCGTCACTCTATCGGCGTCGTCAAACGGAGAACGACGGTGCTTTCGGATCGGAAATCCGACTTACAGATCTCCCGAAATGATACTTTTAAGTTATCGGGTCCGAGAGTGTGAGTGTAGGGATTTACAATACCCGTTAAGGTTTAATGGTGCATTGAAATCTGTGCAAAATAGTTTTGGAGCATTACGGATGTTTGGCACGTATTTTGAGGAAAACGGGTGAGTTTTTTCTTTTAAATTATAGGATTGGGATTTTTGATACGTGCGAAGGAAAACTCTAATTTCCCTTTCTTCAAGATTTATCATCGCTGTCTTCCTCGCTACGCATGCCGGAAACCGGATTCAAAATCATTACCGTCGTCGAAGATCGGAGCCCCTTCGTCTTCTTCCTCGTTTTGCTCACCAGCGACCGGTGTCGTCGTCTTCCTTGTTGTCTCGGAGGTGGTGGGCGGAGTTGTTTGAGGGTGGGTAAGGCCGCCGCCACCATTGCCCTTGTCGCGTGGCCGCCGCTACCCCCGCTGCCAGGCCGCGCAGTCGCGCGCGCTACAATCTGCGCAGCCGTGCGCGCCGCCTAGCCGCGTGCCCTAGCCCGCGCACCCACGGATGCTATAGCCGCGCTACCTGCCCGCGCCCTAGCTGCGCCGCCAGCGTGTGCCTTATCGGTTGCGCGCCTTGCAGGCCACGCCTGCTTTCCCCTGCAGCAGCGCCGCGCGCGCCCCTTGCCTGCGCCGCGCGGCCCTGCCTGTCGCACCATGCGCCCCTGCAGTAGTGCCGCACGTCGCGCGCGCCCCTGCAGCCTGCGTCGCCGTTCGGTACAGTCTACTTGACAGAGTTGCTTGACGGTGGAGTCTGCTTGATGGTGCAGTCTGCTTGATGGTGCAGTCTACTTGACAGAGTTCTCTGACAGTGCAGTTTTTTCTTGACGGAGTTGCTTGACGATGCAGTCTTGCTTGACGGAGTTCCTTGACGGTGCAGTTTTACTTGGCAGGGTTGTACTTGTTGATGGTTTTGTTTTCGGGTTGGACGTTCGTGGGTCCGCCTAGCCGTTTTTCGTCCCGGTCTTGTCCATCATCGCTGGGGCATCGTCTGGAGATTACGGTACACTTGTAAAATCCCCCATTTCCCTTTGTTTAGTGTTTTCGCACAGTTTTTCCTATCGGTTAGTGTTAGGGGTAATTTTATGGGTTTTCATCCTCCGATGATCGTTAGTTGCGGTGAAGGGTCTGGCGGACTGTTGTTCGCATCTGAGCAACGGTGGAATCATTCAGGGTATTTTTAGATATCAGTAAAACGATCGGTGCAACGGTTCGGACATCGGAGGCAGTTCTGGTATTTTTGGACGGAAGGGATTTTTGGTACAGTGGTCGGGACCACTTAAAATGCCAATTGGGGTAAAATTATTAATTGTGGTATTTTGGACTTTGTTTAGGTTCGGTTAAGGTTTGAAGGCTTAGAAGGGTCGCGAGCACGGTCATTTATCTCTGATTTAGGTGGGTACATCTATAGAACCCATTTGTTGCATAAGTTAATATTATTGCATGGTTTTGTGTAACGGGAAATGTTACGGGTGTTTTATGTGTGTTATAACCCCTAGATGAGCGAATGTCACGATAAAAACATGGTGGACAGTTTGTCCTTATCCGAACGATGGTATAGTCGTTCGGGGCCTATTGATGATCGGTACAATGATTTGTTCGACTATTCAGAGTACGGGAGGTGGTTCCGGTAAGTTGGAACAAAGGAAACTTTAGCACAGTGGTTGGGACCACTAAAGTCTCAGTTAACGTAAAATTAGGTATTTGTTATTTGTGGACCTTGGGTAGATCCGGGTGTTTTACAGGAGTTCGTAGAGGAGCCACGAACTCAGGATGATCTTCTGGTAAAGGTGGGTACCCCGATTTGAAGTTGGGAACTCTCACAAATCGATAGCATCTGACCTTACTTCTTTTATTATTATTTTACTCATGACTAGTGTGAATCTGTAGGATGGTTGTTGGTCACGGCTATCGTGACGATGTAGTACATTATGATACATCTTTTTACCGAAGGGTGTGCACTGAACACGGACAATGTGCAGCTTATTCGACCGTTGGGTGGTATAAGCAGGAAAGTGCGCTTTTCTATGATTAAACAATAAATGTCATAAGGTGATTATACATAGGACATTTCGGTAGATTTTTGTGTTAGTATCATGTTTGACCGGAGAGTCGGTTTCTTTTATACATTACTTGGGCGACTGCTTGTCGCGGGATGAGATTATCGGCTTTGTCTATGAGATCATCATGCTCTTGGCGCTTTCACGCATACCAACGGTTTGGCCACCGCATGGGTATACTTTTCTAGAGAGGTGGTCTGATCGACCTGTAATCTCTACGCGGCGATTACGTGAGGGGACCCCTGCGGACATTACGGTACTGCGGCTATTGCGGTTGGGATTTGTTTGCATCGATTTATCGAGCGGGATTATGATAGTTCTTAAGGTCGCGGGACCGAAGTGGCGGCTGTGATTATGAGATAGTGATGTAGTTTTTATGTACGGGATATTGATGGCAACTCAGTTTTGGTATCTTGGATACCGTTTGGTTTTCTTTGCTACTACAATATTTTACTAGTACTATGATTGTTATAGATATGTTTTATCTTATCATAATTTATGTTACTGACTCCCACTGTATGATAGGTTTGGTCGGGAGTAGGGATCAGGACGATGGTGAGGACGCTACCTTGTGTGATGTAGGATTTTCCTCGGTCAGGTTCTTCCTTTTTCGTTTATAGTTGGTTATTTTCCTTTATGGTCGGATACTGTGTATGTGAACGTGAATATTGTGGATGGAGTGGATGTTGAGATGGCCTTGTGTTTTGTTGGATGAACATATTCTTTGAAACAATGTTTTTGGTTTATGGTTTTATGGATGCGTCATGTGGACGCGGATTTCAAACTTAAAAAGGATTTGCGAAAATGGCTTTAGAAAATTAAGTGTCGTGTGGGCACTATTTTTAAAACTTGTGGATTTATCCTTTCGACCATATTAATGCGCCCGGTGTGCGTCGTTTTATGAAATCAGATATTAGTGTTTCCAAAGTTCATACTCTATTATTTGTAATCAAATGGTGAAAGTGGTTGATGTGTATATTTGTGTACGTATAATGTAAATGGGGTCGCCGTGCATATACAGAGGAGGCTTTGTCCGTTTATACAGAGAGATTTTATACATGTGGCGGGTCTGTGCACGTGCCAGGGCGGGAGATTTTAACAAAAAAAAAAAAATAGGGCAGATTTTCGCTTTCAAACTGCTCCCGGGGCCTGATAGATTAAGATGGTATCAGAGCGAAACAGCATCAACCACATTTTTTATTGAAATATGTGTCCAACATCCACTAAGTACAAATTCACATGCGGTTGACCTATGGAATAACCTGAGTCTTAGATATGCGAGAGTGTGGGATTGATGAGAATTTATTCTCAGTTTAGCTCGGGTATTGTTCTAGTGTAGTCATGTTGTTTTGTTGTATTTGTGTGTGTAAGTCTGCCTTGTGCTCGGTTTACGCAAGGCGGAAAGGAGGATGGGGTTGAGGCCGACCACCACCGGGTCCTTGATGGTTGTTGGAAATCAGTTGATTAGGCAACCAGCTCAGGACACGGTGGGTCAGTTGGCAGTGTTCATGCACATGGTGCAGTTGATAACGCAGCAGATTGTTGCGCTGGTTTTTTGTATGCCAAACCTTTTACCCCTATACCCGCCATTCTTGTCGTCGTTAGTATCGGTGATAGGTTGTAGTATCATGACTTTTTCTGTCCTTTTTCTTTTTCCTTTTTAATAAATTAGTTTATTAGGAGAAATAAATTATCAAGTTTTTTTGGGTTTACCGTGGTGGTTTGCGGATATTTTTCCATGATAAAGCCCGAGAAATGGTGCACGGCGGAGCGATCGGATCTGAAATCCGACTTACGGATCTCCCGGATTGAGTCATTTGTGTTAACGAGTACGATAAGATAAGTCGAACCCGTTAAGGCTTTGGTGCATCAAAATTCACGCCGATTGGTGTAGAACTTGGCTTAGGTAGCACTCTTATCTAGATGTTAGTTAGAAAATTCCGTCTATCGTATTTTAGGAATTTTTGGTACGTATGAGAAAAAGGAAAACCCTAATCGGAGAGAAAAGAGAGAAAAAGGGAAGCGAAACCCGAATCTTCTTCGATCAACGTGCCGGAAACCGGAAACGAGACGTTACCGTCGGCGGGGAGCGGGTCCGCATCCTCACCACCGCGAGGAACGGGAACGGATCGTCTTCTCCAAGAGATCAAGATAAGTGGCATTAGTTATTGCGTTTTCGTCGTTCTTGGTTGGGTTTTCTTGGGCTTTTAGGGTTTTCCCGTTCGTCGCGTCGTGGCCGCCGCCACACCTCTTGCCGCGCGGGGCCGCACCACCTATGGTGCGGCGCGTCGCACACGGGCCGCCGCCGCGCGGGGTCGCACCACATACGGTGCGGCACCCCGCGCGGGGCCACTGCCCGTGCGGGGCCGCACCACATACGGTGTGGCACACCGCGCGGGGCCACTGCCCGCGCGGGGCCGCACCGCACGCGGCGCGGTGCCTCGCCGGAGCTACCGCAGGCAGTGCGCGCCCACGCGGGGCGCTGCCCGCAGGCAGCGCGCGCACCCCGCGGGCTGGTGCCGCCCGGGGCGCTGCCCACAGGCAGCGCGCGCACCCCCCGCGGGCTGGTGCCGCGCGTGGCGCTACCCGCAGGCAGCGAGTGCACCGCGCAGGCGGGTGCCGTGCGGGGCGCTGCCCGCAGGCAACGCGCGCACCACGCGGGCGCTGCCAGTAGGCAGCGCGGGCTGGTGCCGCGTGGGTCGCTGCCCCCAGGCAGCACGCGTCCGCGCGGGGCTGCTCCGCAACGCCCGCCCGCGCGGGCTGGTGCCGCGTGGGGCTCTGCCCGCAGCCTGCGCGCGTCCGCGCGGGGCTGCTCCGCAGCGTGCGCCGCGCGGGGATCTTGCCGCGCGGGGCTGGTGCCCGCGCAGGGTCACTCCGCAACGCGCAGGGTTGTCAAGCTCCGCCGCCCGGTCTCTATGTCCACCCGTGCATCTCTTAGTTTGTTTCTCTACTCGGGTGGTCTGGGTTTTAAGTTAGGTATTACTGATGTTTTTGTTGGGGACTTTTAGGGGTCCGGGAGTCGTGCATGGACGCAGAACAGTTTCAGGTGTTCTGTTCAACGCGACTCAAGGTGGGTACCCTTTTCGTGCGTCCTTTTTAAAGTGATGTCTCATCATGTTCTATGTAAGAGTAAAGTAGATGTGCTGATGGTTTTCAACTAACCCCTTTTCGCATTAGTATTCCTTTATTACTATCTGTGGCGAGTAGTGTCGCGGTGCTCTATATCACACGCCGACTTCGGTCTTTATGCTCATGGCTGCTTACGCGCACACCAGCGGTTTGGCCACCGCATCGGTGTACTTTTCCGGAGAGGTGGTACGTTGACCCATGTACCCTACAAGGTGACGTGGTGGGGACCCCTTACGGTTACTTAAGGTGCCGCACAAATACCGTAGAGAGGTTAAAAGCACCAAGGTGAGAGCAAGGTGTATCGTTTCGCTGGGGGTCCTTAGACCTTTTGGCAGGTGTTCCGTTTTGACTTACAGGGGTATTGTGGATTCATGAGGGGGAGTTTTGGATGCTCTGGTTTATCGGTTTGCTTTTCTTTCAGTACTTATAGCATCTTATATGTTTTACATCTACCTCTTATTCTTTGGTCACTGACTTCCCACACTGTGACAGGTTCAGTCAGGGGTGGGATCCGGGACGACAGTGAGGCCGCGACTCAAGAATTTTAGCCCGATTAGGGGATGGTGACCTTTTTTTTACTTACGTTCTGATTATTTCGGTTAGTTATCTTATGTGCGTGTGATACATTATTGTGGATGTTGGGTTTGAACTGTGTTTCATCGTGAATGAACGTTTTCCATACTAGTTGTTGTTTCGGCCATTCTTTTCAAATCAAGTAAAAAGATTGCGAAAATATTTAATAAAATTTAGGTATCGTGTGGGCACCGTTTTACAACCCGCGGATTTATCCTTTTAAAATGTAGGTGGCCGGCTTGGTTATTGCGCATGATGATATTTTTCCCTCAACTTAACTTCTTGGCTAGTGTGGTTAAAGTACGATTTATGCTTGCGATGTCGTGCATATACAAAGGAGACTCCGTCCGTTTGCGGGGTGAATTTGTATGTGTGGTGGATCTGCGCACGTGCTCGGCGGGTGTACTTATATATATATATATATATATATATATATATATATATATATATATAAAAGAAAAAGAAAAAGAAAAAGAATGTACACGTTTTTCGCTTATTTTAAACCCCCGGGGTGTGACATAGGTGGTGTTGAGTTTTGCCGCGACGCCCATGAGGTCACCGCAGCGGGATTTGCACAAGGATAGGAGACAGCGCCCTCGGATGTTCCTACAACAGTGATTCCTGAACCTACGCCAGGGGCTACTGACGAGGACCCTGTGAGGGTGACTGTGGTAGCAACCTCCCCCACCCTTTCTACCTACTTGATAGGAAGGGATGCCGCTTTTAGTGCGGGGCAGGTTCGGGTAAGAATAGGTCTGGCGGAATTAGTGGTAGTGTAATCCGCCGGTATTTGTTAGTGTTTCGACTGATTTGTCAGTTGTGGGTAATTGGGTAGATACCCTAGTTTGTTGCTTGGGAGTCCCCTTCAGTATCGACCGGACGCCCTTCAACCCCACGACGGGAGAAGGTACCACAACAGACTGGTGGGAGAATTTTTCCAATGCTACAGCAAGGGACGGACCCACCTGAGGACGTGATCGCAGGTATTACTATTTGTCATATAAATGCCATGGCAGGTATTGTTGGGGTAGCCTCTTGTTTAAGTTTTTACCTATTAGGTCCTTTGGTTTTTGGGTTACAACGGATAGTCGACCAGTTTTTACAACTTGGGCAAGGTATAGGTGAGAATGAGAATTCTCCCCCTACGGTTGTTACCCATAGTTTTGGTTGTTGATGTGGTCACTACGATGGTATTGAAAAATTTTCGTGGTGGAGTTTTGGGGTGCTCCTTAAGGTTAAAAAGAGATCACCGGGTTTAGTGTATCTCGTTTGATTGGGTTCGAAAATTGGTTAGAGAGACAGTATCTTGTTCGCACGAGTGTGCGTAGGTGACGACTCAATGTTGTGGGTGTAGCGTTTGACGCTGGGTGGAGCCGGTTAGTTTCCTTAGGGGGGGATGGCTCTTTCTTGGGTTCTTATGTTCTGCACAAGAAAATCAGTTTAGGCTGTCTTATAGGTAGGTTGGGGCGTGATCCCTTGAATGCACGCGGTAAGCCTAGGTGATTCCTAGGCAGTTTTGTACGGCAAGGTTATCCTCGCTATATTCGTTGCTTGTCCTTTTTCTGACTTGGTAGGCTTTGGATGGGTAGTCCGTTGTACCTGGAGGCCGATGTGTTAGTGGACTTTGAGTTCAAGTTTCTCCTGCTTGGGAGGATGACTGTTTGGTCTAGGGGGCTGTGGCACAGTTCGTTGCTCGATGCTTGGAATGGCATCGGGTTAGGACTGAGTGTTAGCGGTTGGCAGGAATGTTGCACCAACTTTCGGTGTCTGATTGGAAGTGGGAGCAGATCTCTTAGTTTTTGTCACCGGCTTCCCACAATCATGGCCTAGTCATGATGCAATTTTGGGTTGTGGTACTTTGATTTTCTAGTTGGTATGTTTCCTGTCGTGTCACATGTCGTGGTCATAAGGATCGACTGGCACAATGGTAGGTCAACTAGATCGTTTGACTGCTTGGTGTTCCGGCGCCGATCACTTTTGACAGGGATACCCGGTGTGTATCTCAATTCTGGGCAGACCTTGGAGTAGGTTTTAGGGACGAAACCTAGTTCTGGCTTTGCTTGTCACCTCGCAGGAACGGACAGCCGGAGCGGGTGACCTAGGGTAGTGGATATGCTCCGAGCTTGTGGCCTCGAGTTTTGGTGATGGATGGTTTCGTAGCCTAACCTAGTAGAGTTACTCGTAGTTTAGTGACCAGGCTTGTTTTTGCTGGGTGCCTCGCAGGGCTTTGTGAGGGCGTCGATGTCGTGTTCCTTGTGGTTAGGATGGTTTTGGCGAGCGAAAGCTCATGGGTTCGGTTTTGGTGGTTGAACTGAGGTGCATTTTTCGTATAGTGAGACTTTAGTTACAGACTTCTCAGAGCCGTCGGAAGAGCTACGCGGACCAGTGGCATTGTGACTTGGAATTCCAAGTCGGGGTGCAGGCTTGCTCTGGTTTATTCCGGCCAAAAGGGATCAGACGGTTAGGTTTGCGTGGCTGGACGAGCCCGCGGCTGGTCTGGTAGCATTTTTGGTTAGGTTTACCACCAAGTCCCGACTGAGCTTCTAGACGTTCCATGTGTCAATGCTCAGATGTAACTTTCTCACCCCGATGCGGATTTTGGCAAGTACCGCTCTAATTCCCTACGTAAAGGTATAGTGGTGTAGCCACGGTGGGTGTGTGGATACATGGGAATTAGAGGTGGTGGGTAGGGTTGTTAACTTCCAGAGTTTACTTCTGGGCTTAGTAGTTAAGTTTCGAGGATGAAACTTCTTTTAAGGCGGTTATGATGTAAAACAACAATTTTGAATTTCAAAATTTGTATGGAATTCCGGTCTTTGGAATGAAATTGATTCTCCCAGAATTTAAAGAGGGTGATGTTGTTAGCTTCTAGAGGGTTCATTCCTCGGAGTGTCTTTCACCGGGTTATTTGTGAGAAGTGGCTTAAGGGAATGGTCAAATCCGTTTTTAAATTCGGAGTGCGAGTTGCCCCAGAAAGTGTGAAAAACAAAATTTTGAAGGGTAGGTGGGTTCTCTCTGTAAAATATTCGAGAAGATTTTTGGGTGAGATCTTTGGATGGGAAGGTTGTCACTATGTCAGCGTCGTCAAACGGAGAACGGCGATGCTTTCGGATTGCGAATTCGACTTACGGATCTCCCGGAATTATATTTTTATGTTATCGGGTCCGGAAGTGTGAGTGTGGGGATTTACGGTACCCGTTAAGGCTTAATGGTGCATCGAAATCCATGCAAATAGTTTTGAAGCATTGCGGATGTTTGGCACGCATTTTGAAAAAAAGGTGAGTTTTCCCTTTTAGATAATGCGATTTGGGATTTTTGATACGTGCGAAGGAAAACCCTAATTTCCATTTTTCTAAAATTTATCATCATTGTCTTCCTCGTTGCGCGTGCCGGAAACCAGATTTGAAATCATTACCGTCGTCGAAGATCGGAGCCTTTTTGTCTTCTTCCTCGTTTTGCGCACCAGCGACCGATGTCGTTGACTTCCTCGTCGTCGCGGAGGTAGTGGGCGGAGTTGTTTGACGGTGGGTCGCCGTCGTCGTTGCCCTTATCGCGTGGCCGCCACTGCCGTGCCCTGTCGCTTGGCGCCTCGCAGCCGGCGCCGCCGTCACGCATACAGCCAACCCGCGCCACTACCGTGCGTGCAGCCTGCCCGCGCCGCTGCCGTGCGCGCTGCCCAGCCACGCAACCATGCGCGCCCCTGCCTGCGCAGCCGCGCGCAGTAGTCTGCTCAGCCGCGCGCGCCGCCCAGAAGCGTGCCTTAGCCCGCGGACCTGCGGATGCCCTAGCCGCGCCGCACGCGCGTGCCTTAGCGGTCGGGCACCTTACATCCCATTCCTGCTTGCCCCTGCAGCAGCGTCGCGCGCACCCCCTGTCAGCACCAGCGTGCGCCCCCTGCCTGCGCTGCGCGCCCCTGCCTGCCGGGCCGTGCGCCCCTGCAGCAGTGCCGCGCGTTGTGCCCCCCTACGGCCTGCGTCGCCGCTCGGTGCAGTCTGCTTAACGGTAGAGTCTGCTTGACGGTGCAGTCTGCTTGACAGAGTTGCCTAACGATGCAGTTTTGCTTGACGGAGTTCCTTGACGGTGCAGTTTTGCTTGATGGGGTTGGTCTTGTTGACGGTTTTGGTTTCGGGGGTGGACGTTCGTGGGTCCGCCTTGCCGCTTTTCGTCCCGATCTTCTCCATCATTGCCGGGGCATCATTTGGAGATTACGGTACACTTGTAAAATCTCCTTTTTCCCTTTGTTTAGTGTTTTCGCACGGTTTTTCCTATCAATTAGTATTAGGGATAATTTTATGGGTTTTCATCCTCCGATGATCGTTAGTCGTGGTGCAGGGTCCGGCGGACTGTTGTTCGCATCTTAGTGACGGTGGAGTCATTCGGGGTATTTTTAGAGATCGGTAAAACGATCAGTGCGACGATTTGGACATCGGAAGCAGTTCCGTTAATTTTGGACAGAAGAGAGTTTTGTCACAATGGTCGGGACCACTGAAATGCTAGTTGGGATAAAATTATTAATTGTGGTATTTTGGACTTTGTTTAGGTCCGGTTAAGGTTTGAAGGTTTAGAAGGGTCACGAGCGCGGTTGTTTATCTCCGATTTAGGTGGGTACATCTATAATACCCTTTTGTTGCATAAGTTAATATTATTGCATGGTTTCGTGTAACGAGAAATGTTACGGGTGTTTTATGTGTGTTATAACTCCCGGATGAGCGAATGTCGCGATAAAGACTTGGTGGATAGTATGTCCTTATCCGAACGACGGAATAGTCGTTCGGGGCCTATTGATGATCTGTATAATGATCGGTGCGACTATTCGGAGTATGGGTGGTGGTTTCGGTAATTTAGAACAAAGGGAACTTTGGCACAATGGCTGGGACCACTAAAGTGTCGGTTAACGTAAAATTAGGTATTTGCTATTTGTGGACCTTGGGTAGGTTCGGGTGTTTTACAGGAGTTCGTAGATGAGCCACGAACTCAGGATGATCTTCTGGTAAAGGTGGGTACCCCGATCTGAAATCGGAAACTCTAGCAAATCGGTAACATCTGACCTTCCTTCTTTTATTATTATTTCCTCATGACTAGTGTGAGTCAGTAGGATGGTCGTGGGTCACGGTTATCGTGACGATGTAGTACATTATGATACATCTTTTTACCGAATGGTGTGCACTGAACACGGACAGTGTGTAGCTTATCCAGGCAGTACAAGCAGGGGAGTGCACTTTTCGGTGATTAAACAATAAATGTCATAAGGTGATTATACATAGGACATTTTGGTAGATCTTTGTGTTAGTATCATGTTTGACCGGAGAGTCTATTTCTTTTATACATCACTTGGGCGACTGCTTGTTGCGGGATGAGATTATTGGCTTTGTTTATGAGATCGTCATGCTCTTAGCGCTTTCACGCACACCAGCGGTTTGGCCACCGCATGGGTATACTTTTCCGGAGAGGTGGTCTGATTGACCCGTGATCCCTATGCGGCGATTGCGTGAGGGGACCCCTGCAGACATTGTGGTATTGCAGTTATTGCGGTTGGGGTTTGTTTGCACCGACTTATCGAGCGGGATTATGATAGTGCCTGAGGTCGCGGGACCAAAGTGGCGGCTGTGATTATGAGATAGTGATGTAATTTTTATTTTTGGGATATTGATGGCAACTCAGTTTTGGTATCTTGGATACGGTTTTGTTTTCTTTGCTACTATAATATTTTACTAGTATTTTGATTGTTATAGATATATTTTATCCTATCATAGTTTATGTTACTGACTCCCACTGTATGACAGGTTCAGTCAGGAGTGGGGATCAGGACGACGGTGAGAACGCTACCTTGTGTGATGTTGGATTTTCCTTGGTCAGATTCTTCTTCTTTCGTTTATAGTTGGTTATTTTCCTTTATGGTCGAATAATGTGTATGCGAGCGTGAATATTGTGGATGGAGTGGATGTTGAGATGGCCTTGTGTTTTGTTGGATGAACATATTCTTTGAAACAATGTTTTTGATTTATGGTTTTATGGATGCATCGTGTGGATGCGGATTTCAAACTTAAAAGGGATTTGCGAAAATAGTTTTAGAAAATTAAGTGTCGTGTGGGCACTGTTTTTAAAACTTATGGATTTATCCTTTCAAACATATTGATGCGCCGGATATGCGTCGTTTTATGAAATCAGATATTAGTGTTTTCAAATTTCATACTCTGTTATTTGTAATCAAACGGTGAATGTGGTTGATGTGTATGCTTGTGTACGTATAATGTAAATGTAGACGCCGTGCATATGGAGGAGAGACTTTGTCCGTTTATATAGATAGATCTTGTACATGTGGCGGGTCTGTGTACGTGTCAGGGCGGGAGATTTTAACAAAAAAAAAGAATAAGACTATTTTTTACTTTCAAATTGCTCCCGGGACGTGACAGATTTCATTTAACTAAATTAGCCATCCTCTTTCCATTCCGAAATATTAAATTCCAAATTTATTTAAAATTTTTGAATTTTAAATTCAAATTTCAACATAAAAGCTCTGTCATTACAGCTTTAGCCAGAACCAGAAAAAAAGTTAGTTTGCCCAATATGAGTCGACTCGCCTGGCGTTGGGCCGATTCATCACAACTCTCTCTCTCTCTCTCTCTCTCTCTCTCTTCTTCAAGAAATCGGTTCACCCAGTTAGAATTCGGTTCACTACATTTGCCCCAAGACATTCCTAATAATAAATATTTTTTGATATTATAAACGGCTAATAAATTTATTTCTTACAAAAAAAAAATAATAATAACTCAAATTTTTTATGTAGTTTTTGTTCACTTATTATTATTATTATTATTATTATTATTATTATTATTATTATATAGAGATCTCATATGGATTTTAATTAAAAATTAGTTAAAACTAAAGATCTATTATACTTTTTTGCTAATCTAATTTCTATTTTGTCTAAATTAGTTTGATTTTTTGTTTAGTATTTATGTAATTTAACTTATTTTAATTGATTAATTTCTATTCAGTATATATTTAATTATATTTATAATATTTTCAAGCAAATTTAATTTTTAAAATTTAATTAAAAAGATATTGACAATAGGTGATGCACAAAATGAAATTTTCATTAAATTTTAGATGGATTGTTGTCAACATGAATATTTATGATAGTTTTTCTTAATTAAAATTTTTTATACATTTAACAGTTAAAGGAAGGGTAGCTATGAAATTAACTCAAATTTTTGTACAGCAATACTAGGTGTACACCCCCTTGGGGGTGTATATTTTACACCCTACCCCATCCTGGAATATATATATTCACTCGTCATTTGATGTGACGAGTAAAATTCACTACATCTCAGAATGAGATAATGTGTAAGATGTACACCCTAAAAGAATGTACACTTATACTTTTTCATTTTTGTTTGGTTGAAATAGTCTCCTCCATCCAAAAAGCATACCATCAAGTATGACCACCCCATGCTTTTGTATGGCTTGAAATAGTTTTGGCGAAAATGAAGGATTTGACTTGTTTGATCATATGAGTCATTGATTATAATTTTTTTTTTTATTAAAAATAATTTATGAATATCAAAATAATTATACTTATAAAAATATAACAAGTCATATTTGATAATTTAATAATATTTTTTAAAAAATATTATTTATATACTGTAAAAAATATATATATAATTTCACATCTCTTTACTCAAAAATTCATAAAATAAAATTTTTAGTATTTATAAAAAATAATTTGACAAGATAAAGGGTGGATCCTTACACGAATAGCCAGTAAATTATACATTTTTATTTACATGGATCCGGAACATTCCTCTATTTTATTATCTGTCTTGCTCCATCAATGATTTGACTAGTGACCGTTACACTGATAAAAACAGCAACGTCAAATTAATAGCATCATAAAAAAAATAATAATAATTGATGATAATATAAATTCAATCTTAATTTGTAGAGAAATAGAAAGATAATGTTATGCCACTTGACAATCAACTCCATTATTTAAAATCAATTATAAAAAAAATAATTAATTAATTAATTGCTACGAAAATGATTGAAATGATTTATTTTTTATAATTAAGCAGCCGATTTGGACGCCTTGATGAAGATATTTTAATATTTAAACTTTAGGAGGCATTTGAATTGCATTATTTAATTAATATTTGTAGGCATTAAAATATTAAAAAGAAATTTGTTCAATAATGAAATGAAATTAATGTATAATTATTGTATTTGGTTTGTACATTTTTCTCATTAAAAATTATTTAATTATAAAATTACTGTATTTACTTTAACAGTAAAAATTTATTAATATAGACAATAATAATAATATATAGAATTTCCAATATTACCATTTCACTTAGAAATTTTCTTTACATACATATTTTAAATTTGAAATTCAAAAATCTGCATTTGTATTGAAATTTGAATTCTAAGTTTGAATTTAACATTAAAATTAAATTCACAATCTGAATCCGAATTTAAATTTTAAATTTAGATTTCAAATTTAAATTAAATTTAAATTTAAAGTAGAGTACATAAACTAGATTTGAATTTACAAATCAAATTTAAAATTTGAATTTGAATTTGCAATTTGATTTCAAATTTAAATTTATATTTAAATTTTGGCTTTAAATTAGTTTAAATTTAAAATATAAATTTAAATTTAAACATTAAATTAAAGTCAAAATTTATGATTAAGATTTAAACCGAAGGTAGTTTGAAAATTCAAAAAAAAAAATTGTTTTAAATTTTCCACACTTGGGAATAAGGGTGTGTTTGGTTCGGATTATCTTGTCAGAAAAATATGTAGAATTGCTCCGAAAATTTTATCGAATATGGATGGATATCTCATAGTATTGATGGTGGATTATCTTGCTTGTTACATAAAATTATAGTTTACATCTCTAATTCCCTGAAGTCTTTCAATACGTTATTTTTAAATTTTTAATTTAAAATTTTGAATTATTAAATTTTAAATTTTAAAATTTTAAATTAAAATATTAAATTTTATATTTTAATTCAGATTTTAAATTTCAAAATTAAATTCAAATTTAAAATTTAATTACAAATTATATTAAAATTATAATTTAATAAAAAATAATATTAAATTTGTCAAAAGAACAATTTTGAAATAGACTCCATATTATTGCCAGTAATACTAATTTTATAAAATAAAACAAACATAATAATTATATATATATACACTATAATTTAATATTATATTACTGTATTAAATCAAACACACGATAATACAAAATCAATAACAATCCGATTCAAAAAATTCAAATATTTAGTTCTGTCGACATAATATGTAATGCTATATTCGCAACCCTTCTTATTAATAGGACTCTTTCTTTTGGACAAAATTTTATTTCTTTGACTAAATAATTTTTGACCAAATTACCAACCAATATTACTCAATAATAATTTGTATAAATTCTTTTAAAATTTAATATATATATATATATATATATATATATATATATATATATATATATATATATATATATGGTTGGAATACTATCGATAGCACCAAGTGATTGGTGCTACTAAGTTTCTAGCTCTTGTATGAAAGAATGTGTGGTTGGGATTATAGTGTGCTCCTAAATAGGGATGCCAACGGGTCGGATTCGAGGCGGATTTTCAAAAATCCGAACCCGAACCCGAACCCGAGTCCGAACCCGAATCCAAATCCGAATCCGACGGATTTTAAAAATCCATATCCAAATCCGAACCCGAATCCGAATTCGGAAATCCAAACCAGAAACAATTATTTTTTTTTGCTTACAATATTTCAAAATATATTATATTAAATTTAAATTTTTAAAATATAAATTTAAATATAATATCAAATATTTATATACATATATATTATATAACATAAAATTAATTCGGATTCGGATCGGGTACAATCAAAATCCATATCCAAATTTAAATCTGTCGGGTTTTTATTTTTTATATCATATCCGACTCCATATCCGTTTAATATCGGGTAATTCCATTCCGTTCGGATTCGGATTCAGATAAAATTTCGTGTATCCATACCCATTGGCATTCCTACTCCTAAGATTTTTACTATTTAACGAACCACCCACTAAACCCTAGGGGACCACTATCATCCTAACCGCACATCTCTTAATCCAAGAGTTAAAAAATTAATAACACCAATAACTAGGTGTTATCTATAGTATTTCAATCTAATATATATATATATATATATATATTAGAGTTTATATGTTTTCAAAAGCACAAGCAAAAATATGTTTGTAAATTTTTTATCATTAGATTTACATTGAGATTTGTATTATTTACTTTTTCTTTCTCTCTTTTTAGTTGACTTTACAAAAATACAAATCTCAATGTAAATCTAATAATAAAAAATTTACAAACATACTTTTACTTGTACTTTTAAAAACATATAAATTATATATATATATATATATATATATATATATATATATATATATAACACGTTCCGTAACGAATTTCTCCGCTAGTGGAAGTATAAAAGTCTAAAGTTTCCTTTGGAAAAGCAATTAAAGGATTCGGAGCACTAATCATTTTCACAAAACATTTTTATTCTCTTTGTCACGTAAATGTCAAAAGATGAATTATAAAAAATAATATAAAACTTACGAATCCATTTTCTCCGAGAAAATTATCAGCGCACTACGTGCATCATGCACCATGCATGCTTGTTCTACTTTGTAGGTCTCAACATTAAAATTTAATTAACGAAACATATTTTATGATATTCAAAAAATCACGTATTAAGAATTATATATCAACCAACGCTACAAAAAAAAAAATCTTAATATAACAATACTTTTTAAACGACAATTGAAAAAAATACTTTCAAATGATTTTTTTAATATAATAAATATCTACTCTTTATAAAATATGATCATATCAGCTCTTTAATATATAAAATTAATTTATTAAATTATAATTAATTTTTTCAACCCAAGTCTGAATAACATTAATTTTTTTATAGTGCAATTAATGTCTCTTTTTACATTAATTATTATATATATTTATTGACATACTCTTTATATATTGTTATTAACCTCTACCAAATTTTATTTCGATTTTAGTTACTGTTTGAGACTAAAATGTTCAAAATTAAAACTTGACTTAATTTTAAAACTTAAATATAAAACTATCGAACGTGATTTATAATTCTTAAATATTTTGTGTATTGAAATTTAAAAATGTTTTATAGTTTGTCTTTATATAATTAGATTTTATAGCACTACTTAAGAAGCACAAATAATACTTCTTTAATTGCATTGTAATCATTTGAAGATCATAGATATAAAATAGTTTATCTAAATTTTACTGCATTTAATTAAGCTTTGATTGGTTTTCCCACTTTAGAATCTCAATTAAAATAAACAAATCATCCAAATTTTGTAACAAAAGAATTATCAAAAAATTTAAAATAAAAAAATTAAAAGATTAAATAAATAGTAAAATTAAAATTTTTAAAAGTGAAATAGCAAGATTAAAATAGTACATATTTTAGACAAGTTAAATACATTTGTACGGTATTAGATATATAGTTGCATTACTATTAAATTAAGTAATATATTTTGTAAACGACATTGTTTAAAAATAAACAATATAGAATAATAGGATACTATATTAATTGATGGTGAAATAAAAATAAAATTACGAAATAACTAATTAATTAAGCACAACTTTTCCCCTCATGTGAAGGAAAAGTGAAAATATAGTAGAGCATGTTTGTTTCACAGAGATGAAGTTCTAGTTGAAGTAAAGTCTCAGGTGAGTTGGATTTAAGGTGTTTTTTTTTTTTTTTTTTTTTTTTTTTTGTTTTTTTGTTTTTTTTTTTTTTTTCCTCTATTTGTTTTTATAGTTGTAGAATTATTTTTTTTAAAATTTTATTATTTGTTTGATAAAAAATGAAATTTTTTTTTTTTGATATGATAGTAGTATTTTTTTTTTCATTAATTTCTTTTTTTCTTTTTTTTTTTTTTTGGGAAAAAGCATGAAAAAATGCTTTTCATGCACTACAATAAAACTATGCTATACCGACACTTTTAAATATTAGTAAAAATTAAAAAAAATGCTGCTGAAAAAAATACCGACACTTCTCATTAGTGTCGCTATATGTGCCGTCGCTAGGGTGTATAGCGACACATTACTATAATGTGTCCCAAAAATATATTTCTATAATCTAATTTTGAATATAGATAGACTATAAATAGGATACTTGTAAAAAAGTGTCACAAATATGTATACTTATAATCTAATTTCGAAAAAAAAGTTTTCATTAAAAAATATTTTTTTTTATAAATTTCTATCTGTTTGGTTTAAAAAATTTTAATTTTTTAAAAATTTGTTTACCAAATTTCATAGTAAATTATTTTTTCTATTTTATTTTAAAAATAAAAAATTCTAGTTTTGACTAAAACTTGAAAAAGAGTTTTCGAGAAAAATTTGTTTTCCTTAATGCCAAACCAATGCAAAACTAAAAAGAGAAAAAAAAAAAAAAACAAAAGAGAATTTTCATAAAAAAAAATTCTTTCTTGAAAAATATCTTTTCACAAGGTTTTTTTTTGAAAAATTACTCAATTTCTCATATCTGAAATGAGTCGAAGTCAATGTGATGGTATTTAAAAAATTTCAAAAATTTTGAATTTTGACGTAAGATAAAGTGATATAGAAAAAAAAAAAATATTTTACACCATATTTATTTTAGAATAAAATAAAATTTAAAATTTTAATTTTTAAATAAATAATATATATATTATATAGTCTAAATGAGAAATATAATTAGTATTGCTCAACGAAACAACAAAAGTGGAGATCTACCGCGGAAAACTCCTATAATTCATTCATTCACACCTTTCCACTTTCGGTGGAAGAAACACACCGGTCTATGCATTATTGGTCCAACCAACTTTCTCCTTTTGCACCCCTCGTTAAGAATACACGAGAGAGAGAGAGAGATAGAGAGAGACAGAGAGAGAGAAGCTTTAAACACAACGCAACAGTAATGCCACCACCCACCCCACACCAACAACAACAGCAACGACGACGCTCATCACCTTCGCCGCCGCCGCCGCCGCCGCCGCCGCCTCTGCCTCCGCCCCACCACGACCAAACGTTGTCGGCGACGAAGAGGAAGCGGCGAGATGACGGCGCCGTCGACCCCCGCGAAGTTACGGACGCCGAGGTCGAGGAGTTCTACTCCATCCTCCGCCGCGTCCACTGCGCCGCGCCGCGCCCCCGCCGCTCCCCCGCCGCCGCGTGGAGCCCCGCGTTCGCGTGGGAGGACTTCGCCGTCGGAGACGGAACCCTAACGGCGTCGGTCGCGGCCGAGAAGGACGCGGCGCCGCGCGCGCTCGATCTGAACGCGGATCCGGAGGAGACCGAGGGGGATCGGGGCGGCGACGAGAACTAGCGAACTAGAAATGCATGCGCTTCGACTTGTTCGCGGTAAACGCACCGATTGTGTTACGTACTGACCCTCCGCATCCTTACTTTTAACTTTATATTTATAATATATATATAAATATATATTTTGATAAGCAATTTGGTCCTTGTACTTATTTCCTGTCTTTCGATTATGCAATCACTCACGGTCAAAAAAGTTTCGATCTATTTTGTGACATCCCAAAGCTTCAAAATAATTTCGCATCCAATAGTTAGGATTAAGGCGTGATATTATTGTATAAGGCTTGATAGACTAAATTTAATAACTCGAGTTAAGTATTATGGGCGGATGGATTTGGTTGAAGTCTAAGATATCTAGTTAATCGAGTCGAGGGGTTCTGTTATGAGTGATCACCTAAGAATCAAGTCGTGATGGCTCTGGTATTATTGCCGGTTCGTCATCAATAAATGAAATGTAAGATAAAATGTGTCTCCGCTAATCAAGCCATGGTTTGAAAACGACGTGTTATAATCTAAAGTCTAAATGACGTAACAGCACATACAAATTAATCTAACATCATTTGGTGACCTTGGGCAATATAAATGAGTGGCCTCTTCCATTGGAAGAAGGATTCAAGTCTAACCTGTCCTGTCCCCTTGTGATATTGGGCAGTATAAATATATCGATGTATAAATGAGTGTCCCTTCCTTAGGAATACGGTCATGACTCACATGGTGATCTTAGGCAATGTAAATGAGTGACCCCACAGAAATAAGGACGTGACAGTTACGGTGTCAGAGCCAACTCACCAACATATAAAAATTTGTTTATTAATAAAAAATATTAATATTTATAATTAGTTTCGCTATATGTGTCGTCGTTAGGATGTATAGCGACATATTATTATAACGTGTCTTTAAAATATATCTCTATAATCTAATTTTAGATATAGATGAAATGTAGATAGGACATTTGAACAAAAGTGTCACAAAAATGTATCCTTATAACTTAATTTTGTTGTAGTGGAGGGCCCTATTCCGATTTTCATTTCAGGAAGAATTAAATTCTTTCAAAATGACTTGCAACATAAATTAAGATAGGAGTCAATTTTGATTCCGGGAGAAATTAAAAAAAAAAAACTATTTTTTTTTCAATTATATTTATTTAAATTGAAATATAGATATAAATATAAATTTAGATTAAATTATAATTTTAAATTTAAATTTAACATATAAATTTAAAATTTATTAACTTTGAAATTTTTATTTTTTATTTTTAATTTCAATATAAGTTTGATATTTGAATTTTAAATATAGATTTACATTTTTAACTTTGAACTGAAATTTAAATTGTAAATTATAAATTTAAATT
This sequence comes from Tillandsia leiboldiana, assembly GCA_029204045.2. NCBI lineage: Eukaryota > Viridiplantae > Streptophyta > Magnoliopsida > Poales > Bromeliaceae > Tillandsia > Tillandsia leiboldiana. The sequence continues at coordinate 50,808,295 of CM055064.1, read as the reverse complement.
TAAATTATGAATCTCAATTTAAATTTAAATTTTGATTATAAATATAGATAGTAAATTAAATTTGGCTTATTTAAATAATAATAATAATAATAATAATTTGATTCTGATTTCAATTTTCATTGTAAACCAAATAAATTAAGAGATTTATTATTTCATTTTCTATTTTGATTCATTTCGATTTCTATTTTGATTTCAATTTCCATTTTAAACCAAACATACCCTAATTGGGGTAAACAAAAGTTATCACTGTGTTGGGCCGAAAAGTTGCGCCGACCGTTAGCCCTTGGCTTTGACCCTCTAAGTGTGATGCGTCGCGTGCCAAAGGAATCAAGCGATCGTGCCGAGGAGGGATCTGCTCGACCGGGTTCTTCTCAATCAAACTCTCGAAAGAATTCGACCTAGATTAGCCCAATCGGGGTTTGGAGATAAACAGAGTTCGGCCTAGAGGTGCCGAACTGGGGATTAGAGACAAGAATTTGACACGGCTAAGGAGTTGATCAAGAATTTATATTGCTTTGAAGGGGGGTAACAGGAACTAATTACAAGTTAAGACTACTCATAGGAAGTGCGGTAAATGCTGGTATAAAACTTATCTAGGAAAACCGTAAATATAGGTATGAAAGGTATGAAAAAGTAGATGTGATCATTGGCTTACGAGGTTGTAGCACCATTTTTTCTTCGATGATTTGGGTATTTATATATTTTCGAACCATGTGTATAATCGCCGATTTGTTTAATTGGTGTGATTTAAGGAAAATTATCGTAAATTTCTCAACTATTTTTTTTTGAGTCGATTTTTCTTAATAGGATAGTAGCCATTTTTTCGTCCAAGTACATCCCCTAATCGACGCGCCGAACTGTGACTTTCGGCGCTTTTCAATGCTAGGCGCCGCTTGTCATCCCGGAGTTAGTTACGAGATTCGCGCCTAGATCTCGTACTCTTTTCTTCCATGGTCTTTCCTTTTGCGGCTCGAGAAACCGAGAGTTGACCCTGGCCTCGCCTCTTTCGTCATTCGATTGAGGCGGCCTCTCTTCCTTCGGCTGAAGTTGGTCTCGGTCAAGGCGCGAGTCTTTCTTTGTCGACTCAAAAACTCCTATCGGTTGATGCTTTTAGCCGACGGTACACGCCACCTTAGGTGGTGCAAATTCTGACCTCATTAATGTTCCCTCGGTAATCGGATGATGTGCCGTTCGGGTGATTATTCAAGTTAAGGACCCAGCGTGTGTGGTGATGTCTATGATCATCCTCGTACCCTGGCACATATTTGTTCGCTGCCCGAGAGATTTGTGATGAGTTGAATTGTTCACTGTTCGAGGGATTTGCGAACAGGTGGTGATCTTTCTTGGTTTTCGGCGAATCTGTCCTTCGTCGTTTCTTCATTAAATGCCGCTACTTTTCGAGGGGCGAGTGTCATCACTTCTGTAATATCACAGTGTTCATGTAACGTTTTACCCTCCTACTAATAAAGGTTAAATTATGGAAAATTGAATTAACGGATTTACTTAAGTTGATAATCTTGAGGTGCGGGTTTCTGTGATAAAGCTCAAAAGACGGTGAACGGCGGTGCAATCGGATCTAAAATCCGACTTACGGATCCCCCGGAATGGGGTTTTGAAGGTCGCGGTAACCGTAGTGTGCATCGAAATCCGTGCTAAAGATCGGGCACGCTTTTTGAGGAATTGTCGAATTATCTCGTGGGAATAGATATTTATTATTAAATAATAAATATCCGGATATGGGGATTTTCCTTTTTACGTACGTATGAAAAGAAAAAATAAAAGAAAATAAAGATTTATTTATTCCCCGTATACTGAAAGGCAAACCCTAGTTTTAAAAGATCACCTCATCAAATCTTTCCCTTTTGTGCGTGCCGGAGACCAAACAAACCCTAGTTCGGAGAGAGAAAAGAGAAAAGAAGAGAAAATTCTAACCGGAGGAGAAAAGAAGGAAAGAAGGAGAAAGCGAAGGGATCCGATCGCCCAGATCGACGTGCCGGAGACCGGAGAACGAGACGCCATCATCTACGGGGAGCGGATCCGGATCCCCAGCGCCGCGAGGGACAAGATCGGATCTTTGTTCCCGATAGATCGAGGTTAGTGATCGTTATTTCTCTTTCGTCGGTTTGATCGTGGGTTTTTCCGTGTTCTTTGGAGATCGTTTTAATCGGTAAATTGAGCACGGATTTTTGATTGGTTTTGATCAATGTTTTGTTCGTGTTCTTGACCAGGTTTGATCGATGATTTTTTAATCGGTTTGATCGGAGGTTTGATCGGGTTTCCGATCGATGTTTCGTTCGGTCTCCGATCCATGGTTTTGTCGTTGGGGTTACCCGTGGTTTTTGGTTGGGTGAATTGGGTGTTTCGTCGGAGCATGGGGGAGGCAACGGGAGGCCGCCGCCGCCGTTATCATGTTCGCGGGATCATCGCCGGAGCCGCGTGGGGGCGAAAACGGAGAAGAAAACGCGAAACGGGGTGTTACTGTTCACCCCGTATGCCCCCCCCCCAGCCACGCGGTCCACAGGCTGGGCGTACACCCGGCACACGGCTCCGCAGCCCGAAGGCGCAGACCCGGCGCACGCCTCCGTGCGCCAGCCCGGCCCGCGAATCTCGGTGCACGCCTTCAGCGTGCACCCGGTGCGAGTCGCCGCGCCCTATGGGCGTGAGCCCGGTGCGCGCCTTGGCCGTGCACCGGCCAGGCCCAAAGCGCATGGTGCATGCGCCCGGGGTGAGCCCGGTCTGCGCACGCCGCCGCCCGGGAACGTGAACCCGGTCCACGCTTCAGTCGTGCACCAGCCCGCAGCGGAAGAGTCCGGTAGCTCCGTTTTCGGCCCGTTTCGCCTCGTTTTTGAGTGTTTTTGATCACGATGATCTTTTTAACAACGATGTAGTTCTTTCGGGTCAGTTTTTGGTTCGACGGTTTTTTTGTTGGACGACACGGTCCGCTTGGCACAGTGATTTTAGTTTTTCGTCGGTCTATTATTACAGTGGTCAGGACCATTGATTTTGCCTGTTTATGGTAAAAGTGTTAAATGGTGTTCTTGGTTATTTTATTAGGCCGCGTGAAGTTCTGATTGCCTAGGAGGGTCCCGGGCGCGGTCGTTTATCTTCGTTTCAGGTGGGTACCTTTGGTTATTTCGGTGTAATATCGTCCACGTGTATTTTGCATGATAAAGTAGATCTTTTGGTAAACTGTCTAACCCCATTGCATGTAAATCCCGTTTATTATTCTTACTGAGGGGGCTGAGGTCGCATTATCGTTTTATTATTCTGACTCAGGCGGTTGAGATCGCGATGCGATTCATATGCTCATATTGCTTACACGCACACCGGCGGTTTGGCCACCGCATAGGGTGTATTTTTCCGGAAAGATGGTAATGATTACCCGTGTACCCCACGACTAGCGATGATGGGGACCCCTCAAGGAGAGGCGGCTGCTACTTGGGCAGTCGAGGGGATTGGTAGCACCAAGAAAATGAGTACGGTATTCTGGGGTTGGAGCCCAGCTTGTTTTGTGACAGGGATTTAGCGACTCATGAGGGGGAAGTGAATGCTCTGGTGTATCGGTTTGTCTTTTCAGTTATTGCATTTACTGTTTATATCTACTTTATCAGTCATTGACTACCCACACTGTGACAGGTCCGAGCAGGGGTGGGAACCGGGACGACGGTGAGGCATCGGTTAGAGGACCCTAGCCCTTGAGGCTATTAAACTTTACTGTTTTATGGTTATCTTTTATTGTGTTTGGTTAGTCTAGCTGTGATTACTTGTGCATGGTTTGTCGTGGATGTTGGATTGAGGACTTAGTGTAGGAATATCTACTTAGATCTGTGTGGATGCGGCTCGTTTTTAAATACAAATATGGTTTCAAAAGCATTTTCAAACCAAGTGTCGTGTGGGCACTGATTTCAAAACCTGTGGATTTATCCTTTCAAGCAAGGTGGCCGCCTAAAAGAGATTGCGAAAATGTTTTGTAAAACCGGGTGTCGAGTGGACACCAACTTTCAAACCTATGGGTTTATGCTGTAGTTTCAATATGATAAATGTGACTGTATGGTTAAGTGTAGTCTCTCCTTATTGTCGTTCAATGACTGTATAGTTAAAGTATTTGTCGTGCTCGGAACGCCGTACATATACAAAGGAGGCTCCGCCCGTTTGGTAAGTGTAGTCTCTCCTTATTGTCGTTCAATGACTGTATGGTTAAAGTATTTGTCGTGCTCGGAACGCCGTACATATACAAAGGAGGCTCCGCCCGTTTGGGGAGTGAATTTGTATATGTGGCGGGTCTGGTGCGCACCGGAGGCAAGGCTCATTTAAAAAAAAAAAATGTATATGCTTTCCGCTCATTTAGAACCTCCGGGGCGTGACAACTTCGTTCCTTCTCGTCGACCCATAAAAAGGGCCCTTCTTGCAACTCTCTTCGTATTGTCTCCTTCCCTCACGATGATTCCTATGCCATCGCTACACCGGTGTTCTGGTCGTAACTTTTTCGTCTCTAATAGTTCTTTAGAGGGAGTCTCTTAATCAAAATCTGGCGGCGTTTTGACGCCAGCCGATAAAAGTTTCTTTCCACCATGGAGTTCTAATGGGGTTTCTTTCGGAGAAATCCCTACGTGTGACCTACCGATTCGGGGTCTTACGAACGGTGGTCCAGCCGATTTTCGGCTGCTTATGGGTGATCGTTTTTATGAAGATCTTTTGGGGGAAAGGCTGTTCTTTTGCCTCCATCTCTAGGAGTTGGAGGAGTTTGAGCCGCTTGAATGTTCGGCTTCCACCGGGGAGACACCTTACCATGCTTCGACCGGCTTTTCTACGAGGTCGGGTGCTTTCTTTTCGAGGAGGAACCACATGATTTTCTCCAGTTGGGTGCAGGGTTTTGAAGTGCTAATTGTGACTTTGTATTCTCTCTCTCTCCCACTCCTGTCGGCTCCAATGGTGGTCATGTGTCTCAATTTTCGGATGGATTTACCTTATCCTCCAGCTTTGGATCCTTGCTTACTTCGGCTAGCTTAATGGAGGCTATGCATTTCAACCTTCAACCGAGTGTTTCGACCGCGACTTTTTCTTTTCTAAAACACTTTTGTATTTACCTTTTCTTGATTCTCATATGTATCGGTTCTTTTAAATGTAAAGTTTTTCTTTTACTTTCTACTCCACATTTCATCAAACCGATGTATAATAATGTTTTAGATACTTTCCGTTGATCGGCTTATTGCTCTCCGATCCATTTAAAAATTTCTAAGTAGTAGAATTTTTTTTTAACTACTCGACTAACTCGGAATGGTCCATTACTTTTCTTTCGGCCCTGTAGGCCGGGTCCTCAGTGTCATGCCCCGGGGTCAAAACTGCGACCCGGTTTTGCCAATAGATCCGCCACCCATACAAGAAGCCCCGCATAGGCGAAGCGTCTAATCTGCAAAAGATAGTATCTAACAATTATACAGATTTCAGAGCGAAAAATAATATGCTATAAAGTAAAGAGACATCCAAAAAGTATAAGTCAGGTTCTCACAAAATATCAGTCTCTCAAAATAAAAGATACAATAATCTATCTGACTGTACTAAAATCTCCATAATGGGATACATCTACTCTCCAAGGGCAGGTAGGGATCTAGCTCGCGACTCCCTTACCTCGATCAGAAAAAGCAGTATGGGCAGGAACCAAAGTAGATGCCTTTGAAAAATAGTCACCACGGAGGGTGTGAGAACTATATCAAGCAGTAGTTCTCAGTGGGTACCGTCTCCAAGACCAATGGTCTGCCCACTAAATCTATTAAGGCATAAGATAATAATGCAGTATAAGTGGAAATAATAAGCTGGAAATAACTCTATAACTATCATGCCTCTATCTATAATGTTCAAGGGGTGATACAGATGATAATATGCATCTACTCGCTCTCAAGATGCTTAATCAACCAAATCATTCTGATTGCTATACCGGGTCCAGTCAAACCTGCGCCCAGCTACTACCATTACATCCACATCGGGACTAGAATTACGTAGGGCGTCCTACAAAGACTACATCGACAAGTCGCGAAAATAAAGTAATAGGCCCAGCTCCGGAGCGGCACTCGAGAGGAGCGACCCCACCGAGGAAGTCCACGCATCTCCGTCGAGCTCAATATGGCTCATGTAGGCTATAGTCCAAATCCACGATCAATCAGATCGGAAGACTCACAACCCAACCACTAACTACCCCGGCCGGAAAATACTCAATGGCTTGGGATCAACTCACAACTCAACAGCTAACTAAGCTGGTCGGAAGACACTCAACGATCCGGGACCACCGTCAACCCAAACGGTTCCCAACAACACTGACCGGAGAATGCTCGACGGCCCGGGACCACCGTCTACCCAAACGGCTCCCGATACTAGCACTGATCTAACCTCAGCTACCAGACTCCACTTGCCCCCGCTTCCCCTGGCACGAGCGCAACATGCATCCTACACTATCCCGACCACTCGGCGCACTACCAGGGCGAGGAGAAACTCTAAGTCAAGGGAATAATAAAAGAGTGTAGGAATGTCGAAAATATAATAAACTAATCCAAGTTGAGGGTTTTCTAAAGTCTGGTTAAACAGCATGCATCATATTACAGGATGCTAGTCAAGGTTCCGCAATTCCACATTTATCATACCCAAAGTAAAGCACTAACTATATCATGTATGTCCATTACAAAGATAGAATTAATAGGTAGTCTGTTGGGTTATATATAATTGGATCTAAATAGGGAAAAAAACACATAGAGGGGGGTGAATAGGTGTAAACAATAAACACTCAAAAATCTTTGCGATATAAAACCCAATGCGGAAAAATAAATAACACGCAGAGATTTTTACGTGGAAAACTCCAAACCGGAGTAAAAAACCACGGGACCGATAACACGGTGAAATCCACTAGAATTAAACACGTACAAGGTGATATACCGTACTCACAGACGACTCAACCTTTTCCATACGCTCCTAGTTGATCTTCTCCGCTCGCTCCACGACGCTTCTCGAATCCACGATTTGCGTCCAACGCCGAATCCACGGCGTCCAACGTCGAGTCCACGACGTCCGACCGAATCCACGGTCTTCACCCAGTATCACGCTTCGAATCCACGAACGTACCTCGCTCTGAATCCACGAGAGCGGTAGCACCTTGAATCCACAAGGCCACGCGAGTCCACGCGCCGATTTTGGGGTAAATCGTTATTTTTTGGGTGGTGATGATCCGCCGAATACTTAGATTAGAAATAGATCGGAAATACCATCTAAGTATTCATTGATTTGATTCTACTCAAAATGTGAGTATGAAAACCTAGAATCAAATCAATCAATATAGATGAAGAAACATAAGATAGAATCTATGATTTTCTTTCTTCTCTATATGTGGATCTTAGGCCGTATAAAAGATGACGGCTTCTTTTTCGATTATATGGATTTTCCTTAGAAAAAGAATCATAGGGTCTATTTATAGGTTAGAAACCCTTGGAAGAAGATAAGGATAAAAAACTATCCTTTTCTGGAATTTTTACATGACGACGATCCGGATCGAAGTTCGGCGATCCGGATTGCAGTAGCGAGAAAAACAGTTTCCAGAAAAACGAAGGTTCGGGATCCAGATCGAAGTGCCTGATCCGGATCGTTCATACAGTTCACCAAACATCAACGTTCGGGATCCGGATTGCAAAGCCTGATCCGGATCGCTCAAATAAAATGGTAAACCCAGTGTTCAGGATCCGGATCAAGGAAGGCTACTATCCGGATTGAACTGGTGTATGAACGAACAACCTTCGGAATCCGGATTGCAAGGTCTGATCCGGATCCTGAACATGTCCCATGTCCAGTTTTTGATATTTATGCAATTACAAGTTCATCCAAGTGTTTCTACACTATAAGAAGTATTCGGATCACCAAAGATATTAAGTTAAACATACCTGATCCTTTTGAATTCTTCTTTCTTGAGATTGAGTTATATGATCCAACCTTCTTTACCTTCAATCTTCAAGACTTAACCGAATTCACGAAATACGCCAACTTAAATTCCGTAACAATCTCCCCCTTTGGCGGTTTCGTGACAAAACATAGATCCACTCAAGAAAATTTAAAAAGATATTTTTGTTGCTATCACCATACAACAAAAATTTACAATGGAGGTCCAAAATAAAATACATGAGTTAAACTCCTAAAACAGACTCTAGAGTTAGACATCTGTACTCTCTGCAAAAGAAATCATTCTTGACAAAAGAGATCGTTAGATACCTCAAGAATTTTATATCATTCAAAAACCACATACAGAGATGAAGTTTATACTCATTTATACTTACCATGACATTTATACATTTAGATATGTAAATTGATCATAGTTAAAACACCAACATATCTTCTATGCAATCAAAATCCAAATGTCATGTTAGTGAACATCAACTTGTTAGTTATATTACATGCCCAAATAGTTAGTCGAATAGTTAGTCGAGGCATGCATTCAAACACAAATGAAAACCGAAAGTTGAAGTTCTACTTACCTTTCAAGTTGAGGTTATACTTACCTCCATAGTTTCAAGTTTCTTTCTCACAAACATTGTATCATTGTTTATCTCTCTCTCTCCCTTTTTGTCACAAAAATTAGCCAAAAATTACCAAAATGGAGAGAATAGTTAACAGTTCAAGTACCTAAGGAGTGAGAACTAAAACGAAAAAACTAAAACGTAAAAACCTGCACAAAAAAAAGTTAAAAATCTGAAGTTCCTGCACAAGAGAATTATAGACAAACGATTCAAGCATATGATTCTGAGTCATCCGAGGCGCTGTATCCCATTTTCGAGAACATTTTCTGCATTAACTTCTTCATTGACGAGACCGTCTTAGTTAATGTGATTTGGGACGCTGTGATTATTTCGAGTTCTTCGGAGATTCGCCTCTGCTCTTTGGTGATTTGCTCCTGTTGAAAAGACAGTCTCTGTTGCTGTTTGTAGATGGCGGTTATTGATGCTTCATCATCAGCTCCTGGTGCTTGATGTGAAGGCGAGGCAGAGGTGCCTGCACAAGGTTTCTTTGTAGAGGAAGGAGTCGAAGTGACATGAGGCAATTTGTGAAGAGACTTCACAATTGTTGATTCATTTATCATCCCCCAACAGTGTTGATATGATGTCGAGCTGATATCAATCTTAAACTTTTTCAAGATCCTCATGATGATCAATGGGAATGGAAGTCGTTCAGTAGGATGCGGATGCTTAACATATCTAGACATTCTATTCCAAATTATGTACGGGATGTTCATGTTCAACCCTACGGCCTCAGAAGGATGACCTAGGAGATATAAGAACGGCATTCTATCCCATCTCAATACCTTTGTCTGCAAGTTAGGGAGAATGTTGTAACACGTGATGAAGTTAAGAAATCGGTACTCAAGCCGAAGTTGTTTGGATTTTATAGATTTACCATCTGCTGATTCAGTTCCTTCCAAACAAATTCCTTCTATCACGGTTTGCCTCATGACATTCGTCAAACTTCTTCCCATCAAATAGTTGAACCCCGATCTGTTTGATTCCATTCCTAGTACCTCGCCGATTAACTGCGGAGTGATTGTTAATCTCATCCCTTGGATGTTTGTGTAGAATTGCATCGAACCAAGTTCATCTTCCTGAAGATGTCTTGCATTTGTGTAAAAGGTTCTTACACGATACAAACAATATCCAAGTAATTCCGGGAATCGGCAGACTTGAATAAGATTAGTTCGTTCAATTAAAATCCCAAACTCTGGTGAGTGATTTCGGAGAGCTTCAATGTTGACATGTCGTTCACCGATGCATTCACGATGTTCAAAAGCTCTAAGGCGATCAGTGTTAACGAACACTTCTTCCATGTGAGGCGGGGAGTCAGGAGCTATTGGTTTGCTAACATCAGCATTTCGTGCTCGTCCAAAGCGTCGAGCTAGTCTCTTCCTCTTCACCGAGATGGATGGGGCAGTCATAGGTTCTTTTCCAGTGTCCATTGCAGTTTTTCCTTTCGAAACAACAGAGGTTTTCTGTGTCGATTTTACAGGATGTGTTTCATCATCTGACAACTCATCCCAATTGACCTCATCCTTTTCTGGTTCAGATTCTGAGTCTTCAAGTTGAACACATTCTCCTTTACGAAACGGTTTCTTTGCCCTCTTTAATTTATTGGTTGCTCTAGTATGTACCATCGCAACAAGAAGAACTATGATCCATGTGAATGCCATTGCTGCAAATGCTTGTGAAAAGAAATCCTGTGAGCAACAACTCAAGAACACAAAAAAATTATTAATTTTCAAAAATTAGAAAAATTGTACCTAAACAATCATTATCGTGTAGAGAGACTAAGAATCAAATTAGTTTTGCAAAAATAATTTTAAAAATAGATCAATCGCATGATTTTTGAAAATTCCCATTATATGCCCTAAAACCGAAATTTTTGAAATCGAAGGCCAAAAATTCGTTTATCTTGAGAATACCTAGCATATAATCAAAACTAATCTACCCAGAGTTCTTATTTCAAAAGAAATTTGATCAAAAACCATCCACAAACGAAATAGATACAAGAATTTCATCACGTTTTGAGGAAGAATATGAAAAACTGTGAAAAACCGAGATTTTGATCAATAAAACTTACTTGGAATCGAAGAACTTGAGTTTGAAAGCTTCCAAGATGGATGAATTCTAGAGAGAGAAGCTCTGGAAACTTTGGAACAAAAGATTGGAGTAAAAGAAATCAAAACCCTTTTGTTCTATATAAAATCCTAGCCGCGATCCGGATCAGTTCGTGATTACGATCCGGATCGGCTATCCGCAGAGAAAATCTGCGTCCGGGATCCGGATCGGCAAGTCCAATCCGGATCGTCTGCCCGCAGAAGAATGTCTGCGTTCGGTATCCGGATCGGCAGGTCCAATCCGGATCGGCTCCAACTTTTTCTTTAGAAAATTTCAGAGAAATTCTAGAAAAACCAGAAAAAGATTGTAAGCACTTTTGTGTATCAACTTTAAATGAAAAACATCGTTTCATACAACAAGAAATAGATTATGCCAAATCTATCAATAACATCCAACAAATGAAACGAAAATTTATAAAAATTAAATCCCTTAAAGTTGAACAACTTCAATTACATCTAACTTGATCTTATGAGTAATGCTTTTATCAAATCATCAATTCGGTAAAGAAAATGAAATACAAAGATCAATAGATGTCTAAAATCCCAGATAAGTTAGATAATATATCTAGTCAATTTATTGAAGAGAGTGGCTCTTTGAGCATCTTTCATTAAAATTCCCACCTTATACCAACATTGAAATTTTGACAGAGTCAAGTATTTCAACATGCATTTTATTTAATCAAACTTGAAAAACCTTGCTTGGTATACATGTGGTAGCTGCACACAGTACTCGGACGACCGAGGTGGTAGCTCTTTCCTCCATGTGGTGGTAGTTTTCACACTCCTCATTGGGATGTAACTCTTTCCATATCTTTTGAGCATAATACTTTTTCTTTGACTCCCCCTCAATTGGCTATCAATTATTTAAGATATAAAGTATTCAGCCAAATATTGATCTCGATTTCATACTCGACTAAATAGTCAAATAAGATAAAAACTATACCAAGAGATCATCGAGAGAGAAATTGACTTTGATCAAAACAAAGATGAGTTAATTGACATAAATGATCATTGCATCAAATGAAATATTATGACATCTAAAGCATAATAGATTTCTAAATATATAAAAGGATGCAGTTAAAGTCAATCAAAACTAATGCTCAATTAATGTTCTATATCTAAGCATAGATAATGAACAAAAACACAAAAACAAAACCTAACCTAAACAAAAGTTTCAAAAAAAGGTTATTTCAAGGAAAGCATTCCAATTGCTTTACGCAAATGAATAAAACGTTTTTGATCCAAAGGTTTTGTTAACAAGTCAGCTAATTGATCTTCAGTTGAAATGTAGGAAATCTGAAGAATATTTGATTCAACTAGCTCTCTAAGAAAATGATATCTAAGTTCAATGTGTTTTGTTCTAGAGTGCAACACAGGGTTTTTTGAAATGTTTATAGCACTAGTGTTGTCACATAAAACAGTTACCGAAGTTGCTGAAATCCGGAAGTCGCTCAACACGCTTTTCATCCAAATGAGTTGAGTTGAACAACTACCCGCTGAGATGTATTCCGCTTCGGCAGTCGAGAGTGCAATGCAGTTTTGCTTTTTACTATGCCATGCAACAAGATAATGGCCAAGATAAAAACATGCACCACTCGTACTTTTCCGATCATCCACAGATCCTGCCCAATCGGCATCTGAGTATCCAATAATATCTAGACTTGTTCCCATAGGATACCAAATTCTGAAATTAATGGTTCCTTTGATGTACCGGATGATCCGTTTCACCGCTTTCAGGTGAACCTCCTTTGGTGCTGATTGATATCTCGCGCAAATCCCAACACTAAAGGCGGGCGACTAGCTGTGAGGTAAAGTAGACTTCCAATCATGCTGCGATAAAGTTTCTCGTCTACATTCTCACTAAGAGATTCACTTCCTAATCCCTTATTGCTAGTTCCCATAGGAGTAGGAAAATCTTTAGAATTTTCTAATCCGAATTTCTTTACCAACTCCTTTGCATACTTGGATTGACACAGATGGATGCCTTCACCATTTTGTTTCACTTGCAATCCAAGAAAGTATGTCAGTTCCCCCATCATAGACATCTCAAATTCGCTTTCCATGGTTTCTGCGAATTTAGAAGCATCATTATCCTTTGTTGCTCCAAACACAATGTCATCGACATAGATTTGTGCAACAATGAAGTTATTTTGATAATGCTTCACAAAGAGAGTCCGATCTGCTCCCCCTCGAGTATAGCCCTTCTCCAAAAGGTGCTTTGTCAACCTTTCGTACCACGCTCGCGGTGCTTGTTTTAAACCGTAAAGAGCCTTTTTCAAACGAAAAATATGGTTAGGTAGTTTACAGTCTACAAAACCTTTCGGTTGAGCCACATAAACTTCCTCATTTAAAAACCCATTTAAAAACGCGCTCTTAACGTCCATTTGAAAGAGTTTTATTTTAAAGTGACAAGCAATAGCGAATAAGATACGAATGGACTCGAGTCTAGCTACAGGGGCGAACGTTTCATCAAAGTCTATACCTTCTATTTGAGAGTAGCCTTGAGCAACTAAACGTGCTTTGTTCCTGATGATGGTACCATCCTCATTTTTCTTGTTCTTGAAAATCCATTTAGTACCGATCACATTGTGTTGCTTCGGAGGCGTCGTTAATTCCCAGACTTTGTTGCATTCAAACTGATGGAGCTCTTCCTGCATTGCTTCAATCCAGTAGTCATCCTGAAGAGCTTCATCGACATTCTTTGGTTCGATCATGGAAACGTAACAGGCGAATCCACAAACCAACTGTCTCCGAGTTTTGACTCCTTCTTGTGGGTCTCCAATGATGTTTGATTCAGGATGATCCTTGGAGATGCGTAACGTTTGTTGTAATGGAGTACTCGGAGGTACATGAGATGATTCCTGCACATCAGATAAACTTGAAGAACCATTAGATGCATCATTAATATTGGAAGTATTATCATGAGAAGATGCACTTACAGGAGTATCATCATCAAGAGAGATATCAGGGGTAGATTTATCAGATGCAAAGTGGAAAGCTTCATCTACTTTAACATTTATAGATTCTATGATCATTTTAGATTCCAAGTTAAATACCCGATATGCTCTACTATTTGTAGAATACCCCAAGAAAATCCCTTCGTCACTTCGAGAGTCAAACTTTCCAAGATTTTTGCGGTCACGTAAAATGTAACACCGACTCCCGAAGATACGAAAATATTTGATGTTGGGTTTTCTACAACACCATAGTTCATATGGTGTATTTAACATTCCCCGGGCGCAAATAAACTCGATTAATAACATAGATTGCAGTGTTCACAGCTTCAGCCCAAAAATGTAGCGGTAAATTCCGGCTGTGAAGCATAACACGTGCCATCTCTTGTACAACCCTGTTTTTGCGCTCGACAACACCATTCTGTTGAGGTGTATAGGGTGCTGAGAATTCATGCTTAATGCCGTTGGAAGTGCAAAAATAAATGAAATTAGAGTTTATGAATTCTCCACCTCTATCACTTCTAACACGAATGATCTTTTCATTCTTTTCAATCATAATACGAAGGCAAATCTCGTGAAAAGAATCAAAAGTATCAGCTTTCTCTTTTAAAAATGCTACCCAAGAATACCGAGAGAAATCATCAACCAATAAGAAAATATACCATTTACCTCCCAAGGATGGTTGACGTGTCGGCCCCATAAGATCCATATGCAATAATTCCAAGGGCCGTTTGGTACCGACGTGATTCAAGGATGAAAGAAGAATTCACCTTTGCGTACCCAAACCTTTCGAGTTTTGGTGTACGTCGGAAATGATTGAGAGGTTGATACCTTTGGTGAAAGCGTCTTATTTGATCCATTGCTTTTCCTTGACGTCGTCGTTTTGTTTGATGAACTACCGAGGCTCTTTTCCTTCAAAGAATTTGCATTTGATTTCCGAGGAATCACCCTTTTGGTAGTTGTTGTAAGAAGTGCTTGAGTTGACCGTTTGGCTCCCATCTTGCAATTTCTCCTTATGTGCCCTGCAAAATTACAACGAAAACATACCTTAGTGCTTGACGATTCCGAGGAGGGTGAAGTAGGCTTGTTGTCGTTGCTTGTCGTGAATTCCGGTGTCGGAGGAGGAGATACCGACTGAGGCACAAAAACTGCCCAACCGAACTAAAATTGTCTTCAGTTCGATTGTATCCGAGGCCGAACTTGTTTGATTGACCAAGACCAAGAAGCTTATCCAACTTACTCCTTCCTGATGAAAATCGCTGTAAGTCATCCTTGAGTTGGAGAATGGTCTCTGTCATTTCCAATTTTTCCTGTCGAGCCTCGCCGTTGAGCTTCAAGAAGTAATTCGCTTTGTTCACCATATCTATATAATTCTTCTCGAATTGCTCATTGGACTCTTGAAGGGAAACATTTGCTTTTATCAGATTATCCCTTTCCACTTCAAGATCGATCGAGAGAGAAGTTACCCTTTTTACTTCTTCTTCGAGATCCTGCAATCTCCCTCTCAACCCCTTGTTTTGCTTAGCCAGTTTCTTTGAATCCCTCAAAAGTCTGTGATAGGCTAGAGCAAAATCTTCACCTTCCGAATCATCCGATTCATTGTCCGTTGCATTCTTTTCAACAGTGGAGTTGGACAATGACTCGGATGTACTTGCCATTAAGCACATGAAGGGTGAAGATGTGGACGCGTGGAACACTGTTGCGTTGTCTTCTTCATCACTTGACGATGACTCATTTGACGATGAGGTGTCATCCCAAGTGACGGCTTGCATCGCCTTCTTCTTGGACGGATTCTTATTTGGACATTCCGTTGAGATATGGCCGTATCCTCGGCACTTGAAGCATTGGACTTGTCCTTCTGTGCTTTTCTTATCCTTAGAAAAACCCTCTTGCTTTCTTGACTTGTAACTTGAAGAACCCTTGCCTTTCTTCCACTTTTCGAAGGATGGAGTTTTGCTTGAATTACCCCTTCGAAAATTTCGGCGAAACTTCCTTGTCAAGAGAGCGAGCTGCTTCTCAATGTCCTCCATAGATAGGTTCTCGTCATCGCCTGAGGAGGATGAATTCGCATCTTCTTCTTTTGTTGTTTTCAACGCATAACCTGAAGACTTAGAAGAGGATGCCTTTCCCGAAGAATAGTTAGTAGGAAATGTCATTTCATATGTTTGTAAAGAACCAACTAATTCTTCTACACGGATTTCGTCCGGGTGTTTAATAGTTTCAATGGCTGTAACCTTGGAACGAAATCTTTCAGGAAGAGTTCTTAATATTTTTCTTACAATTTTAAATTCTGGAATCTTCTCTCCCAAGTTAGCACATGAGTTTACGATGTCTTGCAATCGTGTGTAATAGTCTGTGAACGATTCATTTTCTGCCATGAAAATAGAGTCAAACTTGCTCGTAAGTATTTGCAGTTTCTGAATCTTCACAAGGTTAGTTCCTTCATGCGTAACTTGAAGAACATCCCAGATTTCTTTCGCAGTCTCATATGCCGAGACGCGAGAGAACTCTGTTTGTGATAAGGCATTAAATAAAGCATTAATTCCCTTGCCATTGTAAGAAGATATATCAATCTCTTCCTTGGTCCATTTCGACCTAGGTTTGATGGTGCGAACATCACCAATAATTTCAGTTGGATTAGTCCATCCTAATTCAATTGATTGCCACACCCGTTCGTCGATGGAAATTAAAAAGGCTTTCATCCGTACTTTCCAGTACGCATAATTTGTTCCATCGAAGAACGGAGGTCTGTTGATGTTTCCACCTTCAACCATTGTTTACAACCCTATTCCTGCTCTGATACCACTTGTTGGGTTATATATAATTGGATCTAAATAGGAGAAAAAACACATAGAGGGGGGTGAATAGGTGTAAACAATAAACACTCAAAAATCTTTGCGATATAAACCCAATGCGGAAAAATAAATAACACGCAGAGATTTTTACGTGGAAAACTCCAAACCGGAGTAAAAAACCACGGGACCGATAACACGGTGAAATCCACTAGAATTAAACACGTACAAGGTGATATACCGTACTCATAGACGACTCAACCTTTTCGATACGCTCCTAGTTGATCTTCTCCGCTCGCTCCACGACGCTTCTCGAATCCACGATTTGCGTCCAACGCCGAATCCACGGCGTCCAACGTCGAGTCCACGACGTCCGACCGAATCCACGGTCTTCACCCAGTAGCACGCTTCGAATCCACGAACGTACCTCGCTCCGAATCCACGAGAGCGGTAGCACCTTGAATCCACAAGGCCACGCGAGTCCACGCGCCGATTTTGGGGTAAATCGTTGTTTTTTGGGTGGTGATGATCCGCCGAATACTTAGATTAGAAATAGATCGGAAATACCATCTAAGTATTCATTGATTTGATTTTACTCAAAATGTGAGTATGAAAACCTAGAATCAAATCAATCAATATAGATGAAGAAACATAAGATAGAATCTATGATTTCCTTTCTTCTCTATATGTGGATCATAAGGCCGTATAAAAGATGACGACTTCTTTTTCGATTATATGGATTTTCCTTAGAAAAAGAAATCATAGGGTCTATTTATAGGTTAGAAACCCTTGGAAGAAGATAAGATGAAAAAAACTATCCTTTTCTGGAATTTTTACATGACGACGATCCGGATCGAAGTTCGGCGATCCGATTGCAGTAGCAAGAAAAACAGTTTTCCAGAAAAAAAGAAGGTTCGGGATCCAGATCGAAGTGCCTGATCCGGATCGTTCATGACAGTTACCAACATCAACGTTCGGGATCCGGATTGTGCCTGATCCTATCCGGATCGCTCAAATAAAATGGTAAACCCAGTGTTCGGGATCCGGATCAAGGAAGCTACGATCCGGATTGAACTGGTGTATGAACGAACAACCTTCGGGACCGGATTGCAGTCTGATCCGGATCCTGAACATGTCCCATGTCCAGTTTTTGATATTTATGCAATACAAGTTCATCCAAGTGTTTCTACACTATAAGAAGTATTCGGATCACCAAAGATATTAAGTTAAACATACCTGATCCTTTTGAATTCTTTTTTCTTGAGATTGAGTTATATGATCCCCTTCTTTACCTTCAATCTTCAAGACTTAACGAATTCACGAAAATCCGCCACTTAAATTCCGTAACACAGCCCGCCAATTTTGGAGGAATCCAACCACCAGAATTGATAATCCGGAGTCTAAACAGCCGACACTAGGCGAGCAACTCCTCAGATTCCCAAGGTTCCACGAGTTGAGAGCACCGAAACAACTCTAGCCAGAAAGAGTATACAGTCGAACATCACCGCAGCCCCAGCACAAAACCGAAACACACATCTATCGTAGGGTTGAAAGAACAGGAAAGAAACCTATGAAACCATCTCCAAAATCTCCAAGACGGGTACCAAAATATTCCTCTTGAGTCTAGATGAAATCAGCCTTTACACTTCAAAATCATGCACAAAAGGCCCAAAAAAACCCATAAACATCAAACTATATCCCGAACTCCGCACTAGCCTGTCACGCCCCGAGGACCATCAATTTGGACAGATCGGGCGCGCTAACAAACCCGCAATCGGGCATGACCTTCAAGACCAAAGGAACGGTTCATTCCAACAATCACAGTTTAGTGTACAGAAAGAGTAATCAATCATAAGAACTAAACTATGAAATTTAAACTTCATTCATTCCACAAACAGTTAGATGATGATGAAAGATACCATACTTGAGCGAAAAGTAAACTTGCTTATGTTCAAACTCTCTTTAACATACAACTACTACATAAAATTACAACTTCTTTTTTTTTTCCAAAATTGAAACTTAAACATTTAATGTTTACAAGTTCCTCACATACAGTTCGCTTACAATAATAATCTCCATATAATGCAGGCTACACTAGACTTCTAGGTCGCTACTCTGCTGGGGCCCTTGCCGCTGTCGCGTGCCTCGCTCGATGTCCTGGACTGTGGTGATGTCCCCCAAACGGTGTGAGAACTACAACGAAATTCCCAATGGGTTCAACCACCGAGCAAAAATGCTCCTGCAAACCGCTTAGTTCTAAAGGAACAATATAATAGAAACTAAATACAGT
>CM055064.1:50752841-50789505 GCA_029204045.2 Tillandsia leiboldiana | reverse complement strand
ATCTTTCTTTCTTGAGATTGAGTTATATGATCCACCTTCTCTTTACCTTCAATCTTCAGACTTAACCGAATTCACGAAATACGCCAACTTAAATTCCGTAACAATCTCCCCCTTTGGCGGTTTCGTGACAAAACATAGATCCACTCAAGAAAATTCAAAAGATATTTTTGTTGCTATCACCATACAACAAAAATTTACAATGGAGATCCAAAATAAATACATGAGTTAAACTCCTAAAACAGACTCTAGACTTAGACATCTGTACTCTCTGCAAAAGAAATCATTCTTGACAAAAGAAATCGTTAGATACCTCAAGAATTTATATCATTCAAAACCACCTACAGAGATGAAGTTTATACTCATTTATACTTACCATGACTTTATACATTCAGATATGTAATTGATCATAGTTAAAACACCAACATATCTTCTATGCATCAAAATCAAATGTCATGTTTAGTGAACATCAACTTGTTAGTTATATTACATGCCCAAATAGTTAGTCGAATAGTTAGTCGAGGCATGCATTCAAACACAAATGAAAACCAAAAGTTGAAGTTCTACTTACCTTTCAAGTTGAGGTTATACTTACCTCCATAGTTTTCAAGTTTCTTTGTATCACAAATTGTATCATTGTTTATACTCTCTCTCACTCTCTCCTTTTTTGTCACAAAAGTTAGCCAAAAATTACCAAAATGGAGAGAATAGTTAACAGTTCATACCAAAAGTTTGAGAACTAAAACTAAAAACTAAAACGTAAAACCTGCAAAAAAAAGTTAAAAATCTGAAGTTCCTGCACAAGAGAATTATAGACAAACGATTCAAGCATCTGATTCTGAGTCATCCGAGGCGCTGTATCCCATTTTCGAGAACATTTTCTGCATTACTTCTTCATTGACGAGACCGTCTTAGTTAATGTGATTTGGGACGCTGTGATTATTTCGAGTTCTTCGGAGATTCGCCTCTGCTCTTTGGTGTTTGCTCCTGTTGAAAAGACGTCTCTGTTGCTGTTTGTAGATGGAGGTTATTGATGCTTCATCATCTGCTCCTGGTGCTTGATGTGATGGCGAGGCAGAGGTGCCTGCACAAGGTTTCTTTGTAGAGGAAGGAGTCGAAGTGACATGAGGCAATTTGTGAAGAGACTTCACAATTGTTGATTCATCTATCATCCCCCAACAGTGTTGATATGATGTCGAGCTGATATCAATCTTAAACTTTTTCAAGATCCTCATGATGATCAATGGGAATGGAAGTCCGTTCAGTAGGATGCGGATGCTAACATATCTAGACATTCTATTCCAAATTATGTACGGGATGTTCATGTTCAACCCTACGGCCTCAGAAGGATGACCTAGAGATATAAGAACAGCATTCTATCCCATCTCAATACCTTTGTCTGCAAGTTAGGGAGAATGTTGTAACACGTGATGAAGTTAAGAAATCGGTACTCAAGCCGAAGTTGTTTGGATTTTATAGATTTACCATCTGCTGATTCAGTTCCTTCCAAACAAATTCCTTCTATCACGGTTTGCCACATGGCATTCGTCAAACTTCTTCCCATCAAATAGTTGATCCCCGATCTGTTTGATTCCATTCCTAGGACCTCGCCGATTAACTGCGGAGTGATTGTTAGTCTCATCCCTTGGATGTTTGTGTAGAATTGCATCGAACCAAGTTCATCTTCCTGAAGATGTCTTGCATTTGTGTAAAAGGTTCTTACACGATACAAACAATATCCAAGTAATTCCGGGAATCGGCAGACTTGAATAAGATTAGTTCGTTCAATTAAAATCCCAAACTCTGGTGAGTGATTTCGGAGAGCTTCAATGTTGACATGTCGTTCACCGATGCATTCACGATGTTCAAAAGCTCTAAGGCGATCAGTGTTAACGAACACTTCTTCCATGCGGGCGGGGAGTCAGGAGCTATTGGTTTGCTAACATCAGCATTTCGTGCTCGTCCAAAGCGTCGAGCTAGTCTCTTCCTCTTCACCGAGATGGACGGGGCAGTCATAGGTGCTTTTCAGTGTCCATTGCAGTTTTTCTTTCGAAACAACAGAGGTTTCTGTGTCGATTTTACAGGATGTGTTTCATCATCTGACAACTCATCCCAATTGACCTCATCCTTTTCTGGTTCAGTTCTGAATCTTCAAGTTGAACACATTCTCTTTACGAAACGGTTTCTTTGCCCTCTTTAATTATTGTTGCTCGAGTATGTACCATCGCAACAAGAAGAACTATGATCCATGTGAATGCCATTGCTGCAATGCTTGTGAAAAGAAATCCTGTGAGCAACAACTCAAGAACACGAAAAAATTGTTAATTTTCAAAAATTAGAAAAATTGTACCCAAACAATCATTATCGTGTAGAGAGACTAAGAATCAAATTAGTTTTGCAAAAAGAATTTTAAAAATAGATCAATCGCATGATTTTCGAAAATTCCCATTATATGCCCTAAAACCGAAATTTTTGAAATCGAAGGCCAAAAATCCGTTTATCTTGAGAATACCTAGCATATAATCAAAACTAATCTACCCAGAGTTCTTATTTCAAAAGAAATTTGATCAAAAACCATCCACAAACGAAATAGATACAAGAATTTCATCACGTTTTGAGGAAGAATATGAAAAACTGTGAAAAACCGAGATTTTGATCAATAAAACTTACTTGGAATCGAAGAACTTGAGTTTGAAAGCTTCCAAGATGGATGAAATCTAGAGAGAGAAGCTCTGGAAACTTTGGAACAAAAGATTGGAGTAAAAGAAATCAAAACCCTTTTGTTCTATATAAACCCTAGCCGCGATCCGGATCAGTTCGTGATTACGATCCGGATCGGCTACCCGCAGAGAAAATCTGCGTTCGGGATCCGGATCGGCAAGTCCAATCCGGATCGTCTGCCCGCAGAAGAATATCTGCGTTCGGGATCCGGATCGGCAGGTCCAATCCGGATCGGCTCCAACTTTTTCTTTAGAAAATTTCAGAGAAATTCTAGAAAAACCAGAAAAAGATTGTAAGCACTTTTGTGTATCAACTTTAAACGAAAATCATCGTTTCATACAACAAGAAATAGATTATGCCAAATCTATCAATAACATCCAACAAATGAAACGAAAATTTATAAAAATTAAATCCCTTAAGTTGAACAACTTCAATTACATCTAACTTGATCTTATGAGTACTGCTTTTATCAAATCATCAATTCGGTAAAGAAAATGAAATACAAAGATCAATAGATGTCTAAATCCCATGATAAGTTAGATAATATATCTAGTCAATTTATTGAAGAGAGTGGCTCTTTGAGCATCTTTCATTAAAATTCCCACCTTATACCAACATTGAAATTTTGACAGAGTCAAGTATTTCAACATGCATTTTATTTAATCAAACTTGAAAAACCTGCTTGGTATACATGTGGTAGCTGCACACAGTACTCGGACGACCGAGGTGTAGCTCTTTCCTCCATGTGGTGGTAGTTTTCACACTCCTCATTGGGATGTAACTCTTTCCATATCTTTTGAGGCATAATACTTTTTCTTGGACTCCCCCTCAATTGGCTATCAATTATTTTAAGATATAAAGTATTCAGCCAAATATTGATCTCGATTTCATACTCGACTAAATAGTCAATAAGATAAAAACTATACCAGAGATCATCGAGAGAGAAATTGACTTTGATCAAAACAAAGATGAGTTAATTGACATAAATGATCATTGCATCAAATGAAATATTATGACAGTCTAAAGCATAATAGATTTCTAAATATATAAAAGGATGCAGTTAAAGTCAATCAAAACTAATGCTCATTAATGTTCGATACTAAGCATAGTAATGAACAAAAACACAAAAACAAAACCTAACCTAAACAAAGTTTCAAAAACGGTTATTTCAGGGAAAGCATTCCATTGCTTTACGCAAATGAATAAACGTTTTTGATCCAAAGGTTTGTTAACAAGTCAGCTAATTGACTTCAGTTGAAATGTAGGAAATCTGAAGAATATTTGATTCAACTAGCTCTCTAAGAAAATGATATCTAAGTTCAATGTGTTTTGTTCTAGAGTGCAACACAGGGTTTTTTGAAATGTTTATAGCACTAGTGTTGTCACATAAAACAGTTACCGAACGTTGCTGAAATCCGGAAGTCGCTCAACCACGCTTTTCATCCAAATGAGTTGAGTTGAACAACTACCCGCTGAGATGTATTCCGCTTCGGCAGTCGAGAGTGCAATGCAGTTTGCTTTTTACTATGCCATGCAACAAGATAATGGCCAAGATAAAAACATGCACCACTCGTACTTTTCCGATCATCCACAGATCCTGCCCAATCGGCATCTGAGTATCCAATAATATCTAGACTTGTTCCCATAGGATACCAAATTCTGAAATTAATGGTTCCTTTGATGTACCGGATGATCCGTTTCACCGCTTTCAGGTGAACCTCCTTTGGTGCTGATTGATATCTCGCGCAAATCCCAACACTAAGGCGGGCGACTAGCTGTGAGGTAAAGTAGACTTCCAATCATGCTGCGATAAAGTTTCTCGTCTACATTCTCACTAAGAGATTCACTTCCTAATCCCTTATTGCTAGTTCCCATAGGAGTAGGAAAATCTTTAGAATTTTCTAATCCGAATTTCTTTACCAACTCCTTTGCATACTTGGATTGACACAGATGGATGCCTTCACCATTTTGTTTCACTTGCAATCCAAGAAAGTATGTCAGTTCCCCCATCATAGACATCTCAAATTCGCTTTCCATGGTTTCTGCGAATTTAGAAGCATCATTATCCTTTGTTGCTCCAAACACAATGTCATCGACATAGATTTGTGCAACAATGAAGTTATTTGATAATGCTTCACAAAGAGAGTCCGATCTGCTCCCCCTCGAGTATAGCCCTTCTCCAAAAGGTGCTTTGTCAACCTTTCGTACCACGCTCGCGGTGCTTGTTTTAAACCGTAAAGAGCCTTTTTTCAAACGAAAAATATGGTTAGGTAGTTTACAGTCTACAAAACCTTTCGGTTGAGCCACATAAACTTCCTCATTTAAAAACCCATTTAAAAACGCGCTCTTAACGTCCATTTGAAAGAGTTTTATTTTAAAGTGACAAGCAATAGCGAATAAGATACGAATGGACTCGAGTCTAGCTACAGGGGCGAACGTTTCATCAAAGTCTATACCTTCTATTTGAGAGTAGCCTTGAGCAACTAAACGTGCTTTGTTCCTGATGATGGTACCATCCTCATTTTCTTGTTCTTGAAAATCCATTTAGTACCGATCACATTGTGTTGCTTCGGAGGCGTCGTTAATTCCCAGACTTTGTTGCATTCAAACTGATGGAGCTCTTCCTGCATTGCTTCAATCCAGTAGTCATCCTGAAGAGCTTCATCGACATTCTTTGGTTCGATCATGGGAAACGTAACAGGCGAATCCACAAACCAACTGTCTCCGAGTTTTGACTCCTTCTTGTGGGTCTCCAATGATGTTTGATTCAGGATGATCCTTGGAGATGCGTAACGTTTGTTGTAATGGAGTACTCGGAGGTACATGAGATGATTCCTGCACATCAGATAAACTTGAAGAACCATTAGATGCATCATTAATATTGGAAGTATTATCATGAGAAGATGCACTTACAGGAGTATCATCATCAAGAGAGATATCAGGGGTAGATTTATCAGATGCAAAGTGGAAAGCTTCATCTACTTTAACATTTATAGATTCTATGATCATTTTAGATTCCAAGTTAAATACCCGATATGCTCTACTATTTGTAGAATACCCCAAGAAAATCCCTTCGTCACTTCGAGAGTCAAACTTTCCAAGATTTTTGCGGTCACGTAAAATGTAACACCGACTCCCGAAGATACGAAAATATTTGATGTTGGGTTTTCTACAACACCATAGTTCATATGGTGTATTTAACATTCCCGGGCGCAAATAAACTCGATTAATAACATAGATTGCAGTGTTCACAGCTTCAGCCCAAAAATGTAGCGGTAAATTCCGGCTGTGAAGCATAACACGTGCCATCTCTTGTACAACCCTGTTTTTGCGCTCGACAACACCATTCTGTTGAGGTGTATAGGGTGCTGAGAATTCATGCTTAATGCCGTTGGAAGTGCAAAAATAAATGAAATTAGAGTTTATGAATTCTCCACCTCTATCACTTCTAACACGAATGATCTTTTCATTCTTTTCAATCATAATACGAAGGCAAATCTCGTGAAAGAATCAAAAGTATCAGCTTTCTCTTTTAAAAATGCTACCCAAGAATACCGAGAGAAATCATCAACCAATAAGAAAATATACCATTTACCTCCCAAGGATGGTTGACGTGTCGGCCCCATAAGATCCATATGCAATAATTCCAAGGGCCGTTTGGTACCGACGTGATTCAAGGATGAAAGAAGAATTCACCTTTGCGTACCCAAACCTTTCGAGTTTTGGTGTACGTCGGAAATGATTGAGAGGTTGATACCTTTGGTGAAAGCGTCTTATTTGATCCATTGCTTTTCCTTGACGTCGTCGTTTTGTTTGATGAACTACCGAGGCTCTTTTCCTTCAAAGAATTTGCATTTGATTTCCGAGGAATCACCCTTTTGGTAGTTGTTGTAAGAAGTGCTTGAGTTGACCGTTTGGCTCCCATCTTGCAATTTCTCCTTATGTGCCCTGCAAAATTACAACGAAAACATACCTTAGTGCTTGACGATTCCGAGGAGGGTGAAGTAGGCTTGTTGTCGTTGCTTGTCGTGAATTCCGGTGTCGGAGGAGGAGATACCGACTGAGGCACAAAAACTGCCCAACCGAACTAAAATTGTCTTCAGTTCGATTGTATCCGAGGCCGAACTTGTTTGATTGACCAAGACCAAGAAGCTTATCCAACTTACTCCTTCCTGATGAAAATCGCTGTAAGTCATCCTTGAGTTGGAGAATGGTCTCTGTCATTTCCAATTTTTCCTGTCGAGCCTCGCCGTTGAGCTTCAAGAAGTAATTCGCTTTGTTCACCATATCTATATAATTCTTCTCGAATTGCTCATTGGACTCTTGAAGGGAAACATTTGCTTTTATCAGATTATCCCTTTCCACTTCAAGATCGATCGAGAGAGAAGTTACCCTTTTTACTTCTTCTTCGAGATCCTGCAATCTCCCTCTCAACCCCTTGTTTTGCTTAGCCAGTTTCTTTGAATCCCTCAAAAGTCTGTGATAGGCTAGAGCAAAATCTTCACCTTCCGAATCATCCGATTCATTGTCCGTTGCATTCTTTTCAACAGTGGAGTTGGACAATGACTCGGATGTACTTGCCATTAAGCACATGAAGGGTGAAGATGTGGACGCGTGGAACACTGTTGCGTTGTCTTCTTCATCACTTGACGATGACTCATTTGACGATGAGGTGTCATCCCAAGTGACGGCTTGCATCGCCTTCTTCTTGGACGGATTCTTATTTGGACATTCCGTTGAGATATGGCCGTATCCTCGGCACTTGAAGCATTGGACTTGTCCTTCTGTGCTTTTCTTATCCTTAGAAAAACCCTCTTGCTTTCTTGACTTGTAACTTGAAGAACCCTTGCCTTTCTTCCACTTTTCGAAGGATGGAGTTTTGCTTGAATTACCCCTTCGAAAATTTCGGCGAAACTTCCTTGTCAAGAGAGCGAGCTGCTTCTCAATGTCCTCCATAGATAGGTTCTCGTCATCGCCTGAGGAGGATGAATTCGCATCTTCTTCTTTTGTTGTTTTCAACGCATAACCTGAAGACTTAGAAGAGGATGCCTTTCCCGAAGAATAGTTAGTAGGAAATGTCATTTCATATGTTTGTAAAGAACCAACTAATTCTTCTACACGGATTTCGTCCGGGTGTTTAATAGTTTCAATGGCTGTAACCTTGGAACGAAATCTTTCAGGAAGAGTTCTTAATATTTTTCTTACAATTTTAAATTCTGGAATCTTCTCTCCCAAGTTAGCACATGAGTTTACGATGTCTTGCAATCGTGTGTAATAGTCTGTGAACGATTCATTTTCTGCCATGAAAATAGAGTCAAACTTGCTCGTAAGTATTTGCAGTTTCTGAATCTTCACAAGGTTAGTTCCTTCATGCGTAACTTGAAGAACATCCCAGATTTCTTTCGCAGTCTCATATGCCGAGACGCGAGAGAACTCTGTTTGTGATAAGGCATTAAATAAAGCATTAATTCCCTTGCCATTGTAAGAAGATATATCAATCTCTTCCTTGGTCCATTTCGACCTAGGTTTGATGGTGCGAACATCACCAATAATTTCAGTTGGATTAGTCCATCCTAATTCAATTGATTGCCACACCCGTTCGTCGATGGAAATTAAAAAGGCTTTCATCCGTACTTTCCAGTACGCATAATTTGTTCCATCGAAGAACGGAGGTCTGTTGATGTTTCCACCTTCAACCATTGTTTACAACCCTATTCCTGCTCTGATACCACTTGTTGGGTTATATATAATTGGATCTAAATAGGAGAAAAAACACATAGAGGGGGGTGAATAGGTGTAAACAATAAACACTCAAAAATCTTTGCGATATAAAACCCAATGCGGAAAAATAAATAACACGCAGAGATTTTTACGTGGAAAACTCCAAACCGGAGTAAAAAAACCACGGGACCGATAACACGGTGAAATCCACTAGAATTAAACACGTACAAGGTGATATACCGTACTCATAGACGACTCAACCTTTTCGATACGCTCCTAGTTGATCTTCTCCGCTCGCTCCACGACGCTTCTCGAATCCACGATTTGCGTCCAACGCCGAATCCACGGCGTCCAACGTCGAGTCCACGACGTCCGACCGAATCCACGGTCTTCACCCAGTAGCACGCTTCGAATCCACGAACGTACCTCGCTCCGAATCCACGAGAGCGGTAGCACCTTGAATCCACAAGGCCACGCGAGTCCACGCGCCGATTTTGGGGTAAATCGTTGTTTTTTGGGTGGTGATGATCCGCCGAATACTTAGATTAGAAATAGATCGGAAATACCATCTAAGTATTCATTGATTTGATTTTACTCAAAATGTGAGTATGAAAACCTAGAATCAAATCAATCAATATAGATGAAGAAACATAAGATAGAATCTATGATTTCCTTTCTTCTCTATATGTGGATCATAGGCCGTATAAAAGATGACGACTTCTTTTTCGATTATATGGATTTTCCTTAGAAAAAGAATCATAGGGTCTATTTATAGGTTAGAAACCCTTGGAAGAAGATAAGGATAAAAAACTATCCTTTTCTGGAATTTTTACATGACGACGATCCGGATCGAAGTTCGGCGATCCGGATTGCAGTAGCAAGAAAAACAGTTTCCAGAAAAAAAGAAGGTTCGGGATCCAGATCGAAGTGCCTGATCCGGATCGTTCATACAGTTCACCAAACATCAACGTTCGGGATCCGGATTGCAAGGCCTGATCCGGATCGCTCAAATAAAATGGTAAACCCAGTGTTCGGGATCCGGATCAAGGAAGGCTACGATCCTGATTGAACTGGTGTATGAACGAACAACCTTCGGGATCCGGATTGCAAGGTCTGATCCGGATCCTGAACATGTCCCATGTCCAGTTTTTGATATTTATGCAATTACAAGTTCATCCAAGTGTTTCTACACTATAAGAAGTATTCGGATCACCAAAGATATTAAGTTAAACATACCTGATCCTTTTGAATTCTTTTTTCTTGAGATTGAGTTATATGATCCAACCTTCTTTACCTTCAATCTTCAAGACTTAACCGAATTCACGAAATACGCCAACTTAAATTCCGTAACACAGCCCGCCAATTTTGGAGGAAATCCAACCCACCAGAAATGTGATAATCCGGAGTCTAAACAGCCGACACTAGGCGAGCACACTCCTCAGATTCCCAAGGTTCCAACGAGTTGAAGAGCACCCGAAACAACTCTAGCCAGAAAGAGTAGACAGTCGAACATCACCGCAGCCTCCAGCACAAAACCGAAACACACATCTATCGTAGGGGATGAAAGAACAGGAAAGAAACCTATGAAAACCATCTCCAAAATCTCCAAGACGGGTACCAAAATATTCCTCTGTGAGTCTAGATGAAAATCAAGCCTTTACACTTCAAAATCCATGCACAAAAGGCCCAAAAAACCCATAAACATCAAACTATATCCCGAACTCCGCACTAGCACTGTCACGCCCCGAGACCATCAATTTGGACAGATCGGGCGCGCTAACAAACCCGCCAATCGGGCATGACCTTTCAAGACCCGAAAGGAACGGTTCATTCCAACAATCACAGTTTAGTGTACAGAAAGAGTAATCAATCAGAGAACTAAACTATGAAATTAAAACTTCCATTCATTCAACAAACAGTTAGATGATGATGAAAGATACCATACTTGAGCGAAAAGTTAAACTTGCTTATGTTACAACTCTCTTTAACATACAACTACTACATAAAATTACAACTTCTTTTTTTTTTCCAAAATGAAACTTAAAACATTTAATGTTTACAATGTTCCTCACATACAATTTCGCTTAAAATAATAAATGCTCCATAATAATGCAGGCGACACTAGACTTCTAGGTCGCTAATCTGCTGGGCCCTTGCCGCTGTCGCGTGCCTCGCTCGATGTACCTGGACCTGTGGTGATGTCACCCAAACGGTGTGAGAACTACAACGAAATTCCCAATGGGTTCAACCACCGAGCAAAAATGTCCTGCACCGCTTAGTCTAAAGGAAGCAATATAATAGAAACTAAATACAGTATTGAAAGCTGTAAATTCTATCTAATATGCTCAATAACTCTACCTTGCCATAACACGATATTATGTCGTTCCAAGGTACCACTCTAGCCAAACCTCTTACTTGACCCATCACTTTCTTTATTTTCTTTGTGCTTTAATTAAAGTTGCTAAACCCTCGGAGAATCTTGCCCAAAAGGTCCCAGCCCGGCAGACACGCTACCATAAGACAAGATCTCTAAGGTTGTCGATAACACCTCAAATGTTACCCCGTCCGACGAGAAAAACGTGCCACATGGGTCACTGCCCGGGAGAGGGACACTGCCCGTGTAAAGTTATTATAGGATCCACAAGGATCTAAATAGGTACTATCAAACAACTAGAGGGGGGGTGAATAGGTGTAATACTTAAAAACTCAATCTCAGTGCAAAATAAAAACCAATGCGGAAAATAAAAACAGCACACCGAGATTTACGTGGAAACTCCAATCCAGGAGAAAAACCACGGGACCAACACGCAATAACAATCCACTAAGAATAGAAGAATAACAAGGTGATTACCGACTCCACGGACTCAACCCCTCCTTCAGCTTCTTCGGACCTTGCGCTGACCGGTTGGATATCCGCGCAATAACAATCCCTAAGAAAAGAAGAATAACAAGGTGATTACCGTCTCCACGGATTTAACCCCTCCTTCAATTTCTTGGACCTCGCGCTCCACCGTTTTGCCCGTCCACTGCTCACGTTCGAATCCACGAACGCACGCTTCGAATCCACGAAACGCCTTTAGCACACCGAATCCACGATGCCACGTCGAATCCACGACGCAAACTCAGTCGATAAGAATATTGACTTCGATGGTGATCCTTTGCTTAGATTATCAATGAAGAACCGTAGAAGAAATCTCTAAGCAAAGATTAGATCAATTCGACCAAAGATATGTTCTTGAAGGAACCATCGAATTGACCTAAAAGAGGCTATTAAGAAGAACAATGAAAACCTAGCCTCTAGGGTTGCTCTCAAATGTTTTATAAAAAGATCGGCCGTAGCACCCCCGTTTTTGAGAAACCCTAAATGTCTATTTATAGGTTAGAAACCTTTGGAAAGAGATAAGAATCAAAAACATACCTTATCTGGAAATTTTCAGGACGGCGATCCGGATCGGATTTACTGCGATCCGGATCGTCGTAACGAGATTGACGATTCCAGAAAACCAAGGGTTCGGGATCCGGATTGCATTGCCCGATCCGGATCGTTCATACAAATCAGAAAACTTAACATTCGGGATCCGGATCGAAAATTGCATGGATCCGGATCGAAGTCTTGTATGAAGCAACAACCTTCGGGATCCGGATCGTTGGCTCTGATCCGGATCCTGAACAAGTCCGAACACCAGTTTTTGATTATTATGCAATTAAAAGTTTATCCAAGTGTTTCTACACTATAAGAAAGTATTCGGATCACCACAAATATTTAGTTAAACATACCTGATCCTCTTGAATACTTTCTTCTTGAGATTGATGTAACTGATCCACAATTCTTCAACTTCAATCTTCAAGACTCAAGACACTGAGTGTCAACTTGAGCTTTTGTTGAATCTTCTCTAAGTCCTTGAATGCTGATTGACAATTTGATCACTTCAAGACTCCGACTCAACTGACTTGACTCACGAAATATGCCAACACCAAAAATGCCGTAACAATCTCCCCCTTTGACAATTTCGTGACAAAACCCAAAAGTACATAAAAGCGCTCAAGTCACTCATCTTAAACCAAAAAGTCGAAACTCAATGTCATCACCAAAACATTGATTTTCTTTGCGTGAAAGATCCAATAAATACAAAATTACATTTGAACCAAACAGTCCTAGAACATACTCTATGACTTAGGACTTGGAGTCTTAAAGTGATGTAATTCCTGCAAAAACAAAACTCCAAACAAAATCAAACGTTAGTCGTTAGAAATGAGAATCCTACATTTGATCCGTCTTCCATTTGGTTCTTTTGTTTTTTCTTTGTCTCCCCCTATCTTGAGCATCTCTAACATGTTCTCCATGTTCTTCCCCTTTGTGATACGATCATCATTTTCCGTTCTCCCCCTATCTCGATGATCTCATCTCTGTCTCCCCCTATTTCTCTTCTCCCCCTTTTTGTCACAAATTGTCAAACAATGAACATACTAGACAAAAGGAAATCACTAACAGCATTAGTTCATAGAGAAAGAGAGATAAAAGCTCAGTTCCGGTATATAACAGAAATGCAGATTGCGTACCTGTACCAGAAAGCAAAAATCAAATAATTTCTTGAAACAAATCCAGATTTTGGAATCTTTGAATTACCGATTTGTATTCAATCAAGAGAACAATTTAAGTGCTTTAAACAATGAATTCACACAGATGCCATTCAATCCAATTAATTTCACAAAAATTAAAAAGATTTACTGCAAAATCATGAAAAATAAAGGTAAAACATTATAAACCGTTTTTCATGTTATATTCATCAAACACAAGTCATCAAAAATAATCTTGAGATCCAAACTCTATCAAGATGTAACGGATTTACAAAGATGACTTACGGAGATTTCCAAATGACATCAATTCTGAATTTTTACCCTTTCAAATTTGAGATAAGCACTAAAATACCTAAGGGTGGCTCTTTGAGCATCTTTCAACTATTCCACCTTATACCAACCAGGAGATTGTTCAAAATATAAGAGTTTTGCATATAAATCTCCAAATGCTTCAACTAAAGATTTTCTCATAAAATACTATCAAGCATCCATAACATGTGGTAGCTTCACACACAAACCGGACGACCGGGGTGGCAGCTCTTTCCAGCATGTGGTGGTAGTTTTCACACTCCTTTCGGATGTAACTCTTTCCACATCTTTCATAATTCAATTATATACCCTTGTAAGAAGGCAATCTCTTACGTGAAAGAATTAAATCCCAAATTTTAGTCAATCGGTTGTCTCATGTTTATCACAAAGAACTCACACAACCGAGATAGATTAAGCATCTGAAGATCACACATGATTTCTAAAATTTGATGCTTATAATATCAAAAACTCCTATAATGAAGTATCTTCAAGATTATGATTAAGGAGTAAAGTTGATAATCCAAATAAAATTAATTTGGAGTGAATAAAAGTGAAGCCCTTTTTATTCAATGCACTTGTTCAGTAAAAACCCTTTTGTTCAAAAATAAAGTATAAAAACGAAGAGCATTGAAAAACATGTAATGCAAAGATTAAGAAAGATATGAAGGGAAAACCAATCAAAGCATTACATACAGTCATAAGCTAATTAGAACTTAAGACAAGGAAAGATATCACCTTTCCGAATCCAAAATCGCTGGATTTTGGGTTGTCTTGATTCGTCGTGGCCGGGGGTTGTCCGCTTTGACTGTTGGTCCACCTTAGGTCTTTGCCTCGTAGTGATCCACTTGTATGATTGATGTTGTGGCTCGGACCTTTGGTGGGTTGAGTGAACTCCTTTGACTTGATGTGTCTTTTGATTCCGTTGAGTTCGCTCCGTAGATGAAGTTGCCGAAGAATTTTTCTTTCTCTTTTTCGGGCAATTCTTCACCAAATGTCCTTCAAGTCCACACAAGAGACAAGTTCTTCCTTTCAATTTCATTGTGGAACTTGAAGCATTCACAGTTTGGTTCTTTTTGAATCCCAAACCAACCTTGCTTGTTTGACCTAATCCGGACATACATTCAAGTTTCTTGGAACCGGTTGAAATCCTTTGTATGTCGGATTTAAGTTGATAAACTTGCTTGGTCAATGCTTGATTGGTGACATGTATTTCCTCAAACTGCTTTTCAAGAAAATCAATCTTGTTAATATGGGAATTAACGACCGTTTCCGATTGATTTATCTTTTCTTGGAGGATTTTATTATTATCCAATAAAAGCTCTCGTTCCTCCTCGAGATCATGAAGTTTGATCTTTAAAGCATGATTCTCGTCTTGATCTTCAAGTCGTTGCTTTCTCAACTTCTTGATATGTTTGGCCATCTTCTTAGATTCCGCAAGAAGTTGTTGATATGCCTCAACGAGTTCTTCCTCGTCCGACTCCCCCTCACTTGATGACTCTCCGCCGGTTGTTGATGTTTCATACAAAATCAAAGGAGTAGAGTCAGTGACTAATGATGATAAACAATTATTAGAAGAGGGAAAATGAGAGGCATGAGAAGCAACGATTTTTTCCTCTTTACTTGAGGTCGATTCATTAGAAGTAGAATCGTCCCAAGTTTTCGCTTGCAAAGCCTTCTTTTTATATGATTTCGGAGAAGGACAATTCGTTGAAAAATGGCCGTAGCCTTTGCATCGATAGCATTGGATTTCCCCTTCGAAATCATCTTTTTCTTTTTCTTTAGAAGGTTTTGCAAAGCTTTTGAGGTTAGAGGATTTAGAACCCGATGATCCTTTAGAAGGTTTCGTGGATGAAGATCCATCGGTTCGATTCTTCCAAAATTTCCGACGAAATTTCTTTACGATCCGCGCCAATTGTTCTTCAAAATCGGCAAAAGAGATTTCATCGTCGGAACTTGATTCGCTATCTTCTTCCTTTGTTGATTTGAATGCAATACCTGTAAGCTTAGAAGAAGACTTGGAAGAAACTTGATTAGTAGGAAAAGTCATTTCATAAGTTTGCAAAGCACCTACTAATTCCTCTACACTCATCTCATCCGGATGACTAACGGTTTCAATGGCGGTAACCTTTGCCCTAAACCGTTCCGGAAGAGTCCGAAGTATCTTTCTTACAATTTTCGACTCCGGGATCTTTTCTCCTAAATTAGCACATGTATTTATTACATCTTGAAGTCTAGTGTAATAATCTGTAAACAATTCATGCTCTTCCATATGAATAGAGTCAAATTGACTTGTAAGCATCTGGAGCTTTTGAATTTTTACAAGATTAGTACCCTCATGTGTAATTTTGAGAATATCCCAAATTTCCTTCGCGGATTCACACGCGGAAATTCTTGTAAATTCAGTCGAGGAAAGAGAATTAAATAGAGCGTTCATACCTTTCCCATTGTAAGAAGATCTTTCAAATTCCTCTTTGGACCATCTAGAGCGAGGTTTTGGGGTAGTAGAATTTCCTACTTCCTCAACAGGATGCACCCAACCGCATTCCACGGATTGCCATACCCGCTCATCAATTGCGATGAGAAAAGCTCTCATCCGCACTTTCCAATAAGCATAATTAGTCCCATCAAAAAGAGGAGGTCTATAAATATTACCACTTTCACCCAACATGATAGATAAACCTAAAACCCGCTCTGATACCACTTGTAAAGTTATTATAGGATCCACAAGGATCTAAATAGGTACTATCAAACAACTAGAGGGGGGGTGAATAGGTGTAATACTTAAAAACTCAATCTCAGTGCAAAATAAAAACCAATGCGGAAAATAAAAACAGCACACCGAGATTTACGTGGAAACTCCAATCCAGGAGAAAAACCACGGGACCAACACGCAATAACAATCCACTAAGAATAGAAGAATAACAAAGTGATTACCGACTCCACGGACTCAACCCCTCCTTCAGCTTCTTCGGACCTTGCGCTGACCGGTTGGATATCCGCGCAATAACAATCCCTAAGAAAAGAAGAATAACAAGGTGATTACCGTCTCCACGGATTTAACCCCTCCTTCAATTTCTTGGACCTCGCGCTCCACCGTTTTTTCCCGTCCACTGCTCACGTTCGAATCCACGAACGCACGCTTCGAATCCACGAAACGCCTTTAGCACACCGAATCCACGATGCCACGTCGAATCCACGACGCAAACTCAGTCGATAAGAATATTGACTTCGATGGTGATCCTTTGCTTAGATTATCAATGAAGAACCGTAGAAGAAATCTCTAAGCAAAGATTAGATCAATTCGACCAAAGATATGTTCTTGAAGGAACCATCGAATTGACCTAAAAGAGGCTATTAAGAAGAACAATGAAAACCTAGCCTCTAGGGTTGCTCTCAAATGTTTTATAAAAAGATCGGCCGTAGCACCCCCGTTTTTGAGAAACCCTAAATGTCTATTTATAGGTTAGAAACCTTTGGAAAGAGATAAGAATCAAAAACATACCTTATCTGGAAATTTTCAGGACGGCGATCCGGATCGGATTTACTGCGATCCGGATCGTCGTAACGAGATTGACGATTCCAGAAAACCAAGGGTTCGGGATCCGGATTGCATTGCCCGATCCGGATCGTTCATACAAATCAGAAAACTTAACATTCGGGATCCGGATCGAAAATTGCATGGATCCGGATCGAAGTCTTGTATGAAGCAACAACCTTCGGGATCCGGATCGTTGGCTCTGATCCGGATCCTGAACAAGTCCGAACACCAGTTTTTGATTATTATGCAATTAAAAGTTTATCCAAGTGTTTCTACACTATAAGAAAGTATTCGGATCACCACAAATATTTAGTTAAACATACCTGATCCTCTTGAATACTTTCTTCTTGAGATTGATGTAACTGATCCACAATTCTTCAACTTCAATCTTCAAGACTCAAGACACTGAGTGTCAACTTGAGCTTTTGTTGAATCTTCTCTAAGTCCTTGAATGCTGATTGACAATTTGATCACTTCAAGACTCCGACTCAACTGACTTGACTCACGAAATATGCCAACACCAAAAATGCCGTAACAGCCCGAACTCCAATAAGAGCTACGTTTCACCCCCGAAGATACGCCCGTTATATATATATATATATATATATATATATATATATATATATATTCTTTTATTTTCTTTCTTTTCCCTTAGCTTTTAGCCTTTCTTGCACATTGTGCCATCTTTCTTTCTTTCTCTTTTCGTTTAAGCTTTTAACTTATCGTTTATTTACTCATTTCCTTACCCTAGGTCCATGCCTCAAGGTAACCAAAGTCCCTTGGACTTAATTCTTTTACTTTCATTCTTGCTCAAGTTGAAGTTAAAATGAAGGTATATTGACCCAACTCCCTAATATAACTCTAGAAATTTTACTAACTTTGCATTTTAACCTCAACCATACTATATTTCCATTAGGGACTGGACTCTAAGTTATGGTTTAACTCTATACACACCCTTAGTTGACTCAAGCATAATGCCACTCGTGAAGTCCTAAGGTGAATGCCACTCATAAACCCTAATCTAGGTTTCTTCTATGTCATATATCCATCATGCAACATTAATATTCCCATGCCAACATATAGTATGCCATCAACATAACTTTATACCCTTAACTTTTCTACCCATATAATAATCCATTTTCATGTCTCTTAGCTCAAGAATATGCACATGCACTTGTTCATACTTCATACAAACCCTAACTCTACTAACATGCTTCTGGTTAAAAAGCAAAAGACAAAGGGGAGAGGTCACCCTCTTTCGCTAGAATCCTCCACCTTGTTGTTTTTCTTTGTTCTTGAAAGAGACAAAAATTTGCTCTTTTGATCTCCAAGGTTTTCCTAAAAGAAAAGAAAAATTATGAAGCAATGACTCTTATGATCTAACAATTTCATAAAAATTTAAAACTAGAAACCCCCTTTTTAACATAAAGGGAAAAAATATCAACTTGGTCACTTTCCTCCCAATGAGACTCTTTTTAGATTAATTTACAAGAATGGGAGAAAATAATCCCATCTTGACATATTGCCAAAGAGAAATTTTGATCTCTTTGGCCTAGGACAAAATGGTCCAAAAATTTGAGAGAAACTCGATTTTAGCAATTTCCTCTCAATTGATGATTTTGCTCCTTGGCAAAATCATTAAACTTTTGTTTTTTTTTTTTGAATTTTTTTTTCTGCTTTCTTTCTTTCGTTCCCTTTTTTTCTTTTTGTCTTATCAAATCCTGCTGCTGGGCAGCAGCTTACACAGCTGCTGCCCAGGCAGCTGCTGCAGAGCAGCTGCCCCTGCTACTAGCTTGTAGCAGCAGCAGCTGCAGCAGGTAGGCCAGCTGCCAATGCAGCTGCTAATGCAGCTGCCTAGCGAGCAGCACTCACATTTTTTTTTTTTTTTTTTTTCAAATTCTGCTGCTGGGCAGTAGCTTGCACAGCTGCTGCCCAGGCATCAGCTCTGCAGCTGCTTATGCAGCTGATCAGCTGCATAAGAAGCTGTTTTCTGCTGCTGCTGCAGCTTGCAGTAGCAACAGCTATAGCCCCTCAGTTGCCTAAGGCAGCTGCTTGCGCATCTCTTTTTTTTTATTATTATTATCTTTTTTTTTTTTTTGCTCAGCTGCCCAAGGAAGCTGCCAAGCTGCATGCGCAGCAGCCTTGCTGCAGCTGCTGCTGCTTAGCAGCAGCAGCAGCTGAGCAGCAACAATGCGCAGCAGCTGCTAGCAGCAGTCCCCTCCCTTCTTTTTTTTTGTTTTTTTTTTGTTTCTTTTTCTTCCCTATGCAATAGAGGGAAAAGAGCGAGAGGGAGAGAGCACCTCTTTAAGAAAATGAATAGGAATGAGGGAGAGAAATGGCCTTTCTTCTTCCTTCCACTTCTTTCTTTCTTCTTCTTCTTTCTCTCCTTTCCTTCTTTCGTTTCCTGCTCCAACAGAGAGGAAAAAGAGAGAGAGAGGATGGTGATGCATTCAAAAGGGAGAGAGAGAGAAATAAATGCCTTGAAGGGGGGGGGGGGGTAGTTGGGGAAAGGTGATTTTACCAAATCGCCGCAACTTACAAGGAAAATTCCCAAATAACCCCAATTCCTGCAGTTTGCTCCTGCAGAGAGCAATTTTGGGAACCCCTTTTCCTCCGCGTTTTGCCGCTCACTGGGAAATCGAAATTATAATTTTTTTTCTCCCGTTTATTCTACAATTTTTTTAAAAAATTTCCCACGATTTTTTTTTTAAAATTTTTGGGCTTTTCTAAGCTCTCGAAAGAGGGCCCCGAAAAAGCTTGCCGATAAAATTATATCAGCAAAACTGCAGTTTCAGAATTCCTCAAGCATTTTTCTTCGCTTCGTTCTCCTATTTTCTTGCAATCTCTCACCTCTGCACTTCATCCCTTTTTATCAGCAAACATTATTGAGACACCCTATGATTTCCTTTTAATTTGTTGACTACTCTAAGTCCTCGAAATAGGGCTCCGAAAAAACTTGCCGATAACAGAATTCAGGATTCCTGAATTTTGCTAAGTCCTTGAGCTTCAACTCACTTTTCGACCCGATGCTCCTCGCGTTGGTCCGAAACGCACCGAACTCGACTGTAATCATATTTAAAACATGTTACAAGTCGTTTCGCCGCATTTCGGCATTTTACAAAAATCGGCGAACAAGGACTTTTGCTCCACAATTGAAGTTTCAAATTCTCAACTTCAACTCACTTTTCGACTCAACGACTTTTGCGTCGATTCGAAATGCTTCCAACCCACTTGTAGTTACATTTGAAATATGTTACAAGCGTTTTTGCCGAGTTTCGCCATTTTGCGGAAATCGGTGCATTACATTCTCCCCTCCTTTAGAAGTTTCGTCCGCGAAACAAAAACCCACATACCTTAGGATTTATTCCTCAAATAAGCGAGGGTAGTGCTCCCGCATCACGGCCTCAGGCTCCCACGTGGCCTCTTCTTCGCTGAGCCTCGTCCAAAGCACTTTCACATAAGGAATTGAGCGGTTTCTTAGCCTTCTTTCACGCCGATCTACAATCTTGTACGGGAACTTATCATAGCTCTTCTGCCGACTTTGCGCCGTCACTAGACGTTGACGCACAATTTGCACCTTTTTCTCGGCCTCTTGCAAAATATCAGGACCCAGTGATGACCTCTCGCCGACCTCGCTCCAATGCAACGGAGACCGGCACTTCTTGCCATACAACGCCTCGAAAGGTGTCATCCCAATGCTGGCCAGGTAGCTATTATTGTAGGCGAACTCCGCCATGGGTAAATACCGTTGCCACCCTGAGCCATAATCCAGGACACACGCCCTAAGCATACTTTCGAGAATTTGATTGGTCCTCTTAGATTGACCATCGCTCTGAGGATGATACGCTGTAGTGAAGTCCAGGCGTGTTCCCAGAGTCTCGTGGAAGCTCTTCCAGAATTGTGAAACGAATCGGGGTCTCGATCCGACATAATAAAAACAGGAACTCCATGAAAGCGCATAATCTCATCAATATACAACTGCGCCAACTTGTCCCTCGACCATGTGGTGTGGATGGGCAGGAAATGAGCCACCTTGGTCAACCTATCCACCACCATCCAAATCCCGTCGTGGCCCGCTTGAGATCTAGGCAAGCCCATGATGAAATCCATTGCGATATTCTCCTACTTCCAAACGGGAATTGGTAGACTTTGAAGTTTGCCCGCAGGAAGTCTATGCTCGGCCTTGACCTGTTGGCACACTAAGCATCTAGCCCCAAAGTGCCAAACATCCTTCTTCATACCTGGCCACCATGTCACGCCCCGAGTTTAAAAACCAGCGTCTAATTTTTTTTTTTTTTTTTTTTTTTTTTTTTTTTTTTTTTTGAAATCAGAGTTTAAAACCGGCCAGGGCGCAACAGACCGCCACATATATAGAAGAGTCCCAATCCCACTA
This sequence comes from Tillandsia leiboldiana, assembly GCA_029204045.2. Taxonomy (NCBI): domain Eukaryota; kingdom Viridiplantae; phylum Streptophyta; class Magnoliopsida; order Poales; family Bromeliaceae; genus Tillandsia; species Tillandsia leiboldiana. The sequence goes on along the minus strand of CM055064.1, from coordinate 50,768,248 downwards.
GGGATTGAGCCCTTTTCTATATATGCACGGCTCACTTGGCATACAACCAGAGTACTAACTACGTACATCTACTAAGCAAGATTAAATTACAATATCAATAACTTCTCAATTACATTGCATTACATTTGATACAACAAATAATTAAATACTTGATCTTATCGGCTGTCCAGGGTCAAGCTCTATCTCGTGATCTCACCAACTCGTCCCGACATCTCAACACCCACTCGACCTGAAAAACAGTCACCCGAGGGTGTGAGACACACCGGAGTGTATCCCAGTGGGCACGACGAGCCGAGAAATAGCAGATCGTACCTACTGGTATACAATGCTAGAGGATAGTAATAGATCAGGGGTTAGGGTAAAGCAGATATATAACTGGTGCTGTAAAGAAAGCAAAACTCATAATCTGGGTACAAGCATAGGAGATAATTTTAGCAGTATTTAAAACATGTATCAGGATAATCAACACATCAAGGAGTTAGGACAATCAACAAGATAACAACAGAACTATAATCAGAGGTATCACATAGAATCATATAAAGGTAGATAACTAGAAACCAGATCAAAGAATCAAAGAATCATGTTAAAGCAACTTAACAACACATGCATCAAATAGATGAAAACGCAAAGACCCAATCACAAGCTACCATATTGGCCTTCACAAGACCTCAGGCAAGGCTGCCCTCTTGGCACCACCTGGTTGACATTCCCCAAACTAGGGTCACGGGTTGCCTCAGCTAACCACTTTACCGGTAAAGAACATCGCTACGGGTAGCAAATCCGCTGATATTCGTGAAGTACAACGGTGCGGGCGAATCATATGCAAATGCTCAAGCTCACGGTCCACTGACCGGGTAATCGGCAACAAGCCGGGAAATCCCCACTGGGATGAAATGACAAGATCAACTGAAACTCAACACTTATGCAGGAACACTCAGCAATAAATCTCAACTCATATGCAAGATCAAGGCAAATCTCTCTCAACAGAAACTCACAGATAAACTCAACTCAACCACACAAACCAACCAAATGATACAAAACTTAAACACATATTTTTAAGAAAACTGTTTTGAAAAGTCCAAACCTCGAAGAGCATTGCCCTCGTCCTATCAAACAAGAACAGACTCAGGCGACACTACGAAGCTTGGGTTTAGGTCCAAACCTCGCAGAGCAGTGCCTTTGTCCTATCAAACAAGAACAGACTCCGGCGACCCTACGAAGCGGGGTAAAACCTCAGTTAAATAAATCTATGTGCTCAGAGATGTATCATTTGATCAGCAGAACAAACAGGCTCACTAATCAACCATGAAAATGTCCGAGTAAAAGTATAAATGCTAGAGGTGCTATGGACAATCATGTAAGGCAAAATAGAGCAGATAACAGGCATAGATCAGGCAGATAGCAGATATAATATAATCAAAGAAAGGCAGGCTCAAAGTAATGTTTAAGCTATCAAAAACAGGGGTCCAATCCAGTATCGCACCCCAGAGGGCCGAACTGATAAAACCCGGACCGAAGATAACCCACCTGATATAACGCAGGCGGCTAAACTGAACCAACTGTACGCTCAGCACACCAGATGCTACCGAATAACCCTGAATGTGAATTAAGGTTCAGGAATCAACTTACTAACCAGTACACATTGTCTATTTTGCATTAAAACCCCTAAAGTTTCCAAAAATTACATTTTAGTGCCTTTTGAGCACTGTTTTCGCTCGTTCTTTCAACTGGAAAATTATTTTAACATTCCGTCACTTCCAGCAGGTTACTTATGTCTTGCTGAACATCGTGCTCACCAATTTGCAGTAGCACGGTGCCCGAGGAAAACTTCGGGTCATAAAAACCCTCTCTAACATAGCCCAAAATGAATTTTTATTTCTCCGAGACTTCCAACTCTGTTTTTAATGCGAGCATCGCGTCCAGTGACCCCAAATTAGCCTAGGGCACACTGTCGCGGCTTCGCAAACAGCCTAGAACAAGGTTTTGTTCAAACATTACTGTTTTATGTTGATTCTACTATATCTTTTAATTTAAACTTCAAACCAGCAAACTTTGTATATGAAAAGGTCTTTAAATATTGCAAGGATCACAGGGCTCACCATAATTGCAGCCCAGATCTGCTGGTTCAAGAAGATCCATTATCTTGCAAACATACAAGTTCATCTTGCTCCAACTTTTATTCCACACAGAATCCTTTTGATCTGAGGTGAGCATCAAGCTCAGGGGATCATTAGAAGCAAGTTTCATATTTACAATTTTATCAAATTCCATTTCTAAGTTCAATGAGGCACTTAATCAAACACTTGGCGTGCATCTTTCATATACACATAACATAACCAAAATTAAAGCTTGGTTCTCAGCAATTACTGGACCAAATCCAGAATTTCTTGAAGCAAAGTGCTCTACTGAGTTCAGGGATCTTTTCTCATCAACTTGAAACATGCCAAAAACCCCAGATTGGGCTCGGGCTCGAGGAGGAAGATGACCCCTTTTCTTGAAATTTGTGATCATTCAACAGGAGGTTCTGGGATCAAAATAAAAGCACAAGCAAGTGCTATTTACCTCACTGAGACTTCCCATGCATGTGGCTGGCCCCGGGGTGCGGCGGCGGCGGCGGGGAGCAAAGCTCGGTTTGGAGCTTCACCCCGTTAATGGCGGATTTTGATAGAAGCATTATGAAGCTCTCTAACTTGCATGGATAGACTCCTTGTGGTCCCAGCAAGCTTCCCGACCAACTCTCCCCGGCCGGAGATGGCCTGAGCGCCGGCGGCCGCAACTTGGTGCAAATTTGAACCCAACTCGGCCGCGCCTTCCTCGGCTTGCATGGGAGCCATGCAACAGCATGGTTGGGATCCTCTTGGTCCCAACAAAGATTCTGGGCAGGTGGCCGGCGTCGGAGAGGCCCGCCGGCGCCGGAGCAACAAGCTCGGCCGAGTGCAACAAAAAGCCCGAACTAGGGCATAAAACTGCCATTAATTGGTTCAACCATACTCCACCAAATTTGGTGGAGTTGGTCCTCTCCTCCTACAGTCCAAGCACCTAAATTTTGGGCCGTTTTGGTGCAAGGGGTGCTTAGTTCCCTCGAGGCGGAGGAAAACTAGGTTTCCGGCAACCCATTGTGGCCGCCGGCCAACCGTGGTGCATGGGGGCTCGGGGCTCTGCAGGGAGGAAGCTAAGGACCTAAGGAGTAGACTGCAGGTGGCCTAGGGGGCTAACATGCAATAGTTTGAAACCCTCACCTTGGCCGAGCTCGGGGAAGAAGGAGGAAGCCGGTTTCTTGCACCTCCCACCTCGCGCAGCCTCGGCTAGCTTCCAGCAGGGTCCTTCAAGCACCAGGAACTCCTCAGACACCTCCTAATCCAACCTTGAAGAGATCCAGTCCAACTTCACACCTCGTCGGAGAGAGAGGAGAAAAGGAAGATGGCTGCGGCGGCGCTCGGCGGCGGCCGGGGTTGGGTTCACCAAAGGTTGGTTGCGGCCTCACAGTGGAGCTCTCAGAAGAAGGTCGGGCTATCCCTATGGCTTTGGTTGATCTCTCCTTCAAGAACTCAAGAGAAGCTCCATTATAGGTTTCTCAACCCCAACTCCGGTGACCCGAGCGGTCGGGGGTTTCAGCAGCCGAGGAGCCGCGTCGGTTATGGTCTGAAGATGCTGGTGGAGCTTCAGTTACCGAAGAGGAAGAGGCAGGGATTCGGGATCACTCCAACACGTGTGTGTGCATGTGTTAGTTGCACATTTGCACAAAACCCCTTCAACTAACAGTATTTGGACATAAGTCCTTAACAAAAGTTGGTCCTTTTACTGTTAAGTCCCTCATCTACATGCTGCACACTTCTCGGAGCAGAAAATTACGGGTTTTTCTGCAAGATACTGCACTTTTCGCGCATTTCGAGGTAATCCGATCGCCGTTTTGCGAAACAGACTTCGCCACGACGTCCGGCTCGTCGAGACCTGTCAGGTAGCGCATTTGCTTAGTTTGTTCGACGCTCGGATTAAAAGTTGTTCCATAAAGTTCGACTCAATATAGCGCGTGGCACGCACTTCGATGCACCCGGGTCGCCAAACGCGAAATCCGTCAGTGCCATTGCGCTCAGAACGTCGAAATTAGCTAGGATCCATTACTCATACTCCTAAGTTAAAACTCTAGATAGTGGTTCGGCCATTAGTGAAAGCGAGGGATTAAAAACTCGAGGTTTACTATTCACTTAAGTCGCGGGGCCCGCTTTTTGATTTCTGATTTCTGGAAGATCCGACCGTCGGATCGAAAACATATGAATATGAAACTTCTATGTTTCGACGAGACGATCGCAATGGTGATCTCGGATTTTCCAGATCAGACCCCGATCAAAAGTCGATATCTCTGGGCCCACTATTGACCCACTATCTCTCCACTTTTGCCAAAATTGACAAATTTTAAATATTTAAAGGCAAACAGAGACTTTTAAATTCTAGATTTCTACATCACCCACAACTTTTAAGAAGTTTCGTCCCCGAAAACTTAACAAAACATACTTTAAAAGTTTTCTAAAACACCCAAAATATTAGTTTTCTAAGTATTAACTTATTACATCATTGTTTCAACATTTCAAGCTCCCGATGGGCCTTCCCCTGACGGCTCGCCATGCTGTGTCAGAGCATAGACCCGTCCTCCCGTCACTTGGCGGGGTCCCTCAGTTTGGCGCGATGAAGGACGATTTGAGGCAGCCACGCTCTGGGTTGGCGCTGGAGGCCGGGCAGCAAGAGGTGGCACAGCCAATGCTGGTGGGTTCGCAGCAGATCTCCGCGGGCAGTTAGCAGAGATATGGCCAGGCTGACCACAATTATAGCATCTTCCGTGGCGCAGGTCGCAAGTCATGGGTTGATGATCTGCCCCGCAGAAGACGCAAGGCCTCGCCCTATGTTGTCGATTGAAGGTCCGAGAACCACTGGCTTGGTTCTGATTTCCTAGGGGTCTAGGGGGTCTTCTATTTGATCCAGATGATCCCTCCCCATTTCCAGCGAACTGTCGCTTCATCCCTTTTCCTTTATCCATCGCTGCCCGCTCAGCCCGGGAGATTTTCAATTCAGCCTCAATGGCAAGGCAGCGTTCGATACATTCGTCGTAGTCGGTGATCAAATGTGAAGACAACTGACGACGGATCTCGGGTCGCAGGCCTTGAGTGAATAATCTAACCTTGCGACGCTCGTCCTGCACCGCTTGTGGCACCAGGTCAGCAATTTTCGTAAATTCTTCTTCGTACTCCCTCAGGGTGTGGTCTCCTTGGCGCATGTTTTCCAAGTCCCGCTCCAATGCTTCTCGTGCTGTCTCCTTTAGGTAGCGGTGGTACAGAGCCACCCTAAATTGCTCCCAGGTAGGCTTAGGTGCATCAGAAGCAAAATTGTGGCGTTGGTAGCGCAGCCACCACATGCTTGCGCTGACATCGAGGCAATGTACCCCCAGTGTCACCTTGTCTTGCTCCTCAGTGTCCAAATCTCTTAACAGCTTTTCCATGTGGTTTAGCCATTCTTCAAGGGCCCAGGGGTCCTTTTCACGGCCTGAGAATTCTTGGGGCTTGAATTTATTAAACTCCAGCAGGACTCCCCTGACTCTTGATCTTTCTTCCTTGTACGTTGCTCTGGCAGCTTCCAGGGCCGCAGGATTGTTAGGATTGTTACCCCCTGCCACCCCGGGAGCATCCACAGTTGCAGCAACGGCTTCAGATGCAGCCGATTCAGCCGGTGGTACTGATGCAGGAGGAACAGGAGGTCCCTCAGTCGCAGAGGCTGGTGCTGCAGGTGGTGCAGGTGCAGCAGGAACATTGGCCTCCCGCTGCATGTACTATTGTATCATTGCAGCCATTTGAGCCAACTGATCCTCGAATCTTTGCATTCTGTCGGGGATCTCTGGGCCCCCACTTTCAGCAGTTGCTTGGGCAGCCCCCCGACCCATGCCAGTCCCTTGACCACCACCAGCACCACGCCGAGTGCGAGCCATAACTGCAATAGTTAATAATTTACTTTAGTACGGTCAACCCACAACTTCTGTTTTGACCTATCAGACTTAGAACACTACCCAGCGCTATCTCGTAACACGAGTCATCCTAGGGTTCGTTCCTAGCCAAACCTAGACATTGCGTTTCCTATTGCTCTGATACCATCTAATCTGTCACGCCCCGAGTTTAAAAACCAGCGTCTAAATTTTATTTATTTATTTATTTTTTTGAAATCAGAGTTTAAAACCGGCCAGGGCGCAACAGACCGCCACATATATAGAAGAGTCCCAATGCCACTAGGGATTGAGCCCTTTTCTATATATGCACGGCTCACTTGGCATACAACCAGAGTACTAACTACGTACATCTACTAAGCAAGATTAAATTACAATATCAATAACTTCTCAATTACATTGCATTACATTTGATACAACAAATAATTAAATACTTGATCTTATCGGCTGTCCAGGGTCAAGCTCTATCTCGTGATCTCACCAACTCGTCCCGACATCTCAACACCCGCTCGACCTGAAAAACAGTCACCCGAGGGTGTGAGACACACCGGAGTGTATCCCAGTGGGCACGACGAGCCGAGAAATAGCAGATCGTACCTACTGGTATACAATGCTAGAGGATAGTAATAGATCAGGGGTTAGGGTAAAGCAGATATATAACTGGTGCTGTAAAGAAAGCAAAACTCATAATCTGGGTACAAGCATAGGAGATAATTTTAGCAGTATTTAAAACATGTATCAGGATAATCAACACATCAAGAAGTTAGGACAATCAGCAAGATAACAATGGAACTATAATCAGAGGCATCACATAGAATCATATAAAGGTAGATAACTAGAAACCAGATCAAAGAATCAAAGAATCATGTTAAAGCAACTTAACAACACATGCATCAAATAGATGAAAACGCAAAGACCCAATCACAAGCTACCATATTGGCCTTCACAAGACCTCAGGCAAGGCTGCCCTCTTGGCACCACCTGGTTGACATTCCCCAAACTAGGGTCACGGGTTGCCTCAGCTAACCACTTTACCGGTAAAGAACATCGCTACGGGTAGCAAATCCGCTGATATTCGTGAAGTACAACGGTGCGGGCGAATCATATGCAAATGCTCAAGCTCATGGTCCAGTGACCGGGTAATCGGCAACAAGCCGGGAAATCCCCACTGGGATGCAATGACAAGATCAACTGAAACTCAACACTTATGCAGGAACACTCAGCAATAAATCTCAACTCATATGCAAGATCAAGGCAAATCTCTCTCAACAGAAACTCACAGATAAACTCAACTCAACCACACAAACCAACCAAATGATACAAAACTTAAACACATATTTTTAAGAAAACTGTTTTGAAAAGTCCAAACCTCAAAGAGCATTGCCCTCGTCCTATCAAACAAGAACAGACTCAGGCGACACTACGAAGCTTGGGTTTAGGTCCAAACCTCGCAGAGCAGTGCCTTTGTCCTATCAAACAAGAACAGACTCCGGCGACCCTACGAAGCGGGGTAAAACCTCAGTTAAATAAATCTATGTGCTCAGAGATGTATCATTTGATCAGCAGAACAAACAGGCTCACTAATCAACCATGAAAATGTCCGAGTAAAAGTATAAATGCTAGAGGTGCTATGGACAATCATGTAAGGCAAAATAGAGCAGATAACAGGCATAGATCAGGCAGATAGCAGATATAATATAATCAAAGAAAGGCAGGCTCAAAGTAATGTTTAAGCTATCAAAAACAGGGGTCCAATCCAGTATCGCACCCCAGAGGGCCGAACTGATAAAACCCGGACCGAAGATAACCCACCTGATATAACGCAGGCGGCTAAACTGAACCAACTGTACGCTCAGCACACCAGATGCTACCGAATAACCCTGAATGTGAATTAAGGTTCAGGAATCAACTTACTAACCAGTACACATTGTCTATTTTGCATTAAAACCCCTAAAGTTTCCAAAAATTACATTTTAGTGCCTTTTGAGCACTGTTTTCGCTCGTTCTTTCAACTGGAAAATTATTTTAACATTCCGTCACTTCCAGCAGGTTACTTATGTCTTGCTGAACATCGTGTTCACCAATTTGCAGTAGCACGGTGCCCGAGGAAAACTTCGGGTCATAAAAACCCTCTCTAACATAGCCCAAAATGAATTTTTGTTTCTCCGAGACTTCCAACTCTGTTTTTAATGCGAGCATCGCGTCCAGTGACCCCAAATTAGCCTAGGGCACACTGTCGCGGCTTCGCAAACAGCCTAGAACAAGGTTTTGTTCAAACATTACTGTTTTATGTTGATTCTACTATATCTTTTAATTTAAACTTCAAACCAGCAAACTTTGTATATGAAAAGGTCTTTAAATATTGCAAGGATCACAGGGCTCACCATAATTGCAGCCCAGATCTGCTGGTTCAAGAAGATCCATTATCTTGCAAACATACAAGTTCATCTTGCTCCAACTTTTATTCCACACAGAATCCTTTTGATCTGAGGTGAGCATCAAGCTCAGGGGATCATTAGAAGCAAGTTTCATATTTACAATTTTATCAAATTCCATTTCTAAGTTCAATGAGGCACTTAATCAAACACTTGGCGTGCATCTTTCATATACACATAACATAACCAAAATTAAAGCTTGGTTCTCAGCAATTACTGGACCAAATCCAGAATTTCTTGAAGCAAAGTGCTCTACTGAGTTCAGGGATCTTTTCTCATCAAGTTGAAACATGCCAAAAACCCCAGATTGGGCTCGGGCTCGAGGAGGAAGATGACCCCTTTTCTTGAAATTTGTGATCATTCAACAGGAGGTTCTGGGATCAAAATAAAAGCACAAGCAAGTGCTATTTACCTCACTGAGACTTCCCATGCATGTGGCTGGCCCCGGGGTGCGGCGGCGGCGGCGGGGAGCAAAGCTCGGTTTGGAGCTTCACCCCGTTAATGGCGGATTTTGATAGAAGCATTATGAAGCTCTCTAACTTGCATGGATAGACTCCTTGTGGTCCCAGCAAGCTTCCCGACCAACTCTCCCCGGCCGGAGATGGCCTGAGCGCCGGCGGCCGCAACTTGGTGCAAATTTGAACCCAACTCGGCCGCGCCTTCCTCGGCTTGCATGGGAGCCATGCAACAGCCTGGTTGGGATCCTCTTGGTCCCAACAAAGATTCTGGGCAGGTGGCCGGCGTCGGAGAGGCCCGCCGGCGCCGGAGCAACAAGCTCGGCCGAGTGCAACAAAAAGCCCGAACTAGGGCATAAAACTGCCATTAATTGGTTCAACCATACTCCACCAAATTTGGTGGAGTTGGTCCTCTCCTCCTACAGTCCAAGCACCTAAATTTTGGGCCGTTTTGGTGCAAGGGGTGCTTAGTTCCCTCGAGGCGGAGGAAAACTAGGTTTCCGGCAACCCATTGTGGCCGCCGGCCAACCGTGGTGCATGGGGGCTCGGGGCTCTGCAGGGAGGAAGCTAAGGACCTAAGGAGTAGACTGCAGGTGGCCTAGGGGGCTAACATGCAATAGTTTGAAACCCTCACCTTGGCCGAGCTCGGGGAAGAAGGAGGAAGCCGGTTTCTTGCACCTCCCACCTCGCGCAGCCTCGGCTAGCTTCCAGCAGGGTCCTTCAAGCACCAGGAACTCCTCAGACACCTCCTAATCCAACCTTGAAGAGATCCAGTCCAACTTCACACCTCGTCGGAGAGAGAGGAGAAAAGGAAGATGGCTGCGGCGGCGCTCGGCGGCGGCCGGGGTTGGGTTCACCAAAGGTTGGTTGCGGCCTCACAGTGGAGCTCTCAGAAGAAGGTCGGGCTATCCCTATGGCTTTGGTTGATCTCTCCTTCAAGAACTCAAGAGAAGCTCCATTATAGGTTTCTCAACCCCAACTCCGGTGACCCGAGCGGTCGGGGGTTTCAGCAGCCGAGGAGCCGCGTCGGTTATGGTCTGAAGATGCTGGTGGAGCTTCAGTTACCGAAGAGGAAGAGGCAGGGATTCGGGATCACTCCAACACGTGTGTGTGCATGTGTTAGTTGCACATTTGCACAAAACCCCTTCAACTAACAGTATTTGGACATAAGTCCTTAACAAAAGTTGGTCCTTTTACTGTTAAGTCCCTCATCTACATGCTGCACACTTCTCGGAGCAGAAAATTACGGGTTTTTCTGCAAGATACTGCACTTTTCGCGCATTTCGAGGTAATCCGATCGCCGTTTTGCGAAACAGACTTCGCCACGACGTCCGGCTCGTCGAGACCTGTCAGGTAGCGCATTTGCTTAGTTTGTTCGACGCTCGGATTAAAAGTTGTTCCATAAAGTTCGACTCAATATAGCGCGTGGCACGCACTTCGATGCACCCGGGTCGCCAAACGCGAAATCCGTCAGTGCCATTGCGCTCAGAACGTCGAAATTAGCTAGGATCCATTACTCATACTCCTAAGTTAAAACTCTAGATAGTGGTTCGGCCATTAGTGAAAGCGAGGGATTAAAAACTCGAGGTTTACTATTCACTTAAGTCGCGGGGCCCGCTTTTTGATTTCTGATTTCTGGAAGATCCGACCGTCGGATCGAAAACATATGAATATGAAACTTCTATGTTTCGACGAGACGATCGCAATGGTGATCTCGGATTTTCCAGATCAGACCCCGATCAAAAGTCGATATCTCTGGGCCCACTATTGACCCACTATCTCTCCACTTTTGCCAAAATTGACAAATTTTAAATATTTAAAGGCAAACAGAGACTTTTAAATTCTAGATTTCTACATCACCCACAACTTTTAAGAAGTTTCGTCCCCAAAACTTAACAAAACATACTTTAAAAGTTTTCTAAAACACCCAAAATATTAGTTTTCTAAGTATTAACTTATTACATCATTGTTTCAACATTTCAAGCTCCCGATGGGCCTTCCCCTGACGGCTCGCCATGCTGTGTCAGAGCATAGACCCGTCCTCCCGTCACTTGGCGGGGTCCCTCAGTTTGGCGCGATGAAGGACGATTTGAGGCAGCCACGCTCTGGGTTGGCGCTGGAGGCCGGGCAGCAAGAGGTGGCACAGCCAATGCTGGTGGGTTCGCAGCAGATCTCCAGCGGGCAGTTAGCAGAGATATGGCCAGGCTGACCACAATTATAGCATCTTCCGTGGCGCAGGTCGCAAGTCATGGGTTGATGATCTGCCCCGCAGAAGACGCAAGGCCTCGCCCTATGTTGTCGATTGAAGGTCCGAGAACCACTGGCTTGGTTCTGATTTCCTAGGGGTCTAGGGGGTCTTCTATTTGATCCAGATGATCCCTCCCCATTTCCAGCGAACTGTCGCTTCATCCCTTTTCCTTTATCCATCGCTGCCCGCTCAGCCCGGGAGATTTTCAATTCAGCCTCAATGGCAAGGCAGCGTTCGATACATTCGTCGTAGTCGGTGATCAAATGTGAAGACAACTGACGACGGATCTCGGGTCGCAGGCCTTGAGTGAATAATCTAACCTTGCGACGCTCGTCCTGCACCGCTTGTGGCACCAGGTCAGCAATTTTCGTAAATTCTTCTTCGTACTCCCTCAGGGTGTGGTCTCCTTGGCGCATGTTTTCCAAGTCCCGCTCCAATGCTTCTCGTGCTGTCTCCTTTAGGTAGCGGTGGTACAGAGCCACCCTAAATTGCTCCCAGGTAGGCTTAGGTGCATCAGAAGCAAAATTGTGGCGTTGGTAGCGCAGCCACCACATGCTTGCGCTGACATCGAGGCAATGTACCCCCAGTGTCACCTTGTCTTGCTCCTCAGTGTCCAAATCTCTTAACAGCTTTTCCATGTGGTTTAGCCATTCTTCAAGGGCCCAGGGGTCCTTTTCACGGCCTGAGAATTCTTGGGGCTTGAATTTATTAAACTCCAGCAGGACTCCCCTGACTCTTGATCTTTCTTCCTTGTACGTTGCTCTGGCAGCTTCCAGGGCCGCAGGATTGTTAGGATTGTTACCCCCTGCCACCCCGGGAGCATCCACAGTTGCAGCAACGGCTTCAGATGCAGCCGATTCAGCCGGTGGTACTGATGCAGGAGGAACAGGAGGTCCCTCAGTCGCAGAGGCTGGTGCTGCAGGTGGTGCAGGTGCAGCAGGAACATTGGCCTCCCGCTGCATGTACTATTGTATCATTGCAGCCATTTGAGCCAACTGATCCTCGAATCTTTGCATTCTGTCGGGGATCTCTGGGCCCCCACTTTCAGCAGTTGCTTGGGCAGCCCCCCGACCCATGCCAGTCCCTTGACCACCACCAGCACCACGCCGAGTGCGAGCCATAACTGCAATAGTTAATAATTTACTTTAGTACGGTCAACCCACAACTTCTGTTTTGACCTATCAGACTTAGAACACTACCCAGCGCTATCTCGTAACACGAGTCATCCTAGGGTTCGTTCCTAGCCAAACCTAGACATTGCGTTTCCTATTGCTCTGATACCATCTAATCTGTCACGCCCCGAGTTTAAAAACCAGCGTCTAAATTTTATTTATTTATTTATTTTTTGAAATCAGAGTTTAAAACCGGCCAGGGCGCAACAGACCGCCACATATATAGAAGAGTCCCAATGCCACTAGGGATTGAGCCCTTTTCTATATATGCACGGCTCACTTGGCATACAACCAGAGTACTAACTACGTACATCTACTAAGCAAGATTAAATTACAATATCAATAACTTCTCAATTACATTGCATTACATTTGATACAACAAATAATTAAATACTTGATCTTATCGGCTGTCCAGGGTCAAGCTCTATCTCGTGATCTCACCAACTCGTCCCGACATCTCAACACCCGCTCGACCTGAAAAACAGTCACCCGAGGGTGTGAGACACACCGGAGTGTATCCCAGTGGGCACGACGAGCCGAGAAATAGCAGATCGTACCTACTGGTATACAATGCTAGAGGATAGTAATAGATCAGGGGTTAGGGTAAAGCAGATATATAACTGGTGCTGTAAAGAAAGCAAAACTCATAATCTGGGTACAAGCATAGGAGATAATTTTAGCAGTATTTAAAACATGTATCAGGATAATCAACACATCAAGAAGTTAGGACAATCAGCAAGATAACAATGGAACTATAATCAGAGGCATCACATAGAATCATATAAAGGTAGATAACTAGAAACCAGATCAAAGAATCAAAGAATCATGTTAAAGCAACTTAACAACACATGCATCAAATAGATGAAAACGCAAAGACCCAATCACAAGCTACCATATTGGCCTTCACAAGACCTCAGGCAAGGCTGCCCTCTTGGCACCACCTGGTTGACATTCCCCAAACTAGGGTCACGGGTTGCCTCAGCTAACCACTTTACCGGTAAAGAACATCGCTACGGGTAGCAAATCCGCTGATATTCGTGAAGTACAACGGTGCGGGCGAATCATATGCAAATGCTCAAGCTCATGGTCCAGTGACCGGGTAATCGGCAACAAGCCGGGAAATCCCCACTGGATGCAATGACAAGATCAACTGAAACTCACACTTATGCAGGAACACTCAGCAATAAATCTCAACTCATATGCAAGATCAAGGCAAATCTCTCTCAACAGAAACTCACAGATAAACTCAACTCAACCACACAAACCAACCAAATGATACAAAACTTAAACACATATTTTTAAGAAAACTGTTTTGAAAAGTCCAAACCTCAAAGAGCATTGCCCTCGTCCTATCAAACAAGAACAGACTCAGGCGACACTACGAAGCTTGGGTTTAGGTCCAAACCTCGCAGAGCAGTGCCTTTGTCCTATCAAACAAGAACAGACTCCGCGACCCTACGAAGCGGGGTAAAACCTCAGTTAAATAAATCTATGTGCTCAGAGATGTATCATTTGATCAGCAGAACAAACAGGCTCACTAATCAACCATGAAAATGTCCGAGTAAAAGTATAAATGCTAGAGGTGCTATGGACAATCATGTAAGGCAAAATAGAGCAGATAACAGGCATAGATCAGGCAGATAGCAGATATAATATAATCAAAGAAAGGCAGGCTCAAAGTAATGTTTAAGCTATCAAAAACAGGGGTCCAATCCAGTATCGCACCCCAGAGGGCCGAACTGATAAAACCCGGACCGAAGATAACCCACCTGATATAACGCAGGCGGCTAAACTGAACCAACTGTACGCTCAGCACACCAGATGCTACCGAATAACCCTGAATGTGAATTAAGGTTTAGGAATCAACTTACTAACCAGTACACATTGTCTATTTTGCATTAAAACCCCTAAAGTTTCCAAAAATTACATTTTAGTGCCTTTTAGCACTGTTTTCGCTCGTTCTTTCAACTGGAAAATTATTTTAACATTCCGTCACTTCCAGCAGGTTACTTATGTCTTGCTGAACATCGTGTTCACCAATTTGCAGTAGCCACGGTGCCCGAGGAAAACTTCGGTCATAAAAACCCTCTCTAACATAGCCCAAAATGAATTTTTGTTTCTCCGAGACTTCCAACCTCGTTTTTAACTGCGAGCATCGCGTCCAGTGACCCCAAATTAGCCTAGGGCACACTGTCGCGGCTTCGCAAACAGCCTAGAACAAGGTTTTGTTCAAACATTACTGTTTTATGTTGATTCTACTATATCTTTTAATTTAAACTTCAAACCAGCAAACTTTGTATATGAAAAGGTCTTTAAATATTGCAAGGATCACAGGGCTCACCATAATTGCAGCCCAGATCTGCTGGTTCAAGAAGATCCATTATCTTGCAAACATACAAGTTCATCTTGCTCCAACTTTTATTCCACACAGAATCCTTTTGATCTGAGGTGAGCATCAAGCTCAGGGGGATCATTAGAAGCAAGTTTCATATTTACAATTTTATCAATTCCATTTCTAAGTTCAAATGAGGCACTTAATCAAACACTTGGCGTGCATCTTGTCATATACACATAACATCACCAAAATTAAAGCTTGGTTCTCAGCAATACTGGACCAAATCCAGAATTTCTTGAAGCAAGTGCTCTACTGAGTTCAGGGATCTTTTCTCATCAAGTTGAAACATGCCAAAACCCCAGATTGGGCTCGGGCTCGAGGAGGAAGATGACCCCTTTTCTTGAAATTTGTGATCATTCAACAGGAGGTTCTTGGGGATCACAAATAAAAGCACACGCAAGTGCTATTTACCTCACTGGAGACTTCCCATGCATGTGGCTGGCCCCGGGGTGCGGCGGCGGCGGCGGGGAGCAAAGCTCGGTTTGGAGCTTCACCCCGTTAATGGCGGATTTTGATAGAAGCATTATGAAGCTCTCTAACTTGCATGGATAAACTCCTTGTGGTCCCAGCAAGCTTCCCGACCAACTCTCCCCGGCCGGAGATGGCCTGAGCGCCGGCGGCCGCAACTTGGTGCAAATTTGAACCCAACTCGGCCGAGCCTTCCTCGGCTTGCATGGGAGCCATGCAACAGCCTGGTTGGGATCCTCTTGGTCCCA
>CM055064.1:50650196-50752831 GCA_029204045.2 Tillandsia leiboldiana | reverse complement strand
AATCCAGTATCGCACCCCAGAGGGCCGAACTGATAAAACCCGGACCGAAGATAACCCACCTGATATAACGCAGGCGGCTAAACTGAACCAACTGTACGCTCAGCACACCAGATGCTACCGAATAACCCTGAATGTGAATTAAGGTTTAGGAATCAACTTACTAACCAGTACACATTGTCTATTTTGCATTAAAACCCCTAAAGTTTCCAAAAATTACATTTTAGTGCCTTTTAGCACTGTTTTCGCTCGTTCTTTCAACTGGAAAATTATTTTAACATTCCGTCACTTCCAGCAGGTTACTTATGTCTTGCTGAACATCGTGCTCACCAATTTGCAGCAGCACGGTGCCCGAGGAAAACTTTGGGTCATAAAAACCCTCTCTAACATAGCCCAAAATGAATTTTTGTTTCTCCGAGACTTCCAACTCTGTTTTTAACGCGAGCATCGCGTCCAGTGACCCCAAATTAGCCTAGGGCACACTGTCGCGGCTTCGCAAACAGCCTAGAACAAGGTTTTGTTCAAACATTACTGTTTTATGTTGATTCTACTATATCTTTTAATTTAAACTTCAAACCAGCAAACTTTGTATATGAAAAGGTCTTTAAATATTGCAAGGATCACAGGGCTCACCATAATTGCAGCCCAGATCTGCTGGTTCAAGAAGATCCATTATCTTGCAAACATACAAGTTCATCTTGCTCCAACTTTTATTCCACACAGAATCCTTTTGATCTGAGGTGAGCATCAAGCTCAGGGGATCATTAGAAGCAAGTTTCATATTTACAGTTTTATCAAATTCCATTTCTAAGTTCAATGAGGCACTTAATCAAACACTTGGCGTGCATCTTTCATATACACATAACATAACCAAAATTAAAGCTTGGTTCTCAGCAATTACTGGACCAAATCCAGAATTTCTTGAAGCAAAGTGTTCTACTGAGTTCAGGGATCTTTTCTCATCAAGTTGAAACATGCCAAAAACCCCAGATTGGGCTCGGGCTCGAGGAGGAAGATGACCCCTTTTCTTGAAATTTGTGATCATTCAACAGGAGGTTCTGGGATCAAAATAAAAGCACAAGCAGGTGCTATTTACCTCACTGAGACTTCCCATGCATGTGGCTGGCCCCGGGGTGCGGCGGCGGCGGCGGGGAGCAAAGCTCGGTTTGGAGCTTCACCCCGTTAATGGCGGATTTTGATAGAAGCATTATGAAGCTCTCTAACTTGCATGGATAAACTCCTTGTGGTCCCAGCAAGCTTCCCGACCAACTCTCCCCGGCCGGAGATGGCCTGAGCGCCGGCGGCCGCAACTTGGTGCAAATTTGAACCCAACTCGGCCGAGCCTTCCTCGGCTTGCATGGGAGCCATGCAACAGCCTGGTTGGGATCCTCTTGGTCCCAACAAAGATTCTGGGCAGGTGGCCGGCGTCGGAGAGGCCCGCCGGCGCCGGAGCAACAAGCTCGGCCGAGTGCAACAAAAAGCCCGAACTAGGGCATAAAACTGCCATTAATTGGTTCAACCATACTCCACCAAATTTGGTGGAGTTGGTCCTCTCCTCCTACAGTCCAAGCACCTAAATTTTGGGTCGTTTTGGTGCAAGGGGTGCTTAGTTCCCTCGAGGCGGAGGAAAACTAGGTTTCCGGCGACCCATTGTGGCCGCCGGCCAACCGTGGTGCATGGGGGCTCGGGGCTCTGCAGGGAGGAAGCTAAGGACCTAAGGAGTAGACTGCAGGTTGCCTAGGGGGCTAACATGCAATAGTTTGAAACCCTCACCTTGGCCGAGCTCGGGGAAGAAGGAGGAAGCCGGTTTCTTGCACCTCCCACCTCGCGCAGCGTCGGCTAGCTTCCAGCAGGGTCCTTCAAGCACCAGGAACTCCTCAGACACCTCCCAATCCAACCTTGAAGAGATCCAGTCCAACTTCACACCTCGTCGGAGAGAGAGGAGAAAAGGAAGATGGCTGCGGCGGCGCTCGGCGGCGGCCGGGGTTGGGTTCACCAAAGGTTGGTTGCGGCCTCACAGTGGAGCTCTCAGAAGAAGGTTGGGCTATCCCTATGGCTTTGGTTGATCTCTCCTTCAAGAACTCAAGAGAAGCTCCATTATAGGTTTCTCAACCCCAACTCCGGTGACCCGAGCGGTCGGGGGTTTCAGCAGCCGAGGAGCCGCGTCGGTTATGGTCTGAAGATGCTGGTGGAGCTTCAGTTACCGAAGAGGAAGAGGCAGGGATTCGGGATCACTCCAACACATGTGTGTGCATGTGTTAGTTGCACATTTGCACAAAACCCCTTCAACTAACAGTATTTGGACATAAGTCCTTAACGAAAGTTGGTCCTTTTACTGTTAAGTCCCTCATCTACATGCTGCACACTTCTCGGAGCAGAAAATTACGGGTTTTTCTGCAAGATACTGCACTTTTCGCGCATTTCGAGGTAATCCGATCGCCGTTTTGTGAAACAGACTTCGCCACGACGTCCGGCTCGTCGAGACCTGTCAGGTAGCGCATTTGCTTAGTTTGTTCGACGCTCGGATTAAAAGTTGTTCCATAAAGTTCGACTCAATATAGCGCGTGGCACGCACTTCGATGCACCCGGGTCGCCAAACGCGAAATCCGTCAGTGCCATTGCGCTCAGAACGTCGAAATTAGCTAGGATCCATTACTCATACTCCTAAGTTAAAACTCTAGATAGTGGTTCGGCCATTAGTGAAAGCGAGGGATTAAAAACTCGAGGTTTACTATTCACTTAAGTCGCGGGGCCCGCTTTTTGATTTCTGATTTCTGGAAGATCCGACCGTCGGATCGAAAACATATGAATATGAAACTTCTATGTTTCGATGAGACGATCGCAATGGTGATCTCGGATTTTCCAGATCAGACCCCGATCAAAAGTCGATATCTCTGGGCCCACTATTGACCCACTATCTCTCCACTTTTGCCAAAATTGACAAATTTTAAATATTTAAAGGCAAACAGAGACTTTTAAATTCTAGATTTCTACACACCAGAATTGTGCTCTCAAGTCCTTGTATATTTTAGTGCCGCCGGGGTGAACAGTATATGGTGATCGGTGTGCTTCTTGAAGAATCATCTCACGAATGTCCTCGTCATCGAGCACACACACTCGACCCCGACCCGAAATCTGTCGAATAAAAAGAAATTTCGTTCCCTCATTGGCCTACTGCATGCTACCACTGGGCATCACACTGTCCACCCAGCAAGTCCACACGCCACTAGCGCTCTAACCTACAAGTTCTCAACTAACCTCCACATCTCGAATTACCGAAGGTCCATAGACCACGGTACCACATAGGTTCACAGCTCAGCCTCTAACTCGATAATGAGCGACGGCTCTCGCGAGTACATAGACCCAATCATCATACGGCTAGACCCTAACATAGGATTACCGCACCATACTTTAACTGGAGCAACAATATCTCAACCAGCACCAGCTCACGGCTAGCTCATGTCCATGCACTTGGGGTTCTAAGAGCCTCAAGACTCAAACGTGGTTTTCCACGTTCCCGGGTCATCGCTCGGACTACCGCCCCAACCAAAACTCTACCATGCCCCACCCTCGGCCTCGGGCCGCTGTCTCTCGCAGCCGACTGTGCCGGCCCACATGGCTACCGGCTCTATAGTCCTCACATATGGTCCAGGCACGGATCGCCCCCAGCGAGCCCACTAATTGCCATCACGCAGCTACCACGCTCCACCAAGCGTCACTTACGCTCTAATCGTCACTCCATGACCCAAACTCGCTATCGACTTTTACTACACTTAGCAAATGCTACGGTGCCACTTAACCAACTCTTTCTGACTGAACGAAAACTTGTGCTCCATGAGCACCCTAAGAAATTGAGCGTCCTACACCCCTATGTCAACCCACAAAACCCACAATGCTAAGCGGCTTACTTAGGCACAACTATGGCCCATGTGAACTTCCCCAATATGGGCTGAGGCACCGCAAGAACGATTCACCAAACCTGGTGATCGACACGCACTCTACGGTGGCGACCCCTGCCATTACATCAATCCGTCAGACCAGTGCCCCATAACTCCCGCCCTACTGCGACGTTCTCAAATATCGAAGCACACTCTGAGCCTCGCTAACGCTACTATGTGGCGATCTAGCCTCATTCGATCACTACCGTCACCAGGAGCGAATTTTCGCCACCCGGTCCGTAAGTCTTCCCTATCCCAAAACTTAGGACAACGTAACCTGGCTTTCCCAACATAGCGATCGCCAACCCCCGGAAGTCGGCCTTTTACCGAGTCACCGTCGGACGTCGCCGGACCCACTAACCAGCAGACTAGCTGACACTTTCTCGCACACAATTGCAACGACCAGTCCAACCATGATGCAATGCTCATAACAGTTATACCTTATGTAATTGCTTTAAATAATCCATACCTGCCTCGACGTCCTCCGCTGCCGGTTCATCCTCTACCCAAGTGGCGAAAGTCAGCCCACCTAGTGCCCTTTGCGGTGCATCGTGTCGCCGCGATGGAAACGGTACCGAAACAACCGGCAAAACTAGTGGGCGTCCTCTCACGTAGTCCGCCGACGCGTGGCCCGGTCGGCCACACTTGAAGCACCTTCCGTCCCGGTGCACACACTGGTGCGGGCGGTGAATGCCGCCACAAATCACACATCACGCTCGTAGACGAGGGCCAGAGTGTCCCTGTGACCGCGATTGCTGTTGCGACTCCCTCGGGAACCGTATGGGGCCAGACTATTCCTCAGGGCTTCTTGGAGACCAACGATGCTCTATCTCCTTGCCCCCACGACACAGCCGAGCCATGTGGCCAGGCCGGCCACACTTGTAGCATCTCCCATCGCGCTCCTCGCATTGGGCCGGTCGGTGTGGTCCACCACAAATCACACACCTCTCGAGGGCAATAGGCTGTCGAGGCTCTAGAGGGTAGTGATGTTGTCGCGGTAGCTTAGGGGGCCAATCACCTTGACCGCCAAAGTCGCTCGATTGTCTCTTCTTCTCCTTTCTCTTGTCCTTCGCACAAGCCTTGCGCTCCTGGCGCAACACGGCCACACCCCGCTCCACCAAGCGGGCACGATCTACGATCTCCTGATAGGTCTAGATGTTGAGTGGCTGGACTTTTGAATAAATATTGGATCGTAGGTCTCGCTCAAAACGCCGCACCTTGCCCCACTCGCTGCGCATGACGGAGGGGAGGCAGCTGACAATGCGAGCGAACTCGCACTCATACTCCTGCACTGAGCGGTTCCCCTGGCGGAGGTTCCAAAAGTCTTCCTCCATCTGCTGATTGGCGTTGTAGGAACAATGCATCGCAAAATAAAGCTCCTCAAACTCCTCCCTCGCGACTCCCACTAGATGTGCAGGGCGCGCCGACATAGGCTTGGCGCCCACTGCCGTACCCTCAACTGTCGCCATAACAGGTGGCGACACCGTTCTCTCGTGTGTTGTCCGAGCAGCCTCAGCTTGCTGCGTTAGCAGTCCCCGGAGCCTCTCATTCTGCTCCGCCTGTCGCCTCGACACCTCCTCTAGGCGCCGAAATGCGTCTTCCTGCCGACGGGAAGCTTCCGCCTGCTGCTGGACCACACCGATAAGCGCAGTCATCTGCTCTCGCAACTCACGTACCTTGCTCGACCTTGAGCCCTCTCCTGGCTTGAGTCGAGACAACCGCGTCTCCATTCGCGGTGGCATAGCCATCTGCACACCATAATAACCATTAGTCCAAATTTTACCACTCGGACGTTGCGTAATTGAATGCGAAATAATTAATAAACACACTAAGGGCTTCGTCAAACCAATCATCCGAAAGTAAAGAGGAATACTTCTTCCCACACCTAACGTTGCGTTGTCGGCCGCCCAACATATCGTTAGCTAGTGGAAGTCCATTTCCCTCAATCCATTCCCAATGTCCTTCTTGGGAATCATATAACCCAATCATGTACTTTCGCCAAAAGATCCACACACTCGCGCGCCTAAACCCTAGGGTCTCCCTAAGGTTCGCTAACCACCTAAGACTATTCTTAGGCTTTGATACCACTCTTATCTGTCACGCCCTGAGACCGCCAATTTGGACAGATCGGACGCGCTAACAGACCCGCCAATCGGACACGACCTTTCAAGACCCGAAAGTAGCGGTTCATTCCAACAATCACAGTTTAGTGTAGCGGAAGAGTAATCAATCAGAGAACTAAACTATGATATTAAAACTTCCATTCATTCAACAAACAGTTAGATGATGATGAAAGATACCATACTTGAGCGAAAATTTAAACTTGCTAATGTTACACCTCTCTTTAACATACAACTACTACATAAAATTACAACTTCATTTTTTTTTTCCAAAATGAAACTTAAAATATTTAATGTTTACAATGTTCCTCACATACAATTTCGCTCAAAATAATAAATGCTCTATAATAATGCGGGCGACTCTAGACTTCTAGGTCGCTACACTGTTGGGCCATTGCCGCTGTCGCGTGCCTCGCTCGATGTACCTGGACCTGTGGGGATGTCACCCAAAGGGTGTGAGAACTACAACGAAGTTCCCAGTGGGTTCAACCACCGAGCAAAAATGTCCTGCACCGCTTAGTCTAATGGAAGCAACATAATCGAAACTAAATACAGTATTGAAAGCTGTAAATTCTATCTAATATGCTCAATAACTCTACCATTGCCATAACACGACACTATGTCGTTCCAATGTACCACTCTAGCCAAATCTCTTACTTGACCCATCACTTTCTTTATTTTCTTTGTGGTTTAATTAAAGTTGCTAAACCCTCGGAGAATCTCGCCCGAAGGGCTCCAACCTGGCAGACACGCTACCATAAGACAAGATCTCTAAGATTGCGGATAACACCTCAAATGTTATCTCGTCCGATGGAGAAAACGTGCCACACGGGTCACTGCCCGGGAGAGGGACACTGCCCAAACTCCAATAAGATCTACGTTTCACTCCCGAAGGTACACCCGTTATATATATATATATATATATATATATATATATATATATATATATATATATATATATATATATATATATATATATATATATATATTTCTTTTCTTTTCTTTCCTTTCTTTTACCTTGGCTTTTAGCCTTTCTTGCACATTGTGCCCTCTTTCTTTCTTTCTCATTTGAGTCTCCAGCTCACATTGCCCCTTGGCAATTTTTTCTCTTTTCGTTTAAGCTTTTAGCTTATCTTTTATTTACTCATTTTCTTTCCCTAGGTCCATGCCTCAAGGTAACCAAAGTCCCTTGAACTTAATTCTTTTACTTTCACTCTTGCTCAAGTTGAAGTTAAAATGAAGGTACAATGACTCAACTCCCTAAGACAACTCTAGGAATTTTACTAACTTTGTATTTTAACCTCAACCATACTATATTTCCCTTAGGGACTGGACTCTAAGTTAAGTTTTAACTCTATGCACACCCTTAGTTGACTCAAGCATAATGCCACTTGTGAAGTCCTAAGGTGAATGCCACTCATAAACCCTAATCTAGGTTTCTCCTATGTCATATATCCATCATGCAACATTAATATTCCCATGCCAACATGTAGTATGCCATCAACATAACTTTATACTCATAACTTTTCTACCCATGTAATAATCCATTTCCGTGTCTTTTAGCTCAAGAATATGCACATACACTTGTTCATACTTCATACAAACCCTAACTCTACTAACATACTTCTGGTTAAAAAGAAAAAGACAAATGGGAGAGGTCACCCTCGTTCATTAGAATCCCCCATCTCGATGTTTTTCTTCGTTCTTGAAAAAGACAAAAATTTGCTCTTTTGATCTCTAAGATTTTTCTAAAAGAAAAGGAAAATCATGAAGCAATGACTCTTATGATCTAACAATTTCATAGAAATTTAAAATTAGAAACCCCTTTTTTAACATAAAGGGAAAATTTATCAACTTGGTCACTTTCCTCCCAAAAAGACTGTTTTTGGATTAATTTACATGAATAGGAGAAAATAATCTCATCTTGACATATTGCCAAAGAAAAATTTTGATCTTTTTGGCCTAGGAAAAAATGCTCCAAAAATTTAAGAGAAACTCAATTTGAGCAATTTCCCATCAATTGATAATTTTGCTCCTTGGCAAAATCATTAAACTTTCTTTTCTTTTTTTTTGAATTTTTTTTCCTGCTTTCTCTTCTTTCCTTCTCTTTTTTTTTTTGTCTTATCAAATCCTGCTGCTGGGCAGCAGCTAGGCCAGCTGCGAATGCAGCTGCTTGGCAGCTGCCTAGAGAGCAAGACTCACATTTTTTCTTTTTTTTTTTCTTTTTTTTTTTTTTTAAATTCTGCTACTGGGTTGCAGCTTGCACAGCTGCTGCCTAGGCAGCAGCTCCTGCAGCTGCTTATGCAGCTAATTCAGTTGCATAAGCAGTTGATTTCTGCTGCTGCTGCAGCTTGCAGCAGCAGCAGCTGCAGCCCCTCAACTGCCCAAGGCAGTTGCTTGCGTAGCTCTCTTTTTTTTTTATCTTTTTTTTAATCTTTTTTTTTTGTTGCTCAGCTGCCCAAGGCAGCTGCCAAGCTGCATGCGCAGCAGCAGCAATGCTTAGCTGCTGTTGCATTGGAGCAGCAGCAGCTGCATCATATGCTGCTGCTGCTGGCAGCATTGCCCTCTCTTCTTTTTTTTTTTTTTCTTTTTTTTGTTTCTTTTTCTTCCCTATGCAATAAAGGGAAAAGAGAGAGAGAGAGAGAGAGAGAGAGAGAGAGAGAGAGAGAGAGAGAGCACCTCTTTAAGAAATTGAGTGGGAAGGAGGGAGAGAAATGGCCTTTCACTGCTTCTCTTCTTCCTTCCACTTCTTTCTTTTTTCTTCTTATTCTTCTTCTTCTTCTTCTTTCTCTCTTCTTTCTTTCGTTTCCTGCTCCAACAGAGAGGGGAGAGAGAGAGGATGGTGATGCATTAAAAAGGGAGAGAGAAAAATAAATGCCCTGCAGTTGGGAAGTTGGGGAAAGGTGATTTTACCAAATCGCCCCAACTTACAAGGAAAATTCCCAAATTACCCCAATTCCTGCAATTTGCTCCAGCAGAGAGCAATTTCGGGAACCCCTTTTCCTCCGCGTTTTGATGCCCACTGGGAAATCAAAATTATAAATTTTCTTTTCCCCTTTATTCTACAAATTTTTTTTAAACTCCCCAAGATTTTTTTAAAATTTTTGGGCTACTCTAAGCCCCCAAAAGAGGGCCCCGAAAAAGCTTGCCGATAAAACTACATCAGCAAAATTGCAGTTTCAGAATTCTTGAAGCATTTTGCTTCGCTTCGTTCTCCTATTTTCTTGCAATCTCTCACCTCGGCACTTCATCCATTTTTATCAGCAAACTTTACTGAGACACCCCATAATTTTTTTTTAATTTTTTGACTATTTTAAGTCCTCGAAATAGGGTTCCGAAAAAGCTTGTCGATAACAGAATTCAGGATTCCTGAATTTTGCTAAGTCATTGAGCTTCAACTCACTTTTCGACCCGATGCTCCTCGCGTCGGTCCGAAACGCACCGAACTCGACTGTAATCATATTTAAAACATGTTACAAGTCGTTTCGCCGCATTTCGCCATTTTGCAAAAATCGGCGAACAAGGACTTATGCTCCACAATTGAAGTTTCAAATTCTCAATTCCAACTCACTTTTCGACTCAACGACTTTTGCGTCGTTTCGAAATGCTTCCAACCCACTTGTAATCACATTTGAAATATGTTACAAGTGTTTTTGCCGAGTTTTGCCATTTTGCAAAAATCGGTGCATTACAAGCACGAGGGCTCCGGAGCCGAAGCAAAAACACCCCAAAAATTGCTAAAACGGAGGGAAGTCATCAATATGAAAGTTGTAGGCCTACCTCTGGTGAGGGCCTCCAATTTTTGGCTCAAAACTCTAAGCGGTTTGCTCTGGGGAAGCTGCGAATGGACCGTCGACGAAGAAGACTGCCGCTGCAACATTGGTGAAGCTCTTCAATGGTGAGGAAGAAGATGAAGTAGAGGCCTCCAAAGCTCTCCAAAGGTGCTCAGGAATGGTGAGGGGTCACCAAGCTCTCCTCTGCAGCAAGGCTTCCAAGATCATCCTCCCAAAAAACTCCAAAACATAGAAGGGGAGGACTATATATATCCAAAAAGAACCAGCCCAAACTCAGCTGAAACCACAGCCGCAATCTTCACATTTGGGCACCCGAAATCTACAGTAGCGCGCCCGAACACATGCCGCCCATCCAAGCTGTGCCCGAAACCCAATCGTGTGGCCCTCCGCACGTCATGCGTCAGCCGAGGGAGTAGGTGGCGCCGGCCAACAGCAGCGCGCCACCTGGTGGCGGGAACGGGAAAATGCACGAAGCACAATGCGCCAGTGAACACGCCCATTCCCAAGCCGCCACGCGTCCCCAGCCACGCTCCCTCCACGGCGCGACACATGGAAGCCTTGACTCGAGGTCCGCGGCCCAACACATCTACTCCCGGGCTCCCGAAACCCAGGTCTAGGCGCCCGAAACTGCCCAAACACATAATTTTATGTGTTTTAGGTCAGTTTCTCGCGCTCGTTCTGCGCGCAAACGAACTTGACACACAAAGATAGGTGTCTGCAAGCCGCTGTCCATGTAGCCAAGCAACACAGGAATTCGGGGCACCACACTTGACCCATGGTGCAACAGCCGAGGTTATCTCTTCGTCTGCTTATTGTGCTGGCTCTTTTTTCGGAGGCCCCATTGCGGCCTCGCTTACTGGCCCCCGATGTGCCACTTGATCCACGATGGGGTCCGTCGTCTGCCGTCATTCGGCTGGTTTCACCGAGGAGTTTTACATGCACCCCCTTCTCGGTGACCTGGACGAATGAGATCTAGTCCAGGTCTTCATCGGCCCAATTCACATGGCTGATTGATTCCATACTCACATCTGCCGGCTGCGGCCTTCCCTCGGCCGTTATCTCCTCCACCTTTTCGCCCACCCAGTGAAAAAGATTTTCGTGGAGTGTGGAGGGAATGCACTCATTGGCGTGAATACAGTCACGCCCCAACAACAAATAGTTGTGGCTCACAGCGTCCACTACAAAAAAGGTGGTTCTCAAAGTCTTATAACCGACCGTTATTTCGGTCGTTAGGACCCCCTTCGCTGCCTAACCGTCCTCGATGAAGTTGGTCATTATTGTGTCGGTCGTTTTAAGCTCCTCTTCGCCCTTGCCGATCTTTTTCAAGAAAGCGGTGGACATGACATTTACCATTGCCCTGCCATATACCATTACGCGGCCAACTAGCTGTCCCTCTATCAAGGCCTGTATATATAATGGCCTTATGAATCGGGTATGAAAAGCCGATGGTTTCTCGAACACCACCAACCCAGCCTCCACCTTGTGCTCCGTCAGCTGGAGCTCGGCTACGTGCAGATCCTCTTCATCGAAGGTCTGCTCTTCAGCATCCTCTTGGAGCGTCGTCACCCTAAAAGACAACGGCAGGGCATAGACCATGTTGACCCCCGTTGGGTCTTCGTCGGCCAGCATGGTGTCGGTCTGTGGCTTCTTTCCTTCGGTCTCTACCTCGGCCGAAGATGGTGTCGGGACATCCTCGTCGTCTCTCGGTGGCCATCTCTCACGTCAGGCCACCCTGCTGAGGTCCCTCTTGGCAGGGGCCTCGGCCTCTTGTCGTTCTTCTGGTGCTCCTAGCTGCACCTTACTACAGCCTGTAGAGCCTTCAAGCAAGTGTCCAACTCTAGCCGGACGACTTCGTTCGTCGGCTTGGCCACCACCGATCGAAGTACCGGTGCTCTCTCCTGAGGCGGCACAGTAGAGCCTCCCGCCTCATGGTCATGTCGCATCAGCGCAATTAGGTGCCGATGCATAAGACATTCCCGCCTTGGGTTCGGTCGCGGCCACTGGGCCATTGTTACTGTCGTCAACCTCCAACCTCTGCATTCGAATAGTAACTTGTAGAAATTCCGAATTTTCGATTGAAGTTGGCTAACTTAACCGATCTGAATCCAAACTCGGCGATGTAAATACTCGATCTAAATAGTCTCATTGATCTGAGCGCAATGGCGAAGTACAAATTTATGTTTGACGAACCTAAATCATGGAAAAGCATGCAAAATAGTGGAATTCACTATATTAATGGGTTAGCTGACCTAATGAAGCTCAAACTCAACGAACTAAAATAGCTACTCGATAGGTTTCGTCGAGCCAAACGTCGTGGTGTTGCCTGTTTTTACATTTGACGACCCTAAAGTGTCGAAAAATGTGGAAAACAACAAAATTCAGTGTGTTTTTACAAGAATGCCCTATATTTTATGTGAGAAATTCAAAGAAACTTCTTGGGGAGGGGCCTCTGTGTGTTTTCCTTCTACAGTGAGGGACCCAAGTCTAAAGGTTGTGTGCTTGTCGACCTTTTGGCATTTTGTTGAAGTTGTATATATAGCAATCTTGGAGGAACCCTAACCTAACCCTAACCGCCTCCCTCTTGAAACCGTAGCAACCACGACCCCTCCTCTTCCTCTACATCCCCTTCCCGAGCACAACATCATCGGCCGTCGCCTCTTCTCGCCGGAACAGTAACAAGAATCTAGATCCTTTCTTGCTCTCATGGTGTGGAAGGAGAGAAGACCACCAATTCTTTTACAATTGCTGTGAGACTTCTCTAGGATCTTCTTTACTCTCTCGAGACTCTCCCCGAGGAGCGCTGCTACTAGGCTCAGCCGCACGCCGCCGAGAAGCCAAGCTTCATTCTTTTCTTTCTTCTTGGACCTGAGGTAAGCCACTCTTTTTTTCTCTCAATTTCTTTGCACTAAGACCTACCCTATTCTTCTACTGACATCAAGGGGATTCTCCCTATGAAGTTTTGAGGTCTGAAGACCTCTGGTTTGTCGGCAGGACATAGGTGCTCGCCGGAACCCTAATTCACGCCGCCGCAGCCGTATGCCGCGCCCAATGGCTCGGGGCCAGATCCAAGATGATGGTCATCTTCCTCTGAGCCTGTAGAGATGCTCCATGAAGTTTCATGGAGTTTGGTTTAGTGTAGAAGCCGCAGCTTGGAACCCTAGTTTTAGGTTATTGTGTCTTGGCCGAGCTTGTCCGTACGCCGCTGCCACCTCTCCCCGCCGCCGACCATGCATGGGGTTAGCTTGCTATCATCAAGATAGCCCTGTAGGTGCCTTTACTTGAGCCTGAAAGCCCCTGCCTAACTCCCTCTCCAACCTTGCTCTTGGTTGGCCGCAAGGTGGAAAGCCCGGCCAACCACCACACTCCGACGCCGACATCGAACCCAGTTGCACCCCTGGCATTGCCTTTGACCATTTGTTACTACTGCTTGCCTTAGATACCCGCATGAGCCCAAGTTATGTTGGGTTGCTCTAAACCGAGCCCTAGTTGATTTAACCTTTGGCCACCTTGCTTCATCTACTATTCCGGCAGCCTTGGCACTATCTGAAGGTGAGCCTCTGAACCTCCTCAACCTCCTGAGCATGGTGCTCATTTCAGATTTGAGTTTGGTTGAGTGGTTAGGTCATTGTAGCAACCTAAGCCTCATCAACTTAATACATGTTGACCCATTATTTTTCTCGGGCTTCGTGCCACCTCCAAACAGCGAGCACGGTGTTCAACATATCGAGGCCCATCTATTGGTGCCTTCGGATCAGCCCAAAAATCCTCGGATCATTGTAACAAATCAAAAGTTCTTAAAGTTGAGGTTTTTATGTGGATTCTTGTAAGTCTAGGGACCTAAATGTAAATGTAACCTTGTGTACTATCTTGGGCAGTGTGTTGATGATCTCTAAACTCTTCGTTCGAGATCCGACGATTTTCGTTGAGCAGAAATTAGTTTACGAATTGTAAATCGGCAAAATCGTCGGTTTATCGGTGTTTCGACATTAGTCGCGCAATTCGAGGAATAAAGATGGCTAGTAGTGATTGTCAGACATTTCTGGCTGTTCCCGACGCTGTCCTGGCAGGCTAAGTGACTTTAGTTTAGCGTTGGTGACTTCCGGAGTCAAAATCTGGTTTCCGGAAGTGAGTTTCGGTAATTATGGCACCCTTTGAACACAGATTTATACAAAGTCAAATATTAATGCCCGAACATTTTCAGTGAAGCATTTCGGGGCAGCACGTTAAGTTTCGTTAAATTCAGAAACCCGTAGGCATAATCGGATCATAGTTGGTCGATCGGCGGATTTCGAAAAATTTCGGCAAATTTCGGGACTTTAGTGAAGTTTCCCTTTTAGCTTATCGATATCCAGTGAGTTAGTGGGTTGGGTGTGTGAGAGTCTTTTACTGACCCTGTTGGGTTATATGTAATACGGATCTAAATAGGGGAAAAAACACCTAGAGGGGGGTGAATAGGTGTAAACGCATAAACACTCAAAAAATCGTTGCGATAAAAACCCAATGCGGAAATAAAAATAATACGCAAGATTTTTACGTGGAAAACTCCATCACCGGAGTAAAAAACCACGGGACCGATAACACGGCAGAAATCCACTAGAATTAAAACACGTACAAGGTGATTTACCGTACACACTTACGACTCAACCTTTTCCATACGCTCCTAGAGGATCTTCTCCGCTCGCTCCGCGACGCTTCTCGAATCCACGATCTGCGCCCAACGCCGAATCCACGGCGTCCAACGTCGAATCCACGACGTCCGACCGAATCCACGGTCTTCACCCAATAGCACCCTTCGAATCCACGAACGTGCCTCGCTCCGAATCCACGAGAGCGGTTGAACCTTGAATCCACAAGGACACGCGAATCCACGCGCCGATTTTTGGGGTAAATCGTTGTTTTGGGTGGTGATGATCCGCCGAATACTTAGATCAAAGATAGATCGGAAATACCATCTAAGTATTCATTAGTTTGATTCAACTCAAGATGTGAGTATGAAAACCTAGAATCAAACTAATCAATATAGATGAAGAAACATAGAGTATTCTCTAATGATTTCCTTTCTTCTCTATATGTGGATCTATAGCCGTATAAAATGATATATGAAAATGACGGCTATTTCGATTCACAGTGGATTCACCCTAGAAAAAGAATCATAGGGTGTATTTATAGGTTAGAAACCCTAGGAAGGAGATAAGAATCAAAAACCTAACATTTTTGGAAATTTTACGGACGGCGATCCGGATCGGACTAGCTGTGATCCGGATCGTCGTAACGAGTCAGCCAGTTCCAGAAAAACGAAGGTTCGGGATCCGGATCGAAGTGCTTGATCCGGATCGTTCATACAGTTCACCAAACATCAACGTTCGGGATCCGGATTGCGAAGCCTGATTCGGATCGTTCAAGGAAGATGGTAAACTAAGTGTTCGGGATCCGGATCAAGAGGCTACGATCCGGATTGAACTGGTGTATGAACGAACCACCTTCGGGATCCGGATCGAACAACCTGATCCGGATCCTGAACATGTCCCAAGTCCAGTTTTTGATTTTTATGCAATGAAAGATTCTTCCAAGTGTTTCTACACTACAAGAAGTATTCGGATCACACAAAATCTTTAGTTAAACATACCTGATCCTTTTGAATTCTTCTTTCTTGAGATTGAGTTAAATGATCCAACTTTCTTCACCTTCAATCTTCAAGACTTGAGACTTTCACGAAACTACGCCAACTCAAATTCCGTAACAATCTCCCCCTTTGGCGGTTTCGTGACAAAACACAGATCCACTAAAGAAAATTCAAAAAGATATTTTTGTTGCTATCACCATACAACAAAAATTTACAATGAAGATCCAAAAATTTAAAAACATGAGATAAACTCCTAAAACAGACTCTAGACTTAGACATCTGTACTCTCTGCACAAAGAAATCATTCTTGACAAAAAAAGATCGTTAGATACCTCAAGAATATTTAGCATACAAAACCTAGTACAGAGATAGAGTTTATCTAATCACCATGACATTTGAGAATTCAGATATGTAAGAGAATCATAGTCAAAAACCAACATATCTTCTATGCAACTAAAAACCAAATGTCAAAATGTTAGCCCAACATCAACTTGTTAGTAATAATACATGTCCAAATAGTTAGTCGAATAGTTAGTAGGGACATGCAACAAATCACAAGATAAAAACCAAAAGTTGAAGTTGAGATCATACTTACCTTGATATTTCATCATTCATTGTAGAGATCATACTTACCTTGATATTTCATCATTCATTGTAGAGATCATACTTACCTTGATATTTCATCATTCATTGTTCAAAGTTCTCTCTAACTCTCTCCCCCTTTTTGTCACAAAAGAAAGCCAAAATGTAGTTAAGACTACGAAATGTTAGGAGAGTGAAAAGTTCCAATAAAACGTAAAACCTGAGAACTACGCTAAAGTAAGTATAAAACTAAATCTTAAAATCGTAATCCTGCACAAAAGAAAAAAATGAGTCAAAAGTAATCAGTTGTCAGAATCTGAGTCTTCAGAGCTTGTGCAACCCATCTTAGAGAGTATCTTTCGCATCCGCTTGTCCATTGAATTGATCTTCTTCGTTATGGTAATGTGAGCTGCCGTGGTAATCTCAAGCTCATTGGTAATTCTTTGTTGTTCCTTCAAAACTTGTTCTTGCTTAACAGATAGTCGCTGTTGTTCCTTGATAATCGATGTTATTGATGCTTCATCATCTGTGCCGGGTGCTTGTCGAGATGGTGATGCGTCAGTGCTTGTACTGTGCTTCGTTCCAGATGCAGGAACTGGAGTGACATGCGGCAACTTATGGAGGGATTTGACAATGGTAGACTCATCTATCATGCTCAGACATTGATGATAAGTTGTTGAAGTAATGTCAACCTGAAATTTCTTTAAAATCCTCATTATAATCAAGGGAAATGGAATTCTCTCAGTGGGATGAGGATGCTCAACATATCGCGCCATTCTATTCCAGATAATGTACGGAATGTTGATATTCAATGCCGTTGCCTCTGATGGATGTCCTATGAGATACAAAAACAACAACCGGTCCCATCTCACAACCTTAGTCTGCATATTTGGAAGTATATTGTAACATGTGATGAAGTTTAAGAAGCGATATTCAAGACGAAGTTCTTTAGATCGAACAGATTTTTCGGTTGATTGTGTTCCCTCGAGACAAATTCCCTCTATAACTTTTCGCCATAATGTGTTTGTCAAATTTACCCCATTCAAGTAGTGAACTCCTTTCTTGCTGGCTTCCATTCCCAAAACCTCGCCAATCAATTGTGGAGTAATCTTAAACCTTGTGCCTTGGATATTCGTGTAGAACTCCATAGGACCGTTCTCAAACTCTCGAAGATGCCGTGCATTAGTATAGAAGGTCCTCACATGATGCAAACAGTAGCCAAGAGTTTCTGGGAAACGACATACTTGAATAAGGTTGGCTTGTTCAATCAGAAGACCAAACTCAGGGGAGTGACCTTGCAGAGCCTCAATGTTAACATGCCTTTCACCAATGCATTCGCGATGTGCAAAGGCTCGAAGACGATCAGTGTTAACGAATACTTGTTCCTCCCGAGGTGGAGAATCCGGAATAGTCGGTTCGTTAGCCATGAAACCTCGTGCTCGTCCAAACCGTCGAGCGAGTCGTTTCCTTTTTACTGAGATGGTTGGTGCAGTCATAGGTGCTTTACCTTTGTCCATGGATGTTTTTCCTTTCAATGCATCGGACGCCTTTTGTTCAGGCAATGAGTCATCATCATCTGTCAATGCAGTCCAATCTACCTCGTGACAATCCACCTCTGTGTCACTGACCTCGACAAATTCACCTTTTTGTTGGAGGTTCTTGGCTCTCTTCAGTTTATTTGTTGGGCGAGTGTGTACCATTTGTTGGTTTTTATAGGATCCACAAGGATCTAAATAGGTACTATCAAACAACTAGAGGGGGGGTGAATAGGTGTAATACTTAAAAAAACTCAATCTCAGTGCAAAATAAAAGCCAATGCGGAAAATAAAAACAGCACACCGAGATATACGTGGAAACTCCAATCCAGGAGAAAAACCACGGGACCAACACGCAATAACAATCCACTAAGAATAGAAGAATAACAAGGTGATTACCGACTCCACGGACTCAACCCCTCCTTCAGCTTCTTTGGACCTTGCGCTGAACGGTTGGATGTCCACGCAATAACAATCCCTAAGAAAAGAAGAATAACAAGGTGATTACCGTCTTCACGGATTTAACCCCTCCTTCAATTTCTTGGACCTCGCGCCCCACCGTTTTGCTCGTCCACTGCTCACGTTCGAATCCACGAACGCACGCTTCGAATCCACGAAACGCCTTTAGCACACCGAATCCACGATGCCACGTCGAATCCACGACGCAAACTCAGTCGATAAGAATATTGACTTCGATGGTGATCCTTTGCTTAGATTATTAATGAAAAACCGTAGAAGAAATCTCTAAGCAAAGATTAGATCAATTCGACCAAAGATATGTTCTTGAAGGAACCATCGAATTGACCTAAAAGAGGCGAAAGAGAAGAACGGTAAAAACCAGCCTCTAGGGTTGCTCACGAGTTTTATAAAATAATCGGTATAGCACCCACGTTTTTGAGAAACCCTAAATGTCTATTTATAGCCCTTGGAAAAAGATAAAAGTCGGTTTAGGAAATTTATCCCGAAGGGGCATTGTGTACCGGTACCAAATATCACGTTCCGGTACGCAATGGTGCAAACCACAGATTTTTCTATTGTGTTCCGGTACGCGAGTCCGTGTTCCGGTACACAGTGCAATTTACAGAAAATTCTGTGTCGGGTTAGAGGAACTTCAAGTGTGGTTCCGGTACGTAATGTAAAAACTGATTTTTCCAAGATAAGCTTTATCCAAATCAAACCAAGTACCGGAAACCAAACTTAAAATAGATTGTAAGTTAAATCCAAGTTCCTAAAACCAAGTCTAAACCGGTTTTCACTAAGTTCCTGATTCCAATGGTTATAAATGAACTTAAATCACCATGGTTTAATTAACCATACCTGAGTGTTATCTTGAGCTCATGTTGAATCTTCAATGAGTCTTCGAAAGCCGATTTGACAATTTGTTCCCTTTAAGACTCCGACTCAAACTCACGAAATGTGCCAACACAAAATGCCGTAACAATCTCCCCCTTTGGCAATTTCGTGACAAAACCCAAAAATACATAAAGTCGCTCAAGTCACTCATCTTAAACCAAAAAGACGAAACTCAATGTTATCACCAAAACATTGATTTTCTTTGCGTGAAAGATCCAATAAATACAAAATACATTTGAACCAAACAGTCCTAGAACATACTCTATGACTTAGGACTTGGAGTCTTAAAGTGATGTAATTCCTGCAAAACAAAACTCCAAACAAAATCAAACGTTAGTCGTTAGAAGTTAAAATCCTACATTTGATTCGTCTTCCATTTGGTTCTTTTGTTTTTCCAGCTTTTGTTTTGTGGCTCTTTCAATCTGTTCTTTATCTCCCCCTATCTTAAGCATCCATGTTCTCCATGTTCTCCCCCTGTCTTGAGCATCTATATCCTCCCCCTTTGTGATGCAATCATTATTTTCTGTCTCCCCCTTTTTTTGATATGTCCATCATTTCCGTTATATCCGTTCTCCCCCTTTTTGTCACAAATTGTCAAACGGTTAATATAAACAAAAAGTAAAAATACTAGGAGGATAAGTTCTTAGTTACAAGACGATTAGAGTTCTTGTTCATCACAGCGTGAAAGGAAACTGAAAACCAAAAACAAGAAGGAAAAGAGATCACTCATCCTCATTTGAATCATCATCATCATCATCATGTGATGTTGGTCCATGCGATGTACTCGGTGCAGTTGCTCCAGTGACCACATCATCATGTTTGCACCCAAGGATATCGAAGATTTTCTTTAAACCATCCTCAAGTTTCTTGAAGCCTTGCTCCATCCTTTGCTCCATCCTTTGCTTTAATGAACGAACATCCCGATGCAAGGTTTGAAGAGTTATGACCTCATCTGGTTCAGGAGATTCTTGACGAGGTGGTGCACTCACTGTCGCTTCACTTGCATAGGCTTTTGTATGCCCAAAAGTCTTCAAAGTGCTGATTGACTTGGCTAAAGTGATTCCATCAATTGCCCCCAAGCCATAATCATATTTGGCACAAGAAATGTCAACTCCGTGATCTTCCAGAATACTAGTAATCAAGATTGGATACGGTAGAAGGTCACGTTGCCTTGATCCTTCAATGACATGTACCATTTGCTGCCAAATGAGAAATGGAATGTTGGTGTTAATTCCATTTGCACTTTCCGGGTGACCGAGGAAAAAGAGAAGTAACAATCGATCCCATCGAATCCTTTTGGTCCCCAGTGTGGGCAATAGGTTGTAGCATACAATTAAGGACAAAATATGATACTCTGGTTTTAGGTCCTTTGATTCAACATATGATCTGTTCGTGTGCGTCCCTGTCTTGCAAATAGAGTCCACAACCATATCCCAATGGGTATCATGTTGGAAATTACCCTCAGTGTAATAAAGACCAGAAGTGTTAACAGCTAATCCAAGGTTTGCACCAATTACTGCTGGAGTAATGTCAAACTTGACGTCTCTAACTGTCGTTTCAAAGACGAAAGCTCCGGTTTCATGGTCTTTTTGAAGTATGTTACCTCGCATGTAGAATTCCCTGATGATCTCCACACAAAAACCCATCTTAGGTTGAACTCTGCCAAGTGGCCGAATATGGCTTCGTTCCAAAAGTCTTGCAAAGTCTGGCACCTCACGACATAGCTCGTTAAAGTTCACGTGTCGCTCTCCAATGCATGTGCGGTTCGCAAATCTGGCACGGC
This sequence comes from Tillandsia leiboldiana, assembly GCA_029204045.2. Taxonomy (NCBI): domain Eukaryota; kingdom Viridiplantae; phylum Streptophyta; class Magnoliopsida; order Poales; family Bromeliaceae; genus Tillandsia; species Tillandsia leiboldiana. The sequence continues at coordinate 50,732,106 of CM055064.1, read as the reverse complement.
GTTTTGCACTCACATGCGGTTCACTTTCATCAACATTTGATCTCCGTTGAGAGCGCTCGCGTATTACCGGTCCACCGGTACTTCTACGCGGAGGAGAATCCGCACCCTTCTTTTTCCTTGAAGCCAAAGGTGCTTTCCCCTTTCCTTGAACTGATTCCTCTTCATATTCTGAGGAATGTTCAGAATCTGAGCTAGTTGAATCCTCGTTGCGTGATCGCTTGGTAGCCTTTTTCTTTCCAGAACCGCGACCACGTCCACTTCCAGTGGCCATCAAAACCACTAGTGCAAGAAGCCATGAAAATGCCATTTCCTACAAAGAACACAATGCAGTATGATTTGATCGTATAGGAAGGCTTAAACATGTCTAAGAAACATTCTAAACATGTCACAAATGATGATTCATCATTTAAAAATCATCTACATTAAAAGCCCTAATTCTCAATTTCTTTTATGCTAAGAACATATGAAAATGTTAGATTCAATCAAATAAGCATGGAAACATGAATCTAATTAGATAGAAAGCAACCATATATGTTCTAAACATGAATTAAGAGTGATTTAAGCAAGAGATTTCATTAGGAGAAAGGATCAACTCAAAAATCCCAAAATAAAACATCAAAACCTAAAAACTAGGGTTTTGAAACAAAAGTAAACAAGATTAATGAAGAAACTTATAAATCAAAGCAACAAATCACTTGATCTTGATGAGAAACCCCTTAGAGATGTTTTAGAGAGAGAGAGGGAGGGTTTTGAAGTGGGAGAGATGAAATAAAACAATGTAGTCTCGGAATATAAGGAATCCCAGATCGCGTACCGGTACCAGAAGCCGCGTACCGGTACGCAGTGTAAAAGCCGAAAATCCATCGTTCGGGATCCGGATTGACAAGCAGAGGATCCGGATCCGCAATGTAGTTCCGGTACTAAAAATGTAGTACCGGTACGCAAGCGAAAAACCAGAAAACTTCACATTCGGGATCCGGATTGGATTTTCTAATCCGGATTGGATTTTCAGGTACCAAAAAGGAGGTACCGGAACAACAGAGCCAAAAAGCAAAATTTCTTGAAACAAAACCAATTTTTTGAGATCTTTTCAAATACCGAGTTGTATACCATCAAGAAATCCATTTAAGTTCTTTGAAAAACAATGAATTCACATAGATGTCATTCAATCCAATTAATTATAAAAATTAAAAAGATTTACTCCAAAATCATGAAAAATAAAGGTAAAACATTATAAATCGTTTTTCATGTTATATTCATCAAACACAAGTCATCAAAAATAATCTTGAGATCCAAAATCTATCAAGATGTAACGGATTTACAAAGATGACATACGGAGATTTCCAAACGACATCAATCTTGAATTCTACCCTTTCAAATTGAGATAATCACTAAAATACCTAAGGGTGGCTCTTTGAGCATCTTTCAACTATCCCACCTTATACCAACCAGGAGATTGTTCAAAATATAAGAGTTTTGCATATTAATCTCCAAATGCTTCAACTAAAGATTTTCTCATAAAATACTATCAAGCATCCATAACATGTGGTAGCTTCACACACAAACCGGACGACCGGGGTGTCAGCTCTTTCCTACATGTGGTGGTAGTTTTCACACTCCTTTCGGATGTAACTCTTTCCACATCTTTTAAAAAATCATTTATTTACCCTTGTAAGAAAACAATCTCTTACGTGAAAGAATTAAATCCCAAATTTCAATCAATCGGTTGTCTCACGTTTATCACAATGAATTCACACAACTGAGATAGATTAAGCATCTAAAGATCACACATGATTTCTAAAATTTGATGCTTATAAGATCAAAAACTCCTATAATGAAGTATCTTCAAGATTATGATTATGGAGTAAAGTTGATAATCCATATAAAATTAATTTGGAGTGAATAACCGTGAAGCCCTTTTTTATTCAATGCACTTGTTCATTAAAAACCCTTTTGTTCAAAAACAAAGTATAAAAACGAAGAGCATTGAAAACCATGTAATGCAAAGATTAAGAAAGATATGAAGGGAAAACCAATCAAAGCATTACATACAGTCATAAGCTAATTAGAACTTAAGACAAGGAAAGATATCACCTTTCCGAATCCAAAATCGCTGGATTTTGGGTTGTCTTGATTCGTTGTGGCCGGGGGTTGTCCGCTTTGACTGTTGATCCACCTTAGGTTTTTGCCTCGCAGTGATCCACTTGAATGATTGATGTTGTGGCTCGGACCTTTGGTGGGTTGAGTGAACTCCTTTGACTTGATGTGTCTTTTGATTCCGTTGAGTTCGCTCCGTAGATGAAGTTGCCGAAGAATTCTTCTTTCTCTTTTTCGGGCAATTCTTCACCAAATGACCTTCAAGTCCACATAGGTGACAAGTTCTTCTTTTCAATTTAGTTGTGGAACTTGAAGCCTTCACAGTTTGGTTCTTTTTGAATCCCAAACCAACCTTGCTTGTTTGACCTAATCGGGACATACATTCAAGTTTCTTGGAACCGGTTGAAATCCTTTGTATGTCGGATTTAAGTTGATGAACTTGCTTGGTCAATGCTTGGTTGGTGACATGAATTTCCTCAAACTGCTTTTCAAGAAAATCAATCTTGTTAATATGGGAATTAACGACCGTTTCCGATTGATTTATCTTTTCTTGGAGGATTTTATTATTATCCAATAAAAGCTCTCGTTCCTCCTCGAGATCATGAAGTTTGATCTTTAAAGCATGATTCTCGTCTTGATCTTCAAGTCGTTGCTTTCTCAACTTCTTGATATGTTTGGCCATCTTCTTAGATTCCGCAAGAAGTTGTTGATATGCCTCAACGAGTTCTTCCTCGTCCGACTCCCCCTCACTTGATGACTCTCCGCCGGTTGTTGATGTTTCATACAAAATCAAAGGAGTAGAGTTAGTGACTAATGATGATAAACAATTATTAGAAGAGGGAAAATGAGAGGCATGAGAAGCAACGATTTTTTTCCTCTTTACTTGAGGTCGATTCATTAGAAGTAGAATCGTCCCAAGTTTTCACTTGCAAAGCCTTCTTTTTATATAATTTCGGAGTAGGACAATCCGTTGAAATATGGCCGTAGCCTTTGCATCTATAACATCGGATTTCCCCTTTGAATTCATCTTTTTCCTTAGAAGGTTTTGCAAGGAATTTGAGGTTAGAGGATTTAGAACCCGATGATCCTTTAGATGGTTTCGTGGATGAAGATCCATCGGTTCGATTCTTCCAAAATTTCCGACGAAATTTCTTTGTGATCCGCGCCAATTGTTCTTCAAAATCGGCAAAAGAGATTTCATCGTCGGAACTTGATTCGCTATCTTCTTCCTTTGTGGATTTGAATGCAATACCTGTAAGCTTAGAAGAAGACTTGGAAGAAACTTGATTAGTAGGAAAAGTCAATTCATAAGTTTGCAAAGCACCTACTAATTCCTCTACACTCATCTCATCCGGATGACTAACGGTTTCAATGGCGGTAACCTTTGCCCTAAACCGTTCCGGAAGAGTCCGAAGTATCTTTCTTACAATTTTCGACTCCGGGATCTTTTCTCCTAAATTAGCACATGTATTAATTACATCTTGAAGTCTAGTGTAATAATCTGTAAACAATTCATGCTCTTCCATATGAATAGAGTCAAATTGACTTGTAAGCATCTGGAGCTTTTGAATTTTTACAAGATTAGTACCCTCATGTGTAATTTTGAGAATATCCCAAATTTCCTTTGCGGTTTCACACGCGGAAATTCTTGTAAATTCAGTCGAGGAAAGAGAATTAAATAAAGCGTTCATACCTTTCCCATTGTAAGAAGATCTTTCAAATTCCTCTTTGGACCATCTAGAGCGAGGTTTTGGGGTAGTAGAATTTCCTACTTCCTCAACAGGATGCACCCAACCGCATTCCACGGATTGCCATACTCGCTCATCAATTGCGATGAGAAAAGCTCTCATCCGCACTTTCCAATAAGCATAATTAGTCCCATCAAAAAGAGGAGGTCTATAAATATTACCACTTTCACCCATCATGATAGATAAACCTAAAACCCGCTCTGATACCACTTGTTGGTTTTTATAGGATCCACAAGGATCTAAATAGGTACTATCAAACAACTAGAGGGGGGGTGAATAGGTGTAATACTTAAAAAAACTCAATCTCAGTGCAAAATAAAAACCAATGCGGAAAATAAAAACAGCACACCGAGATATACGTGGAAACTCCAATCCAGGAGAAAAACCACGGGACCAACACGCAATAACAATCCACTAAGAATAGAAGAATAACAAGGTGATTACCGACTCCACGGACTCAACCCCTCCTTCAGCTTCTTTGGACCTTGCGCTGAACGGTTGGATGTCCACGCAATAACAATCCCTAAGAAAAGAAGAATAACAAGGTGATTACCGTCTTCACGGATTTAACCCCTCCTTCAATTTCTTGGACCTCGCGCTCCACCGTTTTGCTCGTCCACTGCTCACGTTCGAATCCACGAACGCACGCTTCGAATCCACGAAACGCCTTTAGCACACCGAATCCACGATGCCACGTCGAATCCACGACGCAAACTCAGTCGATAAGAATATTGACTTCGATGGTGATCCTTTGCTTAGATTATCAATGAAAAACCGTAGAAGAAATCTCTAAGCAAAGATTAGATCAATTCGACCAAAGATATGTTCTTGAAGGAACCATCGAATTGACCTAAAAGAGGCGAAAGAGAAGAACGGTAAAAACCAGCCTCTAGGGTTGCTCACGAGTTTTATAAAATAATCGGTATAGCACCCACATTTTTGAGAAACCCTAAATGTCTATTTATAGCCCTTGGAAAAAGATAAAAGTCGGTTTAGGAAATTTATCCCGAAGGGGCATTGTGTACCGGTACCAAATATCACGTTCCGGTACGCAATGGTGCAAACCACAGATTTTTCTATTGTGTTCCGGTACGCGAGTCCGTGTTCCGGTACACAGTGCAATTTACAGAAAATTCTGTGTCGGGTTAGAGGAACTTCAAGTGTGGTTCCGGTACGTAATGTAAAAACTGATTTTTCCAAGATAAGCTTTATCCAAATCAAACCAAGTACCGGAAACCAAACTTAAAATAGATTGTAAGTTAAATCCAAGTTCCTAAAACCAAGTCTAAACCGGTTTTCACTAAGTTCCTGATTCCAATGGTTATAAATGAACTTAAATCACCATGGTTTAATTAACCATACCTGAGTGTTATCTTGAGCTCATGTTGAATCTTCAATGAGTCTTCGAAAGCCGATTTGACAATTTGTTCCCTTTAAGACTCCGACTCAAACTCACGAAATGTGCCAACACAAAATGCCGTAACACCATTGAGACCAGGAGAAGGATTAACCAAGAGAAACACATTGAATTAAGTGCCATTGATCAAAGTGCTTGAGTTAAGAAGGTGTCCTGTGAAAACCAACTCAAGAACACAAAAATTCTTAGTTTTCAAAAATTGAAAAATTGTATCCAAAGAATCATTATCATGTAGAGAAGCTCAGAATCAAATTAGTTTTGCAAAAGGACTTCTAAAAATAGATCAATTGCATGATTTTCGAAAATCCTTATTATATGCCCTAAAACCGAAATTTTAGAAATCGAAGCCTAAAAATCCGTTAATCAGGAGAATACCTAGCATATAATCAAAACTAATCTACCCAGAGTTCTTATTTCAAAAGAAATTTGATCAAAAACCATCCACAAACAAAGTTGATCCAAGAAATTCATCACGTTTGAGGAGAAAAAGAGAAAAACGGTGAAAAACCGAGATTTTGATCAATAAAACTTACTTGGAGTTGAAGAACTTGAGTTTGAAAGCTTCCAGGAAGGATGAAATCTAGAGAGAGAGGCTCTGGAAACTTTGGAACAAAAGATTGGAGTAAAGAAATCAAAAACCCCTTTCGTTCTTTATAAAACCTAGCCGCGATCCAGATCAGTTCATAACTGCGATCCGGATCGGCTACCCGCAGTGAGAAACTGCGTTCGGGATCCGGATCGGCAGATACAATCCGGATCGTCAGCCCGCAGAAGAATTCCTGCGTTCGGGATCCGGATCATCTAGCCCGATCCGGATCGGCCCCAACTTTTTCTTTAGAAAATTTCAGAGAAATTCAAGAAAAACCAGAAAAAGATTGTAAGCACAAATGTGTATCAACTTTAAACAAAAATCATCGTTTCATACAACAAGAATTAGATTATGCCAAATCTATCAATAATATCCAAAAATGAAACGAGAATTTACAAAAATTAAATCCCTTAAAGTTGAACACCTTCAATCGCATCTAACTTGATCTTATGAGTAATGCCTTTATCAAATCATCAATTCAGTAAAGAAAATGAAATACAAAGATCAATAGATGTTTGAAATCCCAAATATAATAGATAATGTATCTAGACAATCTGTTGAAGAGAGTGGCTCTTTGAGCATCTTTCATTAAAAACCCACCTTATACCAACCTTGAAATTTGACAGAGTCAAGTATTTCAACATGCATTTTACTTAATCAAAAATTTGAACAACCATGCTTGGTATACATGTGGTAGCTGCACACAATACTCGGACGACCGAGGTGGTAGCTCTTTCCTCCATGTGGTGGTAGTTTTCACACTCCTCATTGGGATGTAACTCTTTCCACATCTTTTGAGCATTTTACCTTTTCTAAGACTCCCCCTCAATTGGCTATCAATTATTTAAGATATAAAGTATTCAACCAAATATTGATCTCGATTTCATACTCGACTAAGCAGTCAAATTAGATAATGACTATACCAAGAGATCATAGAGAGAGAGAAATTGACTTTGATCATTTTAGAAGATGATTTAATTAACATAAATGATCATTGCAACAGTGAAATATTATGATGGCAAAAGCATAATAAATTTCTAAATGTGCGAAAAGATGCAATTAAAGTCAATTAAGATCTATGCTCAATTAATGTCCTATGAACAAACATAGATAATGAACAAAACAAAAACAAATACAAAACCTATCCTAAGCAAAGATTTCAAAAAGAAGATTATTTCAAGGAAAGCATCCCAATTGCTTTTCGTAAATGAATAAAACGTTTTTGATCCAAAGGTTTTGTTAGAATGTCAGCTAATTGATCCTCAGTTGAAATATATGAAAGTTGAAGAGTATTTGATTCAACTAGCTCTCTAAGAAAATGATATCTAAGTTCAATATGTTTTGTTCTAGAGTGCAACACAGGGTTTTTAGAAATGTTAATAGCACTAGTGTTGTCACAAAGTATTGTTACCGAAGATGCTGAAATGCGGAAGTCGCTCAATACGCTTTTCATCCAAATGAGTTGAGTTGAGCAACTTCCAGCTGAAATGTATTCCGCTTCGGCAGTCGAGAGTGTTATGCAGTTCTGCTTTTTACTGTGCCATGCAACAAGGCAATGGCCAAGATAGAAGCATGCACCACTCGTGCTTTTCCGATCATCCACTGATCCTGCCCAATCGGCATCTGAGTATCCAACAATATCCAAACTTGTTCCCATAGGATACCAAATTCCGAAATTAATTGATCCTTTGATATACCGGATGATCCTTTTCACCGCTTTCAGGTGAACCTCCTTTGGTGCTGATTGATATCTCGCGCAAATCCCAACACCAAAAGATATATCCGGGCGACTAGCCGTGAGGTAAAGTAGACTTCCAATCATACTTCGATACAGTTTCTCGTCTACATTCTCACTATGTGATTCACTTCCAAGTCCCTTGTGGCTAGTTCCCATTGGAGTCGGAAAATCTTTACAATTTTCTAGATCAAACTTTTTGACCAACTCCATTGCATACTTGGATTGACTCAAGTGAATACCTTCATCATTTTGTTTAATTTGCAATCCAAGGAAATAAGTCAATTCGCCCATCATGGACATCTCAAATTCGCTTTCCATGGTCTCCGCGAATTTAGAAGCATCATTATCTCTTGTTGCGCCAAATACAATGTCATCGACATAGATTTGTGCTACAATAAAATTGCTTTGATAATGCTTCACAAAGAGAGTCCTATCAGCTCCCCCTCGAGTATAGCCCTTCTCCAAAAGGTGCTTTGTTAACCTTTCGTACCATGCTTGCGGTGCTTGTTTCAGACCGTAAAGAGCCTTTTTCAAACGAAAAACATGGTTAGGTTGTTTATGATCTACAAAACCTTTCGGTTGAGCCACATAAACTTCCTCATTTAAAAACCCATTTAGAAATGCGCTCTTAACGTCCATTTGAAATAATTTGATTTTAAAATGACAAGCAATAGCGAATAGTATACGAATGGACTCGAGTCTAGCTACAGGGGCGAAGGTTTCATCAAAGTCTATACCTTCTACTTGAGAGTAGCCTTGAGCAACTAATCGTGCCTTGTTCCTGATGATAGTACCATCCTCATTTTTCTTGTTCTTGAAGATCCATTTGGTACCTATCACATTGTGTTGCTTTGGAGGCTTCGTTAATTCCCAGACTTTGTTTCGCTCAAATTGATGGAGCTCTTCCTGCATTGCTTTAATCCAGTAGTCATCCTGAAGAGCTTCATCTATGTTCTTTGGTTCGATTAAAGATACGTAGCAAGCGAATCCACAAACCAACTGCCTCCGAGTTCTGACTCCTTCTTGTGGATCTCCAATAATATTCGATTCCAGATGATCCTTGGAGATTCGTAACGTTTGTTGAAACGGAGTACTCGGAGATATATGAGATGATTCCTGCACATCAGATAAACTAGAAGAACCATTAGATGCATCATTAATATTGGAAGTATTATCATGAGAAGATGCACTAGCAGGAGAATCATCATCTAGAGAGATATCGAGGGTAGATTTTCCAGTTTCAAAGTGAAAAGCTTCATCTACTTTAACATTTATAGATTCTACGATCGTCTTAGATTCAATGTTAAATACTCGATATGCTCTGCTATTCGTAGAATAACCCAAAAAGATCCCTTCATCACTTCGAGAGTCGAACTTTCCAAGATTTTCACGGTCACGTAAAATGTAACATCGACTCCCGAAGACACGAAAATATTTGATATTGGGTTTTCTACTAAACCACAGCTCATATGGTGTATTTAAAGTTCCTGGGCGCAAGTAAACTCTATTAATGACATAGACAGCGGTGTTCACAGCTTCAGCCCAAAAGTGTAGCGGTAAATTCCGGCTATGAAGCATCACACGCGCCATCTCTTGAACAACCCTGTTCTTGCGCTCAACAACACCATTCTGCTGAGGTGTATAGGGTGCCGAGAATTCATGTTTGATTCCATTTGAAGTGCAAAAATCAATGAATTTTGAATTTATGAATTCTCCACCTCTATCACTTCTAACACGAATGATCTTTTCATTCTTTTCAATCATAATACGATGGCAAATCTCATGAAAAGAGTCAAACGTATCGGCTTTCTCTTTTAAAAATGCTACCCAAGAAAACCGAGAGAAATCATCAACCAATAAAAAAATGTACCATTTACCTCCCAAAGATGGTTGACGGGTCGGCCAAAAGAAAAAGAAGAAAAGAAAGTAGTATACATAAACTACACAAGATTTAATCGAAGAACGATTAAAGACAAGGAGGGGTTTCACCTTTGCATACCCAAACCTTTTGAGTTTTGGAGTATGTTGGCAATGGTTGAAAAGTTTTCCTTGATGAAGACGTCTTGCAAGATTGGTCTTTTTCTTTTGTCATCGTCTTGTTTGAAGTACTACCAATGTCCTTTTCTTTAGGAAAATCCTTCTTTGAATTCCATGGAGTGAACTTATTGGTAGCAGTTGCAAGATGTGGTTGATTTGATCTTTGAGCTCCAATCTTGCAATTTCTTCCAATGTGCCCTGCAAAATTACAACGAAAGCATACCTTTGTGCTTGATGATTCTGAAGAGGATGAAGTAGGCTTGTTGTCGTTGGTTGTCATGATTTCCGGTGTCGGAGAAGGAGATACCGACTGAGGCACAAAGACTGTCCCAACCGAACTAAAATTGTCTTCAGTTCGATTGTATCCGAGGCCGAACTTGTTTGTTTGACCTAGACCAAGAAGTTTATCCAACTTACTCCTTCCTAAGGAAAATTGCTGTAAGTCATCCTTGAGTTGGCAAATGGTCTCTGTCATTTCCAATTTTTCCCGTCGGGCCTCGCCGTAGAGCTTCAAGAAATAGTTCGCTTTGTTCACCATATCTATATAGTTCTTCTCGAGTTGCTCATTGGACTCTTGAAGGGAAACATTTTCTTTTATCAGTTTATCCCTTTCCACTTCAAGATCGGTCGAGAGAGAAGTTACCCTTTTTACTTCTTCTTTGAGATCCTGCAATCTCCCTCTCAACCCCTTGTTTTGCTTAGCAGGTTTCTTTAAATCCCGTAAAGATCTGTGATAGGCTAGAGCAAATTCTTCACCTTCCGAATCATCCAATTCGTTGTCCGTTGCATTCTTTTCAACAGTGGAGTTGGACAACGACTCAGATGTATTTGCTATAAAGCACATGAAGGGTGAAGATACGGACGCGTGGAATGCGGTGGAGCTCTTTTCTTCATCACTCGAAGACGACTCATTTGACGTTGAGTTGTCATCCCAAGTGACGACTTGCATCGCCTTCTTCTTTGCCGGATACTTGTTAGGACACTCCGTTGCAATGTGGCCGTAGCCTCGACATTTGAAGCATTGTAGTTGTCCTTCTGAACTTTTCTTATCCTTTGAGAAGTTCTCTTGCTTTCTTGACTTGTAACCTGAAGTACCCTTGCCTTTGTTCGACTTTCCGAAGGATGGAGATTTGCTTGAATTACCCCTTCAAAAGTTGCGGCGAAACTTCCTTGTCAAGAGAGCGAGCTGCTTCTCAAATTCCTCCATAGAAAGGTTCTCGTCATCGTCTGAGAAGGACGTATCCGCGTCTTCTTCCTTAGTTGTTTTCAACGCATAACCTGAAGACTTAGAAGTGGATGCCTTTCCAGAAGAATTGTTAGTAGTAAATGTCATTTCATAAGTTTGCAATGAACCAACTAATTCTTCTACACGTATTTCGTCCGGGTGTTTAATAGTTTCAATGGCAGTAACCTTTGGGCGAAATCGTTCAGGAAGAGTTCTTAAGATTTTTCTTACAATCTTAAATTCTGGAATCTTCTCTCCCAGATTAGCACATGAGTTTACGATGTCTTGCAATCGTGTATAGTAGTCCGTGAAAGATTCATTTTCTGCCATTAAGATAGAGTCAAACTTGCTCGTAAGCATTTGCAGTTTCTGAATCTTCACGAGGTTAGTTCCCTCATGTGTAACCTGAAGAACATCCCAGATTTCTTTCGCAGTCTCACATGCCGAGACGCGAGAGAATTCAGTTTGAGATAAGGCATTAAAGATAGCATTAATTCCCTTGCCATTGTAAGAAGATGAATCTAACTCTTCCTTGGTCCATTTCGACCTAGGTTTTAAGGTGCGAACATCACCAATAAGTTCAGTTGGATTAGACCATCCTAATTCAATTGATTGCCACACCCGTTCGTCGATGGAAATTAAAAAGGCTTTCATCCGTACTTTCCAGTACGCATAATTTGTTCCATCGAAGAACGGGGGTCGGTTGATGTTTCCACCTTCAACCATTGTTTACAACCCTATTCCCGCTCCGATACCACTTGTTGGGTTATATGTAATACGGATCTAAATAGGGGAAAAAACACCTAGAGGGGGGTGAATAGGTGTAAACGCATAAACACTCAAAAAATCGTTGCGATAAAAACCCAATGCGGAAATAAAAATAATACGCAAGATTTTTACGTGGAAAACTCCATCACCGGAGTAAAAAACCACGGGACCGATAACACGGCAGAAATCCACTAGAATTAAAACACGTACAAGGTGATTTACCGTACACACTTACGACTCAACCTTTTCCATACGCTCCTAGAGGATCTTCTCCGCTCGCTCCGCGACGCTTCTCGAATCCACGATCTGCGCCCAACGCCGAATCCACGGCGTCCAACGTCGAATCCACGACGTCCGACCGAATCCACGGTCTTCACCCAATAGCACCCTTCGAATCCATGAACGTGCCTCGCTCCGAATCCACGAGAGCGGTTGAACCTTGAATCCACAAGGACACGCGAATCCACGCGCCGATTTTTGGGGTAAATCGTTGTTTTGGGTGGTGATGATCCGCCGAATACTTAGATCAAAGATAGATCGGAAATACCATCTAAGTATTCATTAGTTTGATTCAACTCAAGATGTGAGTATGAAAACCTAGAATCAAACTAATCAATATAGATGAAGAAACATAGAGTATTCTCTAATGATTTCCTTTCTTCTCTATATGTGGATCTATAGCCGTATAAAATGATATATGAAAATGACGGCTATTTCGATTCACAGTGGATTCACCCTAGAAAAAGAATCATAGGGTGTATTTATAGGTTAGAAACCCTAGGAAGGAGATAAGAATCAAAAACCTAACATTTCTGGAAATTTTACGGACGGCGATCCGGATCGGACTAGCTGTGATCCGGATCGTCATAACGAGTCAGCCAGTTCCAGAAAAACGAAGGTTCGGGATCCGGATCGAAGTGCTTGATCCGGATCGTTCATACAGTTCACCAAACATCAACGTTCGGGATCCGGATTGCGAAGCCTGATCCGGATCGTTCAAGGAAGATGGTAAACTAAGTGTTCGGGATCCGGATCAAGAGGCTACGATCCGGATTGAACTGGTGTATGAACGAACCACCTTCGGGATCCGGATCGAACAACCTGATCCGGATCCTGAACATGTCCCAAGTCCAGTTTTTGATTTTTATGCAATGAAAGATTCTTCCAAGTGTTTCTACACTACAAGAAGTATTCGGATCACACAAAATCTTTAGTTAAACATACCTGATCCTTTTGAATTCTTCTTTCTTGAGATTGAGTTAAATGATCCAACTTTCTTCACCTTCAATCTTCAAGACTTGAGACTTTCACGAAACTACGCCAACTCAAATTCCGTAACAGACCCATGGTTATGATTCTGGCCCCAACAATCAGCAGCTAGCTCCAGAGTTGTTTAGCAGGTATCAGGACCGCCTACGCTATGGTAGGCGCTTCGGTCCGGGTTTTATCATATCGTCACCTATGGGGTACCGTATTTAGTCGGACCCCTGTGAATCATGCTAGCCTTGGTCTTACGGTTGAGCCTTTCTATTTGTCTTTCAGTATACTATTTATTGTTTACCCTTTAGCATACTTAGTATATATATACATTTGGACATATGCCATGCCTGATTGGTCATTAGCTAGAATTATCATTAGCTCAGTTCATATCAGCATTTCCTATTCTTGTACTGCATGTTAGAATAGGAGTTTATTTTCAGTTATACAACTTCAGTTATACAACTTTAGTTATACAACATCAGTTGATATTATATCTTTCAGCATCCCGACAGGAATTTCCTGGCTTTTTGCCGATTATCCGGTCTTTAGACCGTGAGCTTCAGCATCAATATTATAATCGCCACAGAGCCAGCTTATAGTCACGTATACCCGCGGATTAGCTACCCGCAGAGGTATTCTTTATCGGTAGAGTGGTCACATCAACCCGTGAGCCCAGAGTTCACAGTCTGTGCATGGTTATGTCAGCAGATTGGTGTTCAGGTGGTAGTTAGCCAGAGATCATAGTGGCATGTGATTGGGTATATTATGTTACAACATTGATGCATCGTTTTACTACTTAGTTTAGTATCTATATCTTATTATTCAACACTGAGATTATTTCCTTGTTATCTCCAGTTATCAGCATGCCTAGTTTTGTGGGTTATGTTAATATGGATCTGAATAGGAGAAAAACCACCTAGAGGGGGGGAGAATAGGTGTAAACAATAAACACACCAAATCGTTGCGTAAAAAATAACCCAACGCGGAAAAGTAAATAAGTATGCAAGATTTTACGTGGAAAACTCCATCACAGGAGTAAAAAACCACGGGACCGATAACACGGCGAAATCCACTAAGATTAAACACGTACAAGGTGATTTACCGTAACCTTACGACTCAACCTTTTTCATACGCTCCAAGTAGATCTTCTCCGCTCGCTCCACAACGCTCCTCGAATCCACGATTTGCGTCCAACATCGAATCCACGACGTCCAACCGAATCCACGGTCTTCACCAATATAGCACGTATCGATCACACGAACGTACCTCGCTCCGAATCCACGAGAGCGGTAGCACCTTGAATCCACAAGGCCACGCGAATCCACGCGCCGATTTTGAGAAATCGTTGTTTTCTTGGTGATGATCCTCCGAATACTTAGATCATAGATAGACAAGAATTACCATCTAAGTATTTTTCAATTTGATTCTACAAGAAATATGAGTTTGGAAATCCTAGAATCAAATTGAAAAATATAGACGAAGAAACATAGATTAGATCATGTTTTCTTTTCTTCTCTATATATGTGGATTTTTTTTATATTTTTTTCGGTTTCATTCAGTTGCCCTAGATATGAAATTAGGGTTTATTTATAGGTTAGAAACCTTTGGAAAGAGATAAGAATCAAAAACTACCTTATTTGGAATTTTCCCGCTCGGCGGTCCGGACTGGATTAAATCTGATCCGGACTGTCGTCTTTAGACAGAGCTTTTCCAGAAAAACAAGTTCGGGGTCCGGACTGGAATTCTCTGATCCGGACTGTTCATGCGATTTTAGCAAGCACATAGTTTGGGGTTCGGACTGAGCAGAGGTTGTTCCGGACTAGAATTCCGCATTAACTAAACTATGTTCGGGGTCCGGACTGGAATGGTCTGATCCGGATCCTTGTCACGCCCCGGGGGGTTTAAATGCGCAGAAGGATAGCCACCGATGCTCCCAAGCTCACATATATGTTTTTTTATTTTTTTTTGTTCTCCTTCCCCGGTGCATGCCCAGACCCACCGCATATACAAATTCACTCTGCAAACGGGCAGAGTCTCCTTTGTATATGCACGGCGTCCTGACTAAAAGTTCATATCATCATACCTTTAACCTCAATAGATCAATTGCCAAACACATACAACCATTTTCTAAATACATACCACTATTTTCCACAAGTAATAAAGAGGCTGACTGGTTTTTTTTTTTTTGAAAGGATAAAACCGCAACGTTTTGAAAGCGGTGCCCACACGACACCCAAGTTTTACAAAACCATTTCGAAATCGCATAAATCCACAGGGTTGGAAAACGGTGCCCACACGACACCCAGGTTTTATAAAACCAATTTCGCAATCGCATAAATCCACAGGGTTTTGAAAACGGTGCCCACACGACACCCTGTGTGACGCCCCACCTCCCAGGGGGTCACCCATCCTAGAACTACTCTAGCTCTAGCACGCTTAACTCTCATGTTCCTCTTGGATCTTGCTACCATCCAAAATGCTATAGCCGGGTTAGAGATTTAGTCCTATTATATCATTTATATAGAGGACTAATCCAAATTCCGGGGGTGTCACATTCTTCCCCCCTTTAAGCCCTGACGTCCACGTCAGGCTCAAGCACACTAACAAGCACCAGGCGATGTGAGACTCGTCTCGCTAGCCTTAGCCGACCTTGTGAGGAGCTGCACTCCACTCACAACGGTCATTAGCCGGGGAGCCTCGCTCTACTCGCTATAACCCTGGCTCAGCCGAGACTCATCTCACATTTCCGGCTGGTGAATGGCTCTGATACCAACTGTGACGCCCCACCTCCCAGGGGGTCACCCATCCTAGAACTACTCTAGCTCTAGCACGCTTAACTCTCATGTTCCTCTTGGATCTTGCTACCATCCAAAATGCTATAGCCGGGTTAGAGATTTAGTCCTATTATATCATTTATATAGAGGACTAATCCAAATTCCGGGGGTGTCACACCCTGGTTTTATAAAACTATTTTCACAACGTTTTCCTTTTTTCTTGTTTTTGTAGTTTGAAAGCGGCCAATCAAGAGATTTAAAACAAACACCCATCCAGAAAGGAATGAAAAATAGCCCAACATCCACGTCGACCCCACGGGGGTATCGAAATCCACCTAACACGCTACTATGAGTAATGAAATGAACAGGGAAAGAAAAGTAGTCAACATCTGCAGCCTCGAAGGGCCAGAAGGTCACTCGCGCGGCCTCACCAACGTCCTAGCACTCGCCCCTGGACAAACCTGTCACGGAGTGGGAAGTCAGTGACCAGAAGTAAATACAAAAGCAATAAGGGCTAAAAGTAAAGAAAACCACTATAAAACCAGAGCAACTGCCATCCTCAACGTGCAACTGACAGTGAAAACCCTCCCCCTGTACAATCGAAACCCGGGCACCTGTCCCGGCAACCACACTAAGCACCTACCTCGGCTAATCGCACCGAGCACCTGCCCCGGCACCACCTCGAGCACCTGCCTCGGCACCGCTCACACCCCCCACCCATGAGGGCCCCCATTACGTCACCCACACGTGGGGTACACGGGTCAACGTACCACTTTTCCGGAAAAGCACTCCCTCACGGTGGCCAAACCGCTGGTGTGCGTGTAGCAATCTCGAGCCTCATAACTAAGTATATATATAATAACTTAAACAGGGTTAGCACAGAAATAAGTAATTATTTTATTCTTTCCTTTGCACAAACATGCAATTTCTATAACCTACACCTTTTCCCAAATAACCATGGAAATGTCCCCACCTGGGGTGATGACCGGCGTTCGGCTCGTCCACGTCTGCGTGCCTGCCGAGCCTACAACGTCCCGTCCCGTTCTGAAGAAAAATCAAAATACAAATACTAGATGCCGAAAACACTACAAGTCGACTCAGAACAGGAAAACCGACGCGGTCCTAGACCCTAACGGTGGCGAGGCTAAACCCGCGCGGCGAAGTCCCCCGCACGGCACCAACCCGTGCGGCGCGCACACCTCCTGCGGACGGCCCCGCGTGGCCCCGACCTGCACGGCGCGGCCTGTCTGCAGGCGGCCCCACGCGGCACCAACCCGCGCGGCGCGCTGCCTGCGCGGCGCCCTGCCAGCAAGCAGCCCCGCGCGACACCCTGCCGCGCGGCGCGCTGCCTGCGCGGCGCGCTGCCAACAGGCAGCCCCGCGCGGCGTCCTGCCGCGCGGCGCGCTGCCTGCAGGCAGCCCAACGCGGCACCGGCCCGCGCGGCGCCTGCCTGCGGCAGCCCCGCGCGGCGCCCTGCAGCGTGGCGCGCTCTGCAGGAAGCCCTGCGCGGCACTGGCCCGCACGGCGCCTTCCTGCGGGCAGCCCCGCATGGTGCCCTGCCGCGCGGCGCGCTGCCAGCAGGCAGCCCCGCGCGGCATCGGACTGCGCGGCGCCTGCCTGCGTGCAGCCCCGCACGGCGCCCTGCCGTGCGGCGAGCTGCCTGCAGGCAGCCCCGCGTGGCACCGGCCCGTGCGGCGCCTGCCTGCTGGCAGTCCCGGCCGGCGCGCTGCCTGCAGGCAGCCCCGCGCGGCACCGGCCCGCGCGGTGCCTGCCTGCGGGCAGCCCCGCACGGCGCTTGCCTGCGGGCAGCCCCGCACGGCGCTTGCCTGCGGGCAGCCCCGCACGGCGCCTTGCCGCGCGGCGCGCTGCCTGCAGGCAGCCCAGCGCGGCACCGACCGCGTGGCGCCTGCCCGCGGGCAGCCCCGCGCGGCACCCTGCCTGCAGGCAGCCCCGCGCGGCACCCTGCCTGCAGGCGGCGGCCCGAGATCTACGATGGCGGCGGCCGCGGCGGCGGCGGTTTCCCCCGAAGAACGACGACCCTACCACATCGTGCCAAAAAAACCTAAACGAACAACTCACCTTTGATCCGCTGGAGGAAGAGGAAGGAGAGGATCGTCCACTCCTCGCCCGATCGAACCCGCAGTAAAGGGACGACGTCGCCTTCCCTCCCCCTGTCACTCTGCCTGGATCCCTACGCCGAAATCTTGAAAAGAGGGAAAGTATGGATTTTGGGGATTTATTTCCTCTTTTCCTTCTCGATCGCACCGGGTCCGCTCTAACTCAACTAAAGGTAACAAAAAGGCGGAAAAAGACTTAAGTCCCAAGATCGTCTCGAAATCCATCGAGATTCAAACGAGGGGTCCAGGATACCTCGAAAAGCGTGCTAATCGTCAGCATGCTTTCTAACGCATCTGAACTGATCGCGAACTTCAAAAATTATTTATGCGAGATTCCGGGGTCGGAATTCGAATCCGATCGCGCCATCGTTCACCGTTCCGCGAGCTCTAACACCTAGAAATACCCGCAAACCCCGACGGTCAGCCCAGAAATAATCGAACTTTTAATCCCCCGCCGGACCACTAAAATTGGGAAATAAATAAAATAGAAAAGAATTACCAAATGGAATGCGGGTATTACATCTCTCACCTCTAAAAACAAGTTTCGTCCTCGAAACTTAACTCTGGTCCGCGACGAATAGATCTGGCTAGCACTCCCTCATCTTCGACTCCGGTTCCCACGTCGCTTCACGTTCTTCCTGGTTGCCCCAAAGCACCTTTACATAGGGGATTGTCCGGTTGCGCAACTTTTTGTCCTCCCGTGCCATGATCCGCACGGGTACTTCCTCAAAGCTCAGGTCCTCACTAAGCTCGACTGCGGTGACGTCGAGTACACGCGATGGGTCAGGGAGATATCTTCGGAGCATTGAACCGTGGAACACGTCGTGTATCCGGTCGAGATTTGGCGGTAGGGCTAGGCGATAGGCCACCGGACCGATGCGCTCCAAGATCTCAAAAGGCCCCACTTACCGTGGGCTCAACTTGCCTCTCAGCCCGAACCGCTTAATCCCTTTGGACGGCGAAACTCGCAGTAGTACGTGCTCCCCTACCTGGAATTCCAAGTCGCGGCGTCTCTGGTCTGCATAGCTCTTTTGTCGACTCTGGGCGGTCAACAACCGCTACCTGATGAGGCGCACCTTTTCCTCGGTCTCTTCCTCCAAGTCCGGTCCCAAGAATTTTCGCTCCCCCAAGTCGTCCCAACAGATCGGGGACCTACAGCGTCTGCCATATAAAGCTTCGTACGGTGCCATATGGATGCTAGCCTGGTAACTGTTGTTGTAGGCAAACTCCACGAGAGGTAGGTAGCGTGACCATCCGTCCCCCAAATCAAGTACACAGGCCCAAAGCATGTCCTCGAGGATCTGGATCACCCGTTCAGATTGTCCATCCGTCTGGGGGTGAAAGGCTGTTCCGAAGTGCAGTTTGGTCCCCAACGCCCGTTGTAGACTCTGCCAGAAGTTTGAGACAAACCGCGTGTCTCTGTCTGAAGTGATCGATGCCGGTACCCCATGCAACCTCACGATCTCGCTGATGTAGACCTGAGCCAGCCGATCTCGTGTCCACGTTGTGTAAATGGGTAGGAAGCGAGCTGACTTCGTTAACCGATCCACGATGACCCAGATGGTGTCGTGCCCCCAGGGTGCGCCGCATAGGGAGCGCAGTGCGCTTCTGTTAAGATTTTCCTCTTCAAATCTGGCGAATCGGGCACGCAAATCCGCCCTCGGAAACGGAGTGTGTCGTCTGTCCCCACCGAAAAGTCCTCCCTCCTGGTCCGGGGAAATTCTTTCCCGCACAAGCTGAAACTGTGAGTCGGTCCTTTGGTCTTCTCGGATCTTCTCGAATAAGGTAGGCTTGATTATTAAAGACATCAGTTGCGCGACCGTTCCCGCCGGTACAACCTCCAACCTCAACCGCGAGAACTCCGCGATCCAGTTATCCTGCTGAGTAATCGTGCCCGCCGATGTCCCCTCTATCTGTCCCTTCCTGCTCAACGCATCTGCTACCACGTTTGCTTTTCCGGGGTGATACTGAATGGACAAGTCGAGTCCTTCAGCAACTCCAACCAACGCCTCTGCCGCAAAAACAATTCCTTCTATGTGAACAAAAACTTAAGGCTCAGGCGATCCGAAAACACATTACGATGAACTCCAAAAAGGTGATGTCTCCAAAGCTTTAAAACGAAGACGACTACTGCCAGTTCCTGGTCGTGTGTCGGGTAGTTCCGCTCATATTCTCTGAGTTGTCTTGAAGCGTCTAAAGTATCCTGCCAAGCCCAAGAAACTCCGGATTTTCGTTACTGTAGTCGGTCTAGCCCAGTTGGTCACCATCTCCATTTTCTTGGGATCCACTGCGATTACCGTTGCTGAACTATGTGCCCAAATAGCCCACTTCGCGAAGTCAGGACTCCCATTTCCTAAACTTAGCAAACAACTTCTGGTCCCTGAGAGTCTGGAGAATAATCCGCAAGTGCTCCTCGCAGTTGATCGAAGAGGTCGTCAATCCTGGGCTTGTTCTTCACTGTAACCTCGTTTATCTCCCTGTAGTCGAATAGACGTGGGCTTCCGTCCTTCTTTCGCACGAAGAGTACGGGTGCGCCCCAAGGCGACCCACTCGGTCTGATGAACCCTTTATCCAGAAGATCTCCTAGTTATGCCTTAAGTTCCTTCAGTTCCGCGAAAGCCATTCCGTGAGGCGCCTAAGTGATAGGTTGCGTGCCTGGTAGGAGCTCGAAAAAGAGGATGACCTCTCGCTCGGGGGTATTCCCGGCAGTTCAGTCGAGAAGACGCCGGAAGTAATCCTTACAACCGGGGTGTCAGTGAGAGATGCAGAGAGTCGAGTCGCTAGGCCCACTGAAACCAAGTACTGTACAACTGCCTGATACCTCGTAAACCAATCCATGCCCAGCACCACATCGTATTCCCGCTTCCCGACTTGGAGTTCCCCGTCACGACGCCACCGGTCCACAGACCACCTCTGCCGGCGCTGAGCAGTCAGCAACAAAAGTCTCGCGATGCGTCGAGGTACCCCAGTCATACCGCCCAACCCGTACCAATGAGCCCTTAAAAGTTCAAAACAACTAACCCGACGACAAGGGAAAAACCACACTAACGCCCTCACAAGGCTCCAAAAGGTGCCAACAAAGCAGGCAGGGTTACTAACTACCAGAAATTTTCCCCTGAAAACAACAAACTCCCCTGCCACCAATACGGACCGCCCCCACCCATCACCAACACGGGCCACTTCCACCCGGACTACCCGCTCCGACTGTCCGTCCTACAGAAGCGACGGTCAAAACTAAGGTTAGGTTTCAGCTCTGAGACCTACCACAAGGTCTACCCCACAGAAAGAGCTGCGTACAGGGCATCCTAGCCGAAAGTGACCAGTGCCAAAGCTCCAAGTAGTCGACAGATCCCTTTGACCCACACCTGCCCCAATTGTTCAACGACCCAAAACGCTCCCAAACTAAGCCACAAGACTATGCCTTGGTCATGGAAAGCTGGCGACAAAACCCACAAGGTATGGTCCTACCTCCGTCCTGGCACCGACGGGGTGCGACACTCTGATTAACCACTAACGCTCGGTCCCAATCCGTTGCCTCTCCAAGCACCGGGCATCGAATCGAGCGGTAAACCTCCAGACCAAACAGTGACACTCCCAACTAGGAGAAATCTAAGCTCTAGGTCCACTCAGCAATGACCTCCAGGTACAGTAGACTATCCATCCGACGCCTAAAGGGTCGGAAGAAGACAAGCAACGAAAACAGCGAGACACGGCCTCTCTAACCGAAATCGAGCCCAAACGAAAAAGATTTTACTAACCCCGGTGGTCTCCCTTTCTAACCCAAAGGAGCACCTCGAGACCCCATCACGACGGTTTCTACAACCATCGCAGTGTCTACGGTAAAAAGCCGAACTATGGGTAACAACCCTAGGGAAAGAATCCTCATTCCCACCCATACCTTGCCCATGGTGCAGAAAGAACCGGCCGACTATCTGCTGTAATCTGCCGTTGCCTAACACCAGCAGACCCCCCTAACAACCACCAGCGGATTACACTGCCACCAGTCACCGTTGCTACCGATGACCAGGACGTCGGTAGAGGAAAGGGGTTCGGAAAACAAAAACCGACACAACGATCGGCTGTGTTAACAGCCGCACCAGGTGCAAGAGCACCGTCAGCAGTCCCACCGTGTCCTATGCCGGTTGCTTAATCCATTGATTCCCAGCAACCTCCACGAACCCGGTGGCAGCCGGCCTCGACCCCAATGTAGTGATCCGGCCTTTCGAGGTATTTTTGACTTACATATAGTCATTTAAGCCTTTAAGTGAAATAAAATTATTCAATTCTTAAAAGTTGGCCATTGTGAGGTGCTGGTATTTTTCTGCGATAGAGCGCGGAAAAAGAAAGCCAACGGTGTGATCGGATCTGAAATCCGATATCGGGATCTCCCGGAACGGAATTCCTAGTGATACGGTGATTAAGTCATGCATCGGAATCCGTGCAAAATATCTTGCACCCGTTAGAGATAAGGTGGGTTATCTCGTAGGGGATAATTAATTAGTTAATTAATTATCCATGAGAGAAAATAGAATTCTCTTACGTACTAATTAAAAAAGAGAATTAATTAAAGATTTAATACGAGCTATAAAAGGGATCCCGATTATCGGAAAGAAAAGAAAAGAAAGAAATAAAAACCCTAATCGGTGAGAAGAGAAAAAGAAAAGAAAAGACGGAACCCTAGCCGGAAGAAAGGGAAAGGAAGGAGCCCGATCTTCCCGGACACCGAACCGAAGGCAAGAACGCGACCGGACAACCTTCCCGTCTATCTTCGGTTAGTAAAATAATTGTCATAATTTATTTGGGATTTTTCCGTCGTCGCTTTTGTTTGAGTTCTTGGTTTCTTGGTTTCTCCGTCGTATCCGTCACCGTCGCCGTCGTCGTCATCATGTTAGGGCACAGAACGGACGGAGGAGGCGCGCGGTGCCGCTAGGGCATCGCGCGGAGGAGGGTCACGGACGGCACCCATGCGGACCCGCAACCGCACGGGCACCGCATGGGCGCCGCGCGGCTGCCGCACGGGCAGCACCCGCGCGGACCCGCAATTGTGCGGGCACCGCGCGGGCGCCGCGCGGCTGCCACGCGGGCCCGCAACCGCGCGGGCGCCGCGCGGCTGCCGCGCGGACCCGCAACCGCGCAGGCGGCACCCGCGCGGGCCCGCAACCGTGCGGGCACCGCGCGGGCGCCGCGCGGCTGCCGCGCGGACCCGCAACCGCGCGGGCGGCACCCGCGCGGGCCCGCAACCGTGCGGGCACCGCGCGGGCGCCGCGCGGCTGCCGCGCGGACCCGCAACCGCGCGGGCGGCACCCGCGCGGGCCCGCAACCGTGCGGGCACCGCGCGGGCACCGCGCGGCTGCCGCGCGGGCGGCACCCGCGCGGACCCGCAACCGCGCGGGCGCCGTGCGGGGCTGCACCCGCGCGGGCACCGCGCGGCCGCCGCACGGGCAACACCCGCGCGGGCACCGCTCCGCGGGGGCGTCGCCGCGGAGACGCGCCGCGCGGTTCCGAACCGCGCGGGGTTCCGGCGGACGACGACGGCGGCGCGGGATTTCCGTTTCGTCAACCCGGGCGGTGTTGGACTTTTCCGTCAAAAAGAGTAAATTGGGTCTTTTGTTTTCAGATGTTAGCACACGTTTTGACTATGGTTATCCTTACGGACTTTCTTTAGGTCCAAGTGCGCAGCGGGGGTGCGCGAAGGATTCAGGTGTTCCGATTTCTCTTCAAATAGGTGGGTACGGTTGCGATAAGTGCAACAAGTGCAGTAAGTGCATCTATCGCCATTAAAGTGCTCTTAATTTATCTAACAAAGTAGATGGACAGTTTAACCTTTCGCATAATTGTGTTTTATCTAACAATTGAAGCGGCCACGGTCGCGGTGCTCACTACACGCCGATCTCGGCAAATCCGTTTCGGATGCTGCACGTACACAGGCGGATTGGCCTCCGCATGGGTGTACTTTTCCGGAGAAGTGGTCT
The DNA here is from genome assembly GCA_029204045.2 of Tillandsia leiboldiana. Lineage (NCBI taxonomy): Eukaryota > Viridiplantae > Streptophyta > Magnoliopsida > Poales > Bromeliaceae > Tillandsia > Tillandsia leiboldiana. The sequence continues at coordinate 50,708,364 of CM055064.1, read as the reverse complement.
ATTTTTGACCCGTGTACCTCACAAAGGGGTGGGTGCTGTGAGGACCTCTTCGCGCCCGCTGAAAATAGCACACCAGCACCGCGAAGAGGTTAAATGCATCAAAGAGGTGTTTGCGCACGAGGGGAGACTTTAGTCTCCCCGACAGGGACTCTGGGGTTGGTGCCCAACTTAATTGATAAATCTGGGGTTGGGGCCCAGCTTAATTATGTGCAGGGTTTTAGCGAAAGGTTCCGGTGTTTTCGGTTTGCTCCTTATTCCTTATTGTTATTAGACATCTACTTTGTTTGTCACTGACATTACCCACTCCGTGACAGGTGTTACGAGGTGCGTTAGCCGGGAGGGCGGTGAGACTGCGTCGCGAGGACCGTAGTCAGATACTTCGGTTTATTATCTCATTTCCCTTATGCTTCTTTTAGTTAATTTGCTTGTGGATCGTATTAGTCGTGGACATGTATCACTTAGTGCTGTGGATGAGGTGTACATTTATACTTTGATGCTTTTAGTGATGTTTTCATATGCGTCATGTTTTCAAGATAAACCAAATGATTTCGAAAACGTTTTCTCAAAACGAAGTGCCGGGTGGGCACCGGTTTTGCAACCGTGGGTTTTATCCTTTCTAAACACTGATGCCGCTTTAGTATTCCGCTTGAAAATAAAACAACAAGGTGTCGAGTGGACACCAGTCTTTAAAACATTAGTTAAACTACTGTACTCTGTTTGACGATGTATGTCTATTGTATGGTTGATGGTTGATGTATGTTGTTGTAAACGAGACGCCGTGCATATACAAAGGAGACTCTGTCCGTGGGCAGAGAGAATTTGTGTATGTGGCGGTCTGGCACGCACCGGGGATGAGGTTTAAATTACCTTGTTAAGAAGAAAAAAAAAATAATACACGCAATCTTCCGCTTTGATAGACTCAAAAACCCCCGGGGGCGTGACACCCAACCTCCAAATCAATCCGACTACACTAGCACAACACCCGAGCTAAACCGAAAAACAAAACTTAGCAATCCCGCACTCTCGCATCTATACCCTCATCATTTCATTGGTTAGTAGCTAGTGATGATGTACCCCGTGGATGTTGGACAACGACTACTGTGGTTAAAGTTGTTTCTCTCTGATACCATCTTAATCTGTCACGCCCCGGGAGGTTTAAACGCACGGAAGGATAGCCACCGATGCTCCCAAGCTCACATATATGTTTTTTTTTTTTTTTTTCTCCTTCCCCGGTGCGTGCCCAGACCCGCCGCATATACAAATTCACTTTGCAAACGGACAGAGTCTCCTTTGTATATGCACGGCGTCCTAACCACAAGTTCATATCATCATACCTTTAACCACAAATGATCAATCGCCAAACACATACAACCATTTTCTAAATACGTACCACTATTTTCCACAAGTAATAAAGAGGCCGACTCGTTTCTTTTTTTTTTCAAAGGATAAAACCGCAAGGTTTTGAAAGCGGTGCCCACACGACACCCAAGTTTTACAAAACCATTTCGAAATCGCATAAATCCACAGGGTTGGAAAACGGTGCCCACACGACACCCAGGTTTTATAAAACCATTTTCGCAATCGCATAAATCCACATGGTTTTGAAAACGGTGCCCACACGACACCGAGGTTGTATATAACTATTTTCGTAACGTTTTCCTTTTTTCTTGTTTTTGTAGTTTGAAAGTGGCCAATCAAGAGATTTAAAACAAGCACCCATCCAGAAAGGTATGAAAAATAGCCCAACATCCACGTCGACCCCACGGGGGTATCGAAATCCACCTAACAAGCTACTATGAGTAATAAAATGAACAGGGAAAGAAAAATAGTCAACATCTGCAGCCTCGAAGGGCCACAAGGTCACTCGCGCGGCCTCACCAACGCCTTAGCACTCGCCCCTGGACGAACCTGTCACGGAGTGGGAAGTCAGCGACCCGAAGTAAATACAAAAGCAATAAGGGTTCAAAGTAAAGCAAACCACTATAAAACCAGAGCAACCGCCCTTCTCAACGTGCAACCGACAGTGAAAACCCTCCCCCTGTACAATCCAAACCCGGGCACCTGCCCCGACAACCACACTAAGCACCTACCTCGGCTAATTGCATCGAGCACCTGCCCCGGCACCACCTCGAGCACCTGCCTCGGCACCGCTCACACCCCCCACCCATGAGGGCCCCCATTGTGTCACCCACACGTGGGGTACACGGGCCAACGCACCACTTTTTCGGAAAAGCAAACCCTCACGGTGGCCAAACCGCTGGTGTGCGTGTAGCAATCTCGAGACTAATAACTAAGTATAAATAATAACTTAAACAGGGTTAGCACGGAAACAAGTAATTATTTTATTCTTCCCTTTGCCCAAACATGCAATTTCTATAACCTACACCTTTTCCCAAATAACCATGGAAATGTACCCACCTGGGGTGATGACCGGCGTTCGGCTCGTCCGCGTCTGCGTGCCTGTCGAGCCTACAACGTCCCGCCCCGTCCTGAAGAAAAATCAAAATACTAAGACTAGATGCCGAAAACACTACAAGTCGACTCAAAACAGGAAAACCGACGCGGTCCTCGACCCTAACGGTGGCTAGGCTAAACCCGCGCGGCGAAGTCCCCCGCACAGCACCAACCCGTGCGGCGCGCACACCTCCTGCGGACGGCCCCGCGCGGCCACAACCCGAGCGGCAAAGTCCCGCGCATGGCACCAACCCGTGCGGCGCGCACACCTCCTGCGGACGGCCCCGCGCGGCCCCGACCCCCGCGGCGCGGCCTGTCTGCGGGCGGCCCCGCGCGGCACCAGCCCGCGCGGCGCGCTGCCTGCGTGGCGCCCTGCCAGCAGGCAGCCCCGCGAGGCGCCCTGCCGTGCGGCACGGCCTGTCTGCGGGCGGGCGCGCGCGGCACCAGCCCGCGCGGCGCGCTGCCTGCGCGGCGCCCTGCCAGCAGGCAGCCCCGCGCGGCGCCCTGCCGCGCGGCGAGCTGCCTGCAGGCAGCCCCGCGCGGTACTGGCCCGCGCGGCGCCTGCCTACGGCAATCCCGCGTGGCGCCCTGCCGCGCGGCGCCCTGCCTGCAGGCAGCCCCACGCGGCACTGGCCCGCGCGGCGCCTGCCGGAGGGCAGCCCCGCGCGGCGTCCAGCCGCGTGGCGTGCTGCCTGCGGGCGGCCCCGCGCGTCACCGACCCGCACGATCCTGCCTGCGGGTAGCCCCGCGCGGCGCCCTACAGCACGACGCGCTGCCTGCAGGCAGCCCCGCGCGGCACCGGCCCGCGCGGCGCCTGCCTGCGGGTAGCCCTGCACGGCGCGCTGCCTGCAGGCAGCCCCCGCGGCACCGACCGCGCGGCGCCTGCCTGTGGGCAGCCCCGCGCGGCACCCTGCCGCGCGCGGCGTGCTGCCTGCAGGCAGCCCCGCGCGGCACTGGCCCGCGTTGCACCCTGCCTGCAGGCGGCGGCCCGAGATCTACGATGGCGGCGGCCGCGGCGGCGGCGGTTTCCCCCGAAGAACGACGACCCAACCACATCGTGCCAAAAAAACCTAAACGAACAACTCACCTTTGATCCGCTGGAGGAAGAGGAAGGAGAGGATCGTCCACTCCTCGCCCGATCGAACCCGCAGCAAAGGGACGACGTCGCCTTCCCTCCCCCTGTCACCCTGCCTGGATCCCTATGCCGAAATCTTGTAAAGAGGGAAAGTATGGATTTTGGGGATTTATTTCCTCTTTTCCTTCTCTATCGCACCGGGTCCGCCCTAACTCAACGAAAGGTAACAAAAAGGCGGAAAAAGACTTAAGTCCCCAGATCATCACGAAATCCATCGAGATTCAAACGAGGGGTCCAGGATACCTCGAAAAGCGTGCTGATCGTCAGCACGCTTTCTGACGCGTCTGAACTGATCGCGAACTTCGAAAATTATTTCTGGGAGATCCCGGGGTCGGAATTCGAATCCGATTGCGCCACAGTTCACCGTTCTGCGAGCTCTAGCGCCTAGAAATACCAGCAAACCCCGACGGTCAGCCCAGAAATAATCAAACTTTTAATCCCCCGCCGGACCACTAAAATAAAGAAATAAATAAAATAGAAAAGAATTACCAAATGGAAGGCGGGTATTACAATCCTAAACATCCAACTTGTCCAGTTTTTTATTTTTATGCAATGAAAAATCTTCCAAGTGTTTCTAAACTACAAGAATGTATTCGGATCACCAAAATTATTTAGTTAAACGTATCTGATCCTTTTGAATTCATTCTTCTTGAGATTGATGTATATGATCCACTATTCTTCATCTTCAATCTTCAAGACTTATAACACTTCATGAAATACGCCAACACAAAATCCTTAACAATCTCCCCCTTTGGCGGTTTCGTGACAAAACAAAAATCCACTTAAAAAATTTAAAAAGATATTTTTGTTGCTATCACCATACAACAAAAATTTACATGAATGATTCAAATAAAAATGAATACAAGAGATAAACTCCTAATACAAACTCTAGACTTAGACGCTTGTACTCTCTGCAAAAGAAATAATTCTTGACAAAAGAAATCGTTAGATACCTCAAGAATTCAAATATTTAATAAGCAATCAAAGAGGTAGAGTTTATACTCACCATGACATTAATTATCAGATATTTATGAGAATAAGCAATCACGGATTTACATATCATCTAATCCTTAAAAGTTCAAATGTCATATCAAAATTCTAACAAGTTCACAAATATGTCAGTTATCAAGCAACTTGTTAATAATATTACATGCCCAAATAGTTAGTCAAATAGTTAGTAGTGGTATGTATCCAACTTACCTTCAAAGTACTCAAGTTCTCAAAGTACTCAAGTTCTCAAAGTTCTATGTTCTCTCCCCCTTTTTGTCACAGTAAACAAGCCAAAATAAAGATGAGGGCAAAGTTCAAATTGCAAAAGTAAAAACTTGCAAAAGAGAAATCATTAGAACTAAATTGAAAAACAAAAGCATATAACAAAATATCCTGAAGAATGAAAACTTGTTCATCCTAGATCTGAACTTTTCGAACTGCTGCAATCAAATTTGTTTAAAATTTCCTTAAGCAGTCTTGACTTTTTCGAATATTTCCTTTTAATCTGTCGTTGTTCAGTAGAGATATGCTTTAAATCAAGTGACATTCTTTCTTGTTCTGTAGACAGTCGCTTTTGCTCGTGATAGATGGAGGACATAGACGTACCATCCTCTGTCATATCCTTCCTAGAGGCCGAAGTAGGTAGCGTAGATGCAGATGGTTCATATCTACCTTCAGTCCATGGAGATTCTCTAGGTAGAGATTGTACACCGGCAAGAAGCTCATTAATATGAAGTCCACTACCCTTTATGTTCTTCCGTCTAGCGTACTTTTTAAATGTTGAACAAGATTTCATAGGTTCTTTGTTCTTTAATGCGAACCTATCTTCGTCATCAACAACCTGTTGTATTTCCTTACATATTTTTTTCCAATCTTCTTCGTCAGATTCTGAATCATCTTGAAGAGCATTCTTTGTTTCTTTCTGACTTGCTCTATCTTGCTCCTTTTTGACTGTTGCCCGAGTGCCAACCATCGCGACAATGAGCACAATCACCCAACCAAACACCATCTTGGCCGAAGGTTTGAAAAAGTGATCATGTGATTAAGAGCTCAAGAACATAAAAAATTATTTAATTTTCAAAAATTTGAAAAATCATACCCAAACAATCTTTATCATGTATAGAGACTAGGAATCAAGTTAGATTTACAAAAAGAATTTTAAAAATAGATCAATCCATGATTTTCAAAAATTCTCAAAATTTGCCATAAAATCGAATTTTTAGAAATTGAAACCCAAAAATCCGTTAATCAAATGAATACAAGGCATAGAAACAAATCTAAGGTATCCAGAGTTCTTATTTCAAAAGAAATTTGATCAAAAACCATGCAAAACAGAGATTATACCATGAAATCCCTCACGTTTTGATGAACACAAGCAAAAACAGTGAATAAACCAAATTTTGATCATAAGAACTTACTTGAATCAAGTGAAAATGAGTTGCAAAAGATCCAAACCTTCTTGATTCTAGAGAGAGAAACTCTAGGAAGCTAGAAACAAAAGTTTATAGTGAATGAAAATAAAAAAACCTTTCGTTTCATATAAAATCTAGCCGCGGTCCGGATCGGGTCGAGAGTTCAGTTCGGATCGGCTTGGCGCAGGAAATCCCATCGTTCGGGATCCGGACTGAAACATCCAGTCCGAACTGCCTGCAACTTTTTCTTCAGAAAAATTTGTAAAAAATTTTAAAAAATTCAGAAAAAGTATATAAGCATTTTTGCATATCAACTTTAAACAAAAAGTATCGTTTCACATCAAAAGAAATAGATTATGCTAAATCTATCATTAATACTCAAATAATAAAACGAAAATTTATAAAAGTTATATCCTCTAAAGTTGAGCAAGTTCAAAACATCAATCACGATCTAATGAGTAACGTGTTTATCAAATCATCAATTGAATAAAGAAAATGAAAGCACAAAAATCGATAGATGTTTGAAATCTCAAATAAATTAGATAATGTGATCTAGTCAATATGTTTTTGGGAGTGGCTCTTTGAGCATCTTTAAATTTGAAATTCCACCTTATACCAACCTTGGAATTCGACAAAGTCAAGTATTCCAAAAAGGCATTTTATCAAGAACACCATGCTTAGTAAACATGTGGTAGCTGCAAACAGTACTCGAACGACCGAGGTGGTAGCTCTTTCCTCCATGTGGTGGTAGTTTTCACACTCCACTAAGGGATGTAACTCTTTCCACATCTTTTGAGCATGAAACTTTAAATAATACTCCCCCTCAATTGGCTATCAATTATGTAAAATATTAAGTATTCAACCAACTATTGATCTCATGTTCATACTTAACTCAATTATCAAATAAGATAAAAACAATACCAAGAGATCATTGAGTGAGGAATTGACTTTGATTAAATAAAAATAAAATAAATGATATAAATGATCAATGCATCAAGAGAGTTATAATGATATCCAAATCATAATAAATTTTTCAAAACATGGAATGATGCAATTAAAGTCAATTTAACAAATGCTCAGTTAATGTTCTATATACAAAACAAAAATAGAACAAAAACACAAAACAAAACCTAACCTAAGCAATGGTTCAAAAATCAGTTATTTCAAAGAAAGCATACCAATTGCTTTTCACAAATGAATAAAACATTTTTGATCCAAAGGTTTTATTAAAATATCGGCTAATTGATCTTCAGTTGAAACATAAGAAATTTGTAAAGTACTTGATTCAACTAGCTCTCTAAGAAAATGATATCTAAGTTCAATGTGTTTTGTTCCTGAGTGCAACATAGGATTTTTAAAAATATTTATGACACTAGTATTGTCACAAAGTATTGTTACCAAAGTCGCAGGAATGCGAAAGTCGCTCAACACACTTCTCATCCAAATCAATTGAGTCGAACAACTTCCCACTGAAATGTATTCCTCCACGGCAGTAGAGAGAGCAATGCAGTTTTGCTTTTTACTATGCCATGCAACAAGACAATGGCCAAGGTAAAAAAATGCACCACTCGTGCTCTTTCGATCATCCACTGATCCTGCTCAATCGGCATCCGAATATCCTATAATATCGAGAGATGTGCCCATAGGATACCAAATTCCAAAATTGATAGTACCTTTGACGTGCCGGATGATCCTTTTCACCGCTTTCAGGTGAATTTCCTTCGGTACTGATTGATATCTCGCACAAATCCCAACACTGAAAGAAATATCCGGGCGACTAGCCGTAAGGTAGAGTAGACTTCCAATCATGCTTCGGTAAAGCTTCTCGTCTACACTCTCTCCGTGAGATTCACTTCCTAATCCCTTATTGCTAGTTTCTATATGTGTCGGAAAGTCTTTAGAGTTCTCCAATCCGAATTTCTTGACCAATTCCCTCGCATACTTGGATTGACATAAATGTATGCCATCTTCACTTTGCTTAACTTGCAATCCAAGAAAATATGTAAGCTCGCCCATCATTGACATCTCAAATTCGCTTTCCATCGTTTCAGCGAATTTTGAAGCATCGTTATTTCTTGTAGCACCAAACACGATGTCATCCACATATATTTGTGTTACAATAAAATTGTCCTGAAAGTGCTTCACAAAGAGTGTCCGATCGGCTCCCCCTCGAGTATAGCCCTTTTCCAAAATGTGCTTTGTCAATCTTTCGTACCATGCTCGCGGTGCTTGTTTTAGACCGTAAATAGTCTTTTTCAATCGAAAAACATGGCTATGTAGTTTATGATCAATGAAATCTTTCGGTTGAGCAACATAAACTTTCTCGTTTAGAAAACCATTTAAAAATGCGCTCTTAACGTCCATTTGAAAAAGTTTTATTTTAAAATGACAAGAAATCGCAAAAAGAATACGAATGGACTCGAGACGAGCAACCGGGGCGAAAGTCTCATCAAAGTCTATACCTTCGACTTGTGAATAGCCCTGAGCAACTAAACGTGCTTTGTTTCGAACAACGGTACCATCTTTATTTTTTTTGTTCTTGAAAATCTATTTTGTACCGATTATATTTTGTTGCTTCGGGGGCTTCGTTAATTTTCAGACTTTGTTCCTTTCAAATTGATTGAGTTCTTCTTGCATTGCTTCAATCCAATAGTTATCCTAAAGAGCTTCATCAACGTTCTTTGGTTCGATCATGGAGACATAACATGCAACTCCACAAACCAATTGTCTCCGAGTTCTAACTCCTTCTTGAGGATCTCCAATGATGTTTGATCCGGATAGTCCTTGGAGATTCGAAGCGTTTGAGGTAACGGAGTACTCGGGGGAATTCGTGATGATTCCTGCACATTAGATGAACTAGAAGAACCATGAGATGCATCAACATTTTCAGAAGAGTTATCATGTAAAGATGCAATATCATTAGCAAGAGATTCATCATCAATAGACATATCAGGAGTAGATTTATCAGAAGAAAAATGAAAAGTTTCATCTACTTTAACATTGAAAGATTCTATCATCGTTTTAGATTCAAGGTTAAATACTCGATATGCTCTACTGTTTGTAGAATAACCCATAAAAATTCCTTCATCACTTCGAGAGTCGAATTTTCTAAGATTTTCTGGATCGCGTAAAATGTAACAGCGATTCCCAAATATACGAAAATATTTTATATTTGGTTTTCTACTGAACCAAAGCTCATATAGTGTATTCAAAGTACCCGGAAGCAAATAGATGCGATTGATCACATAGACCGCGGTGTTAACTGCTTCAGCCCAAAAGTGTGACGAGAGTTCTCGGCTATGAAGCATTACACGCGTCATCTCTTGCACAACTCTATTCTTGCGCTCGACTACACCGTTCTGTTGTGGCGTATAAGGTGCTGAGAATTCATGTTTTATGTCGTTTGAAGTGCAAAAATTAATGAATATAGAATTTATGAATTCTCCACCTCTATAATTCCGAACACGAACGATCTTTTCATTCTTCTCAATCATAATACGATGACAAATCTCATGAAAAGAATCGAAAGTATCTGTTTTCTCTTTTAAAAATGCTACCCAAGAATATCTAGAGAAATCATCAACCAAAAGAAAAATATATCATTTACCTCCCAAACTTGGTTGACGAGTCGGCCCCATTAAGTCTATATGCAATCATTCTAATGGCCGTTTGGTTCACACGTGGTTCAAGTTCCGATGCGTGGCTCTCGATTGTTTTTCCTTTTGACAACCTCCACACACAATGTTTTCCTTAAAAGAAAATTTAGGAACACCTCTAACCACTTCTTTATTAGATATTCTAGATAGTTCCTTAAAGTTTATGTGACCTAGTCTTTCATGCCAAAGTGTTTCATTATCAAGTGACACTAGGTTACAATGTTCAGAAAATTTATTAGGAACTACATAGCAGTTATTTTGAGATCTAACCCCTTTCAAAAAGAATGAATGGTTTTTGTCAGTTACAATACATTCAATAGAAGAGAAATTAACTGAGAAACCATTATCACACAATTGTCTAATGCTTATGAGGTTAGTCTTAAGGCCTTCAACAAATAAAACATTGTTCAAAATCGGGCCATCTGGAATAGCAATTGTTTCTTTGCCAACTATTTTTGAAGATCGTCCATCTCCGAAAACTACAAGTCCTCTGGAGGTTTTCTCTAAAGATTGAAAATAGTTTTTATCACCAGTCAAGTGACGGGAGCATCCACTATCCAGATACCAAGACGAATTGTCATATGCATGTAGTGATGTATGAATGACAAGACAAGGGAAGAGTTCACCTTTGCGCACCCAAACCTCACGAGTTTTAGAATACGTCGGCAATGATCGTGACGTTGATCTCTTTGGTGAACGAGTCTTGTACATTTGATCACTTTTATTTGGAATCCATGATGACGTCGTCTTGTGGGGTGTACTACCAAAGTTCTTCACCTTTGGATGGTTCTTGCGAAATTTCTGGTGGATGAACTTGTTGGTAGTTGTTGCAAGTTTTGCTTCATTTGACCGCTTGGCTTCAAACTTGCAATTTCGTCTAATGTGCCCTGCAAAACCACAACGATAACATACCATGGAAAGATTTGATCCTGACCGAATTAAAGTAGACTTGTTAACGTTGGATGTGATGATCTTTTTCGGAGGAGGAGCAACCGACTGGGGCACAAAAACCATCTTGCTCGAACTTGGACCCTCTCCTGTTCGATCGTATCCAAGGCCCAAACGATTCGTTTAACCAAGACCAAGCAACTTATCCAACTTGCTCCTTCCTGAAGAAAAATGCTTCAAATCTTCCTTAAGTTGGAATATGGTATTCGTCATCTCCAATTTTTCTTGTTGAGTCTCGGAGTGGAGCTTCAAGAAGTAATTAGCTTTATCCACCAATTTGATATGTTCCTTCTCGAAATGCTCGTTCTTCTCTTGAAGGGAAGTGTTTATCTTGATCAAGTTGTCCCTTTTCTCTTCAAGAGCTTTTGAGAGAGAAATTGCTTTGTTGGATTGTTCTTCAAGATCCTACAAATTTCTTCTCAAATTCTTGTTATGCGTTGCCAATTTCTTAGAATCCTTCAATAATTTATGGTAGGCAAAAGCAAAGTCTTCACCTTCGGAATCGTTCGGTTCATCATCCTTTACAGTTTTTTCATTCAAGGAAGAGATGGATAATGAACCAGAGGAGGTCGCTGACAAACACACGAAAGGTGAAGTTGTGGACGCCATGAATGCTGTGGCGTTGCTATCCTCATCACTGGAAGATAACTCATCAGAAGAGCAAGTGTCATCTTATGTGACGGCTTGCATAGCCTTATTCTTTGATGGATTCTTGTTGGGACACTCCATTGAGATATGGCCATAACCTCGGCATTTGAAGCACTGGATTTGTCCCTCGGTGTTCTTCTTGTCCTTTGAAGTGTTGGGTTATACTTAATATGGATCTAAATAGGAGAAAAAACACCTAGAGGGGGGTGAATAGGTGTAAACAATAAACACTCAAAAATCTTTGCGTAATAAAAACCCAATGCGGAAATGAAAAATAACACGCAAGATTTTTACGTGGAAAACTCCAAAACCAGGAGTAAAAAACCACGGGACCGATAACACGGTGAAATCAACTAAGATTATAACACGTACAAAGGTGATATAACGCACTCACAGACGACTCAACCTTTTTCCATACGCTCCGAGTTGATCTTCTCCGCTCGCTCCGCAACGCGCCTCGAATCCACGATTTGCGTCCAACGCCGAGTCCACGGCGTCCAACGTCGAGTCCACGACGTCTGACCGAATCCACGGTCTCCACCAGGTAGTACGTCTCGATCACATGAACGTACCTCGCTCCGAATCCACGAGAGCGGTAGCACCTTGAATCCACAAGGCCAAGCGAATCCACCCGCCGATTTTGGGGAAAAATCGTTGTTTTGTTGGTGGTGATGATCCGCCGAATACTTAGATCAAAGATAGATCAGAAATACCATCTAAGTATTCATTAATTTGATTCTACTCAAAATCTGAGTATGAAAACCTAGAATCGAATTAATCAATATAGATGAAGAAACATAGATTTAAATCTAGTTATTACCTTTCTTCTCTATATGTGGATCTCTAAGTTTTTCTCCGTTAATTTTTATCTGTCATTTCCCAGAGATAAAACTTAGTGTGGATTACCCTAAAAGATAGAATTAGGGTTTACTTATAGGTTAGAAACCATTGAAAGAGGATAAGAATAAAAAACTGATTGTAACAGAATTTTTCCCGCACGACGGTCCGGACCGGATTAGCTCGTTCAGGACTGTCGTTGTTTTTCAGAGAATTCCTGAAAAATCAAAGTTCAGGGTCCGGAACGAAATGCCACGGTCCGGACTGTTCATGCAGTTTCTGCAAAATCCACGTTCGGGGTCCGGAACGAAACAGGGATGTTCAGGACTGGATTTGTGCATGAACTACCAACGTTCGGGGTCCGGACTGTAGTCCCCTGTTCCGGATCCTGAACATGTAACTTGTCCAGTTTTTGATTTTTATGTGATTAAAAACCTATCCAAGTGTTTCTACATTATAAGAAGTATTCAGATCACCAAAATTGTTTAGTTAATCTTACCTGATCCTTTTGAATTCTTCTTACTTGAGATTGAGGTATATGATCCAAGCTTCTTCATCTTCAATCTTCAAGACTTAGACACTTTCACGAAATACGCCAAAATAAAATCCTTAACAATCTCCCCCTTTGGCGGTTTCGTGACAAAACAGAGATCCACTTAAGAAAATTCAAAAAGATATTTTTGTTGCTATCACCATACAACAAAAATTTACAATTGAGATCCAAATAAACTAAATACATGAGATAAACTCCTAAAACAAACTCTAGACTTAGACGTTTGTACTCTCTGCAAAAAGAAGTGATTCTTGACAAGAAAGATCGTTAGATACCTCAAGAATTGTTGCATTCAAAAAGCAAACAGAGATAGAGTTTATACTCACCATGACATTCATGAACTCAGATATGTATAAAGATCACAATCGAAAATAGACATATCCTCTAAGCATTAAGAATCCAAATGTCATAAGTTTGTTAGTAATAAAACAACTTGTTAGTAATAATACATGCCAAAATAGTTAGTCGAATAGTTAGTCGAGGCATGCATTCAATCACAATACAAAACCAAAAGTTATTTTGATACTTACCTTCCAGGTTTCATTCCAAAAGTTCTCACAATTTGTCAAACCATTGTTCACCACAATTGTTCCATTGTTCAGATCTCTCTCCCCCTTTTTGTCACTAAAGTAGCCAAAATTACAAAATAAAGGAGAGTTAAAAGTTCAAAAAGAGAAGGAAATGTAAGAACTAAAACTAAAAAACCTGCAAAACAAAAGATTAAAAAGAATCAATCGTCGGACTCTGAGTCCTCAGAGCTACTACAGCCCATCTTCGAAAACATCTTCTTGACCAACTTAGTCATTGACGTGAACTTCTTTGTCAAGGTGATCTGGGCTGCTGTAATGAGTTCAAGTTCATCTGAAATTCGCTTCTGCTCTTTAGTTATTTGCTCTTGTTCAAACGATAAACATTGTTGCTCCTTATAGATCGAAGTAACAGACGCTTCATCATCCGACATAGGTACTTGTCGTGAAGGTGACGCAGAAGGGCCGACGGAGGGTTTCGTGCCGTGCGGAGGAGTTAGGGTGGCATGAGGCAGTTTATGGAAAGACTTAACAACTGTTGACTCATTAATCATACATAAACAGTGTTGATAAGTTGTCGAGCTGATATCAATCTGGAACTTCTTCAAAATCCTCATTATGATCAATGGAAATGGTAGTCTTTCCGTGGGATGAGGATGCTCGACATACCTTGTCATTCTATTCCAAATGATGTATGGAATATTGATATTTAATCCCACTGCTTCTGACGGATGTCCTAAGAGATATAAGAACAGCATTCGATCCCATCTTAAGACTTTCGTCTGCATGTTTGGAAGAATATTGTAACATGTGATGAAGTTGAGGAACCGGTACTCAAGTCGAAGTTCTTTGGACTTGATAGAATTGCCCGTTGACTGAGTTTCCTCCAAACATATTCCCTTTACAATAGTTTGCCACATCATTTTTGTTAAACTTTCTCATTTTAAGTAGTTTATCCCTGACCTGCTAGATTGCATCCCTAAGACTTCGCCAATTAACTGTGGAGTTATTTTAAGTCTTGTCCCTTGGACGTTTGTATAAAACTCCATTGGACCGTCTTCATTTTCTTGAAGGTACCGTGCATTTGTGTAGAAGGTCTTTACCCGATGCCAACAGTATCCAAGCATTTCTGGGAATCTGCACACTTGAAGAAGATTGGCTTGTTTGATCAGATTACCAAACTCCGGGGAGTGGTCTCGAAGAGCCCCAATGTTAACATGTCTTTCGCCAATGCATTCACGATTTTCAAAAGCTCTTAGACGGTCTGTATAAATAGACACTTGTTCCTCACGGGGTGGTGAATCAGGAGCTATTGATTCGTTAATTTCGACCCCTCGTGCTCTTCCTGACCGTCGAGCTAGTCTCTTTCTTTTTATCGAGATAGAGGATGATGGCATTGGTGCTTTGCGTTTTTCCACAGCAGTAGGTGCTGTCTTTCCCTTAGGTGAACCAAGAGATTTCCCTTTTGACTTGACAGGCGTTGTTTCGTCATCCATCAATTCATCCCAGTTCACATCTTCCTTATCAGATTCCGTCTCGGAGTCATTAACGAGGACAAACTCACCTTTTCGCAGAGTTTTCTTCGCTCTCTTCAATTTGTTCGTTGCTCTAGTATGAACCATAGCAACAAGAAGAACTATTATCCAAGTGAACACCATTGTTGCTATTGAACGTGAGAAACCTGCGAGCAAAGACTCAAGAACACGAAAAAATTGTTTATTTTCAATAATTTGAAAAATTGTATCTAAACAATCATTATCGTGTAGAGAGACTAGGAATCAAATTAGTTTTGCACAAAGAATTTTAAAAATAGACCAATCCCATGATTTTCAAAAATTCTCATTATATGCCCTAAAATCGAATTTTCAGAAATCGAAGCCCAAAAATCCGTTAATCAGGAGAATACCTAGCATATAATCAAAACTAATCTACTCAGAGTTCTTATTTCAAAAGAAATTTGACCAAAAAATAATCTCAAACGAAAAAGATACAAGATTTTCATGCACGTTTTGAGAAAATAGAGAAAAACTGTGAAAAACCGAAGTTTTGATCATGAAAACTCACTTTGATCCGAAGAACTTGAGTTAGAAAGGCTCCAAATCGGTTGATTTCTAGAGAGAGAAGCTCTGGAGACTAGGAAACAAAAGATTGTAGTAAAAAGAAATCAAAACCCTTTTGTTTCTTATAAAACCCTAGCCGCGGTCCGGAACGGAGCAAGAATCCAGTCCGGATCGGCTACCCGCAGGAAATTCCTGCGTTCGGGATCCAGAACGGATATTCCGGTCCGGATCGGCTCCAAACTTTTTCTTCAGAAAAATTTAGAAAAATTCCAGAAAATCCAGAAAAAGTATGTAAGCACTTTTGCATGTCAACTTTAAACAAAAGTCATCGTTTCATATGAAAAGAAATAGATTATGCTAAATCTATCAATAAAATCCAAGTAATGAAACGAAAATTTATAAAAATTAAATCTTTTAAAGTTGAACAAGTTCAATGACATCTATCATGATTTTATGAGTAATGCGTTTATCAAATCATCAATATGGTAAAGAAAATGAAGTACCAAGATCGATTGATGTTTGAAATCCCAAATAAGTTAGATAATATATCTAATCAATTTATTGTAAGGGGTGACTCTTTGAGTATCTTTCAATAAAATCTCCACCTTATACCAACCTTGGAATTTGACAGAGTCAAGTATTCCAAAAAGCATTTTATCTTATCAACTTGAAAAACCATGCTAGGTATACATGTGGTAGCTGCACACAGTACTCGGACGACCGAGGTGCTCTTTCCTCCATGTGGTGGTAGTTTTCACACTCCTCATTGGGATGTAACTCTTTCCACATCTTTTGAGCATAAACATTTTGATAGACTCCCCCTCAATTGGCTATTAATTATCTAAGATATGAGGTATTCAACCAAAAATTGATCTCGAGTTTCATACTTAACTCAATTTTCAAATATGATAAAAACTATACCAAGAGATCATATGAGAGAGAAATTGACTTTGATCAATTAAAGATGACTTAATTGACATAAATGATCATTGCATCAAATGTATTATTATGATAGCCAAAGCATAATAAATTTCTAAATATATGAAAGGATGCAAGTAAAGTCAATTACATATGCTCAATTAATGTTCTATGTACAAATATAGATAAGGAACAAAAACACAAAACAAAACCTAACCTAAGCAATGATTTCAAAAAATGTTATTTCAAGGAAAGCATTCCAATTGCTTTACGCAAATGAATAAACCGTTTTTGATCCAAAGGTTTTGTTAAAATGTCAGCTAATTGATCCTCAGTTGAAATATAGAAAATTTGAAGAATATTTGATTCAACTAGCTCTCTTAGAAAATGATATCTAAGTTCAATGTGTTTTGTTCTCGAGTGCAACACAGGATTTTTAGAAATATTTATAGCACTTGTGTTGTCACAAAGAATAGTTACCGAAGTTGCTGAAATTCGGAAGTCGCTCAACACGCTTTTCATCCAAATGAGTTGAGTTGAATAACTACCCGCTGAAATATATTCCGCTTCGGCAGTCGAGAGTGCAATGCAGTTTTGCTTTTTACTATGCCAAGCAACAAGGCAATGGCCAAGATAAAAACATCCAGCACTCGTACTTTTTCGATCATCCACTAATCCTGCCCAATCGGCATCTGAATATCCTATTATGTCAAGAGTTGTTCCCATAGGATACCAGATTCTGAAGTTTAGTGTTCCTTTGACGTACCGGATGATCCTTTTCACCGCTTTCAGGTGAACCTCCTTTGGTGCTGATTGATATCTCGCACAGATCCCAACACTAAAGGATATATCCGGGCGACTAGCCGTGAGGTAGAGTACACTTCCAATCATGCTGCGATAAAGCTTCTCGTCTACACTTTCACTAAGAGATTCACTTCCTAATCCCTTATTGCTAGTTCCCATTGGAGTCGGAAAATCTTTAGAGTTTTCTAAATCGAATTTCTTTACCAACTCTCATGCATACTTGGATTGGCACAAATGGATGCCTTCTTCATTTTGTTTCACTTGCAATCCAAGAAAGTATGTTAGTTCCCCCATCATAGACATCTCAAATTCGTTTTCCATGGTTTCAGCGAATTTAGAAGCATCATTGTCTCTAGTTGCACCAAATACAATATCATCGACATAGATTTGTGCCACAATGAAGTTATTCTGATAATGCTTCACAAAGAGAGTCTGATCTGCTCTCCCTCGAGTATAGCCCTTTTCCAATAGGTGCTTTGTCAACCTTTCGTACCACACTCGCGGTGCTTGTTTTAGACCGTAAAGAGCCTTTTTTCAAACAAAAAACATGGTTAGGTTGCTTATGGTCTACAAAACCTTTCGGTTGAGCCACATAAACTTCCTCGTTCAAAAACCCATTTAAAAACGCGCTCTTAACGTCCATTTGAAAGAGTTTGATTTTAAAATGACAAGCAATCGCGAACAAAATACGAATCGACTCGAGTCGAGCAACTGGAGCAAACGTCTCATCAAAGTCTATACCTTCAATTTGTGAGTAGCCCTGAGCAACTATGCGTGCTTTGTTCCTGATGATGGTACCATCCTCGTTTTTCTTATTCTTGAAAATCCATTTAGTACCAATCACGTTATGTTGCTTCGGTGGCTTCGTTAGTTCCCAGACTTTGTTTCTTTCGAACTGATGGAGCTCTTCCTGCATTGCTTCAATCCAGTAGTCATCCTGAAGAGCTTCATCGACGTTCTTTGGTTCTACCATGGAGACATAACATGCGACTCCACAAACCAACTGTCTCCGAGTCCTGACTTCTTCTTGTGGGTCTCCAACAATGTTTGATTCCGGATGATCCTTGGAGATACGTAGCGTTTGAGGTAACGGAGTACTCGGAGGTATCTGTGATGATTCCTGTGTTGGGTTATATGTAATAAGGATCTAAATAGGGGAAAAAACACCTAGAGGGGGGTGAATAGGTGTAAACGTATAAACACTCAAAAATCGTTGCGATAAAAACCCAATGCGGAAATAAAAATAACTCGCAAGATTTTTACGTGGAAAACTCCATCACCGGAGTAAAAAACCACGGGACCGATAACACGGCAGAAATCCACTAGAATTAAAACACGTACAAGGTGATTTACCGTACACACTTACGACTCAACCTTTTCCATACGCTCCTAGAGGATCTTCTCCGCTCGCTCCGCGACGCTTCTCGAATCCACGATCTGCGCCCAACGCCGAATCCACGGCGTCCAACGTCGAATCCACGACGTCCGACCGAGTCCACGGTCTTCACCCAATAGCACCCTTCGAATCCACGAACGTGCCTCGCTCCGAATCCACGAGAGCGGTTGAACCTTGAATCCACAAGGACACGCGAATCCACGCACCGATTTTTGGGGTAAATCGTTGCTTTTGGTGGTGATGATCCGCCGAATACTTAGATCAAAGATAGATCGGAAATACCATCTAAGTATTCATTAGTTTGATTCAACTCAAGATGTGAGTATGAAAACCTAGAATCAAACTAATCAATATAGATGAAGAAACATAGAGTATTCTCTAATGATTTCCTTTCTTCTCTATATGTGGATCTAGAGCCGTATAAGATGATATATGAAAATGACGGCTATCTAGATTATCGGCTTCCCTTGGATTAACCCTAGAAAAAGAGTCATAGGGTCTATTTATAGGTTAGAAACCCTAGGAAGGAGATAAGAATCAAAACCTAACATTTCTGGAAATTTTACGGACGGCGATCCGGATCGGATTAGCTGTGATCCGGATCGTTGTAACGAGTCAGGCAATTCCAGAAAAATGAAGGTTCGGGATCCGGATCGAAGTGCTTGATCCGGATCGTTCATACAGTTCACCAAACATCAACGTTCGGGATCCGGATTGCGAAGCCTGATCCGGATCGTTCAAGGAAGATGGTAAACTCAGTGTTCGGGATCCGGATCAAGAGAGGCTACGATCCGGATTGAACTGGTGTATGAACGAACCACCTTCGGGATCCGGATCGAACAACCTGATCCGGATCCTGAACATGTCCCAAGTCCAGTTTTTTGATTTTTATGCAATGAAAGATTCTTCCAAGTGTTTCTACACTACAAGAAGTATTCGGATCACACAAAATCTTTAGTTAAACATACCTGATCCTTTTGAATTCTTCTTTCTTGAGATTGAGTTAAATGATCCAACTTTCTTCACCTTCAATCTTCAAGACTTGAGACTTTCACGAAACTACGCCAACTCAAATTCCGTAACATCCTGTATTTCAGATAAACTAGAAGAACCATTAGATGCATCAACTTTATCAAAAGAGTTATTATGAGAATATGCATTTACAGGAGTATCATCATCTAGAGACATATCAGGGGTAGATTTATCAGATGCAAAATGAAAAGCTTCATCTACTTTAACATGAATAGATTCTACCATTGTTTTAGATTCCAGGTTAAATACCCGATATGCTCTACTGTTTGTAGAATTACCCATGAAGATCCCTTCGTCACTTCGAGAGACGAATTTACCAAGATTTTCGCGATCACGCAAAATATAACAACGACTCCCAAAGATTCGAAAATATTTGATATTCGGTTTTCTACAGAACCATAGCTCATATGGTGTATTTAAAGTTTCCGAGCGCAAATACACTCGATTAATTATATAGACGGCGGTGTTAACAGCTTCAGCTCAAAAATGTAACGGGAAATTTCGGCTATGAAGCATCACACGCGCCATCTCTTGAACAACCATGTTTTTGCGCTCGACTACACCATTCTGCTGAGGTGTATAGGGTGCTGAGAATTCATGTTTTATGCCGTTGAAAGTGCAAAAATCAATGAATTTAGAATTGATGAATTCTCCACCTCTATCACTTCGAACACGAACGATCTTTTCATTTCTTTCAATCATAATACGATGACAAACCTCATGAAAAGAGTCGAAAGTATCCGCTTTCTCTTTTAAAAATGTTACCCATGAATATCTAGAGAAATCATCAACCAAAAGAAAAATATACCATTTACCTCCCAAAGATGGTTGACGAGTCAGCCCCATTAAGTCCATGTGCAGTAATTCCAAGGGCCGATTGGTACCAACGTGGTTCAAGTTCTTGTGTGCTACCCTTGATTGTTTTTCCTTTTGACAACCTCCACACACAATGTTATCTTTAAACGAAAGTTTAGGAACCTCCTTAATCACGTCTTTATTTGAAATCCTTGCTAGTTCTTTAAAATTTATGTGACCTAGTCTTTCATGCCAAAGAGTTTTATTGTCTAAAGAAACTAGGTTACATTTTTCAGAAATTTTATTTGAGACAACATAGCAATTATTTTCATATCTAACCCCTTTCAAAAAGAATAATTTACAAAAATTACAAGACATTCAATCGCTGAAAAGTTAAAGACAAGGGAAGAATTCACTTTTGCGCACCCAAACCTTTTTGGACTGCGTCGACAATAAATGTGAAGTTATTCTCCTAGGTGAAAGCGTCTTGATTGATTCATCGCTTTTTCTTGACGATGTCATCTTGTGGGGTGAACTACCAAGGCTCTTTTCCTTTGAAAAGTTCTCCTTTGATTTCCGAGGAATCACCTTTTTGGTAGTCGTTGCAAGAGGTGCTTGATGTGATCTTTTCGCTCCAATCTTGCAATCTCTTCGTATGTGCCCTGCAAAACCACAACGAAAACATACCTTTGTACTTGATGATCCCGAAGTAGGTGAGGTAAGGTTGTTGTCGTTGAATGCAGTGAATTCCGACGTCGGAGGAGGAGTTACCGACTGGGTCACAAAAACTGTCCCAACCGAACTAGAACTGTCTCCAGTTCAATTGTATCCAAGGCCGAAACGGTTTGTTTGACCAAGACCAAGCATCTTATCCAACTTGCTCCTTCCCGAAGAAAATTGCTTTAAGCCATCCTTGAGTTGGAAAATGGTCTTCGTCATCTCCATTTTTTCCTGTCGAGCCTCGGAGTAGAGCTTCAAGAAGTAACTTGCTTTATCCACCATTTTTACGTGTTCCTTCTCGAAATGCTCATTTTTCTCTTGAAGGAAAACATTTGCTTTGATCAAGTTATCCCTTTCCACTTCAAGAGCGTTTGAGAGAGAAGTTGCCCTTTTTACTTCTTCTTCGAGATCCTGCAATCTCCCTCTCAAACCCTTATTTTGTTTTGCCAGTTTCTTTGAATCCCTTAAGAGTTTATGGTAGGCAAAAGCAAAGTCTTCACCTTCGGAGTTGCTCGATTCGTTGTCCGTTGCATTCTTTTCAACTTGGGAGAAGTTGGACAAGGAATCGAATGTACTTGCCATAAAGCACACGAAGGGTGAAGATGCGGACGCGTGGAACGTCGTTGCGTTGTTTTCTTCATCACTGGAAGATGACTCATTTGACGTTGAGGTGTCATCCCAAGTGACGGCTTGCATCGCTTTCTTCTTTGACGGATTCTTATTGGGACACTCCGTTGAGATATGGCCGTATCCTCGGCACTTGAAGCATTGGACTTGTCCCTCTGAGCTTTTCTTTTCCTTTGAAAAACTCTCTTGCTTTCTTGACTTGTGGCTTGAAAAACCTTTGCCTTTCTTCGACTTTACGAAGGATGAAGTTTTACTTGCATTACCCCTTCGAAAGTTTCGGCGAAATTTTCTTGTCAAGAGAGCAAGCTGCTTCTCGAAATCCTCCATAGATAGATTCTCGTCATCGTCTGAGGAGGATGAATCCGCGTCTTCTTCTTTTGTTGTTTTCAACGCAAAACCTGAAGACTTAGAAGTAGATGCCTTTCCAGAAGAATAGTTAGTAGGAAATGTCATTTCATATGTTTGAAGTCCACCAACTAATTCTTCTACACGGATTTCGTCCGGGTGTTTAATTGTTTCAATGGCCGTAACCTTGGAACGAAATCTTTCAGGAAGAGTCCTTAAAATCTTTCTTACAATTTTAAATTCTAAAATTTTCTCTCCCAAGTTAGCACATGAATTCACGATGTCTTGCAATCGCGTATAGTAATCTGTGAACGATTCATTTTCTGCCATGAAAATAGAGTGAAACTTGCTCGTAAGCATTTGCAGTTTTTGAATCTTCACAGGTTTGTTCCCTCATGTGTAACTTGTAGAACATCCCAGATTTCTTTCGCAGTCTCACATGCCGAGACGCGAGAGAACTCAGTTTGCGACAAAGCATTAAATAAGGCGTTAATTCCGTTGCCATTGTAAGAACATGAGTCAATCTCTTCCTTGGTCCATTTCGACCTAGGTTTGATGGTGTGAACATCAACAATAATTTCAGTTGGATTTGACCATCCTAACTCGATTGATTGCCACACCCGTTCGTCGATGGAAATTAAAAATACTTTCATCCGTACTTTTCAGTAGGCATAGTTTGTTCCATCGAAGAACGGGGGTCTGTTGATGTTTCCACCTTCAACCATTGTTTACAACCCTATTCCCGCTCCGATACCAATTGTTGGGTTATACTTAATATGGATCTAAATAGGAGAAAAAACACCTAGAGGGGGGTGAATAGGTGTAAACAATAAACACTCAAAAATCTTTGCGTAATAAAAATCTAATGCGGAAATGAAAAATAACACGCAAGATTTTTACGTGGAAAACTCCAAAACCAGGAGTAAAAAACCACGGGACCGATAACACGGTGAAATCAACTAAGATTATAACACGTACAAAGGTGATATAATGCACTCACAGAGGACTCAACCTTTTTCCATACGCTCCGAGTTGATCTTCTCCGCTCGCTCCGCAACGCGCCTCGAATCCACGATTTGCGGCCAACGCTGAATCCACGGCGTCCAACGTCGAGTCCACGACGTCTGACCGAATCCACGGTCTCCACCAGGTAGTACGTCTCGATCACACGAACGTACCTCGCTCCGAATCCACGAGAGCGGTAGCACCTTGAATCCACAAGGCCACGCGAATCCACGCGCCGATTTTGGAGAAAAATCGTTGTTTTGTTGGTGGTGATGATCCGCCGAATACTTAGATCAAAGACAGATCGGAAATGCCATCTAAGTATTCATTAATTTGATTCTACTCAAAATCTGAGTATGAAAACCTAGAATCAAATTAATCAATATAGATGAAGAAACATAGATTTAAATCTAGTTATTTCCTTTCTTCTCTATATGTGGATCTCTAAGTTTTTCTCCGTTAATTTTTATCTGTCATTTCCCAGAGATAAAACTTAGTGTGGATTACCCTAAAAGATAGAATTAGGGTTTACTTATAGGTTAGAAACCATTGGAAGAGGATAAGAATAAAAAACTGATTGTAACATAATTTTTCCCGCACGACGGTCCGGACCGGATTAGCTCGTTCAGGACTGTCGTTGTTTTTCAGAGAATTCCTGAAAAATCAAGGTTCGGGGTCCGGAACGAAATGCCACGGTCCAGACTGTTCATGCAGTTTCTGCAAAATCCACGTTCGGGGTCCGGAACGAAACAGGGATGTTCAGGACTGGATTTGTGCATGAACTACCAACGTTCGGGGTCCGGACTGTAGTCCCCTGTTCCGGATCCTGAACATGTAACTTGTCCAGTTTTTTATTTTTATGCGATTAAAACCCATCCAAGTGTTTCTACATTATAAGAAGTATTCAGATCACCAAAATTGTTTAGTTAATCTTACCTGATCCTTTTGAATTCTTCTTACTTGAGATTGAGGTATATGATCCAAGCTTCTTCATCTTCAATCTTCAAGACTTAAACACTTTCACGAAATACGCCAAAACAAAATCTTTAACATGAAGAACCCTCTTACTTTCTTGATTTAAAGCTTGAATTTTCTTTGCCTTTCTTGGACTTAACGAAGGATGATGGATTCCTTGAATTTCCCCTTCGAAAGCTTCGGCGAAATTTTCTTGTCAAGAATGCAATCTGTTTCTCGAAATCCTCCAATGATAAATTATCATCAACATCTGAGGAGAATGAATCTGCGTCTTCTTCTTTTGTTGATTTCAATACAAAACCTGAAGACTTAGAAAAAGAGGAAGGCTTTCCAGAAGAATAGTTAGTAGGAAAAGTTATTTCATATGTTTGAAGTGCACCAACTAATTCTTCTACCTTGATTTCGTCCGGGTGTTTTACTGCTTCAATGGCTGCGACCTTAGGGCGAAATCTTTTAGGAAGAGTTCTCAAAATCTTTTTACAACTTTAGATTCTGGAATTTTCTCTCCCAAGTTAGCACATGTATTAACGATATCTTGCAATCGTGTATAATAATCTGTGAACGATTCATTTTCTACCATATGAATAGAGTCAAACTTGCTCGTAAGCATTTGCAGTTTTTGAATCTTCACTAAACTTGTACCCTCATGTGTAACTTGTAGAGTATCCCAGATTTCTTTCGCAGTCTCACATGCCGAGGCGCGAGAGAACTCGGTTTGTGACAAGGCATTAAATAAAGCGTTAATTCCCTTGCCGTTGTAAGAAGAAACATCAATTTCTTCTTTAGTCCACTTCGACCTAGGTTTGATGGTGACAACATCGACAATAATCTCAGTAGGATATGACCATCCAAACTCAATTGATTGCCAAACCCGTTCATCGAGGGAAATTAAAAGCGCTCTCATGCGTACTTTCCAATAAGCATAATTTGTTCCATCGAAGAACGGTGGTCTATTGATGTTTCCACCTTCAACCATTGTTTACAACCCTATTCCCGCTCTGATACCACTTGTGGGTTATGTTAATATGGATCTAAATAGGGGAAAAACCACCTAGAGGGGGGGAATAGGTGTAAACAATAAACACACCAAATCATTGCGTAAAAAATAACCCAATACGGAAAAGTAAATAAGTACGCAAGATTTTACGTGGAAAACTCCATCACAGGAGTAAAAAACCACGGGACCGATAACACGGCGAAATCCACTAAGATTAAACACGTACAAGGTGATTTACCGTAACCCTACGACTCAACCTTTTCTATACGCTCCAAGTAGATCTTCTCCGCTCGCTCCACAACGCTCCTGGAATCCACGATTTGCGTCCAACACCGAAGACACGACGTCCAACCGAATCCACGGTCTTAACCAATGTAGCACGTATCGATCACACGAACGTACCTCACTCCGAATCCACGAGAGCGGTAGCACCTTGAATCCACAAGGCCACGCGAATCCACGCGCCGATTTTGGGAAATCGTTGTTTTCTTGGTGATGATCCTCCGAATACTTAGATCATAGATAGACAAGAATTAACATCTAAGTATTCTTCAATTTGATTCTACAAGAAATATGAGTTTGGAAACCCTAAAATCAAATTGAACAATATAGACGAAGAAACATAGATTAGATCATGTTTTCTTTTCTTCTCTATATATGTGGATTTTTTTTATATTTTTTCCGGTTTCATTCGATTACCCTAGATGTGAAATTAGGGTTTATTTATAGGTTAGAAACCTTTGGAAAGAGATAAGAATCAAAAACTACCTTATCTAGAATTTTTTTCCTCGGCGGTCCGGATTGGATTAAATCTGATCCGGACTGTCATCTTTAGACAGAGCTTTTCCAGAAAAATAAGTTCGGGTCCGGACTGGAATTCTCTGATCCGGACTATTCATGCGATTTCAGCAAACACATAGTTCGGGGTCCGGACTGAGCAGAGGCTGTTCCGGACTGGAATTCTGCATGAATTAAACTATGTTCGGGGTCCGGACTGGAATGGTCTGATCCGGATCCTGAACATCCAACTTGTCCATTTTTTATTTTTATGCAATGAAAAATCTTCCAAGTGTTTCTAAATTACAAGAATGTATTCGGATCACCAAAATTATTTAGTTAAACGTACCTGATCATTTTGATTTCATTCTTCTTGAGATTGATGTATATGATTCACAATTCTTCATCTTCAATCTTCAAGACTTATAACACTCCATGAAATACGCCAACACAAAATCCTTAACAAGTTTCAGTATAAGTATCTTGTTATTCAGTATTGTGATTACAAACTATTCTTACTAGTCGCTGCTTACGGTATACCAGTAGGTACGACTTGCTATTTCTCGACCCGTCGTACCAATTGGAATACATTTATGTTGTATCTCACACCTTTTGGTAACCATCTTCCAGGTCCTGCAGGTGTTGGGATGTCGAGACAATCAGGAGAGCAGTCGCGGTAGAGTCGTCCCTATTGTTAGCCACAGCTGACCAGTGCCATGCTTTTACAGTTTTAGTTCTTTGACTATCATCTATCGTTATGTGATTTTGAGTATGTGGATTATGTTTATGTCATGTGGATGGATTGTAGGATGTGTTTAGCTGTAGAGGATTATGATTTTGTTCAGTTATTTAGCATCTGTTGCACCTCTGATTGTATAAATGTACATGCCTAGCCGTGCATGTATAGGGGAGACTCTGTCGTGTGCATAGAGGATTTTCTATGCGTATGGCAATCTGTTCACGTCCTGATTTTCAAAGTTTTAAACTCTGATTAAAAAAAAAAAGATGGGTTTTCAAAATCTAGGGCGTAACAAAACTATCTAGCCAGTTGTACAAAAGCCCATGTTCCCTTTTTAGCAAAGGGCCTAGGTCCTACGATATCACTGTCGAGCCTCGACGTTTCTTCGTAGCTTCAAACGAAGCGGACATGATGACCGAATCTTCAGATGTGTTGTTCATCTTCAGCCTTCTCGATCGAGTACAGCTTCTTATTTATTTTCGGCTATAGAAACGCAGTAGCCGAAGTAACCTGGCCGGATCCACGATCGGTCGCTGACCTGGTCGGGTCCACGATCAGCCTTCGAATTGAACCTCTGATATGATGCGCCGCGTGCCAAATGATTAGGCCGAGGAGGGATCCGCTCAGCCAAGTTCTTCTCAATCGAACTCTTAATAAAGTTCGACCTAGAGGAGCTAAACTGAGACAAATGGGTATTGATCAATACGGCTGAATCAGCCGGTTCGCTTTGTATTGCTCGAAAGAAAGGGTTATAAGGGAACAATTACAGATATGACTACTCCTAGAAAAGCAGTAAAGGAAAGCAGTAAATGCTGGTATGAAAATCTATGTAGGAAAGTTGTAGATGCAGGTATTAAAGGTATTGAATAGCAGGGGTGGTCACTGGCTTATGAGATTGTAAGACTTCTTTTTCTTCGATTCTTAGCTTATTTATGTTGGGTTATACTTAATATGGATCTAAATAGGGGAAAAAACACCTAGATGGGGGTGAATAGGTGTAAACAATAAACACTCAAAAATCTTTGCGTAATAAAAATCAAATGCGGAAATGAAAAATAACACACAAGATTTTTACGTGGAAAACTCCAAAACCAGGAGTAAAAAATCATGGGACCGATAACACGGTGAAATCAACTAAGATTATAACACGTACAAAGGTGATATAACGCACTCACAGACGACTCAACCTTTTTCCATACGCTCCGAGTTGATCTTCTCCGCTCGCTCCGCAACGCGCCTCGAATCCACGATTTGCGTCCAACGCCGAATCCACGGCGTCCAACGTCAAGTCCACGACATCTGACCGAATCCACGGTCTCCACCAGGTAGTACGTCTCGATCACACGAACGTACCTCGCTCCGAATCCACGAGAGCGGTAGCACCTTGAATCCATAAGGCCACGCGAATCCACGCGCCGATTTTGGGGAAAAATCGTTGTTTTGTTGGTGGTGATGATCCGCCGAATACTTAGATCAAAGATAGATCAGAAATGCCATCTAAGTATTCATTAATTTGATTCTACTCAAAATCTGAGTATGAAAACCTAGAATCAAATTAATCAATATAGATGAAGAAACATAGATTTAAATCTAGTTATTTCCTTTCTTCTCTATATGTGGATCTTATAGGTTTTTCTCCGTTAATAAATTTCCGTCATTTCCCGGAGTATAAAACTTATAGTGGATTACCCTAAAAGATAGAATTAGGGTTTACTTATAGGTTAGAAACCATTGGAAGAGGATAAGAATCAAAAACTGATTGTAACAGAATTTTTCCCGCACGACGGTCCGGACCGGATTTGGCTCGTTCAGGACTGTCGTTGCTTTTCAGAGAATTCCTGAAAAATCAAGGTTCGGGGTCCGGAACGAAATGCCACGGTCCGGACTGTTCATGCAGTTTCTGCAAAATCCACGTTCGGGTTCGAAACGAAACAGAGATGTTCAGGACTGGATTTGTGCAAGAACTACCAACGTTCGGGGTCCGGACTGTAGTCCCCTGTTCCGGATCCTGAGCATGTAACTTGTCCAGTTTTTAATTTTTATGCGATTAAAAACCCATCCAAGTGTTTCTACATTATAAGAAGTATTTAGATCACCAAAATTGTTTAGTTAAACTTACCTAATCCTTTTGAATTCTTCTTTCTTGAGATTGAGGTATATGATCCAAAATTCTTCATCTTCAATCTTCAAGGCTCAAACACTTTCACGAAATACGCCAAAACAAAATCCTTAACAATTTATACTTGTTCGAACCACATAGACAGCTATATATATTGTAATTGAAGGGGAATCATCGTGTATCTCTCAACTACTTCCTTCTAAGTTGATTCTTCTTGGTTGGATAGTAGCTCTTTTCCGTCCACATTCATCCCCAAGATTGTCGTGCCGAGGCGTGATCCTCGGTGCTTCCTGATGCGGGGCGCAGCTTGTCATTTCTACGTTAATTGCGTGATTCACGCCCAAAATGTCGTGCCTTTCTTCTTCAGGATCTTCCCTTTTGTGGCTTGAGCAACCACTTCTTGATCCTGGTTTCGCCTATTATTATCGTTCAGCCGAGATTTACATTCAGCAGGAGTCGGTCTTGGTTAAGACGCGAGTACCTTTTCATTGGCTACTTCTTCTATCGGCTTATATTCTTGGCCGATAGTCTTTGCCACATGTCGCCTCCCAATTTGGCCGCAGCATGTTCCATGTGGCGATAATTTTGACCTCAACATGCTGCTTCAACTACCATCAGTGACACAAAATCCTTTCTCACAGCTTATTGCTTTTTAATTTATTGAAAGCGGGAAGATGAATAAATAGTAATGTTACATGGCAGGAAAGGAACATACACTTGTTTTTATGTAAAGTTTACGCTAAATTTCAACTATTTTTTTTAGAGTACCTACAAATTCTACTTCTTTAAAAGTACCAACAAATCTTGGCACGTACGGCAGGATTTTATTTTATTTTTCTGATGGCTGATGGATCTAAATCTTTGATAATAGGGATTTTTTTTTCTTTTTCGGTGAATTGTAATTAATAATTGAATTTGTTCTCCATGTTTTCCAATTTAAAATTAGATATTTTTCGTACAAAATGATTGGTTATTTAGAAATAAAGGGTGTTGGGTCTCAAAAAATAGTTTATTTGAAAGAAATTTAATATAAATAATTGATAATTGCAACTAGTTAATGCCACCGTTAAATATAAATATTAAAAATATTATTTTCTGATCATTTAATTTTTTTTTTTAAAAAAAAATACTTCATCTAATTTAACAACCAATACATTATCTGAATCCCTTCCTTTTCTCTTTTAAGATAATCAGATTGTCTCATTCTATGGTGATTCCTATATGGTAATTAAAAATTGAATTAGTTCTCCTTTTCTCTTGTAACGTCATACAATATGAATTACTACTAATTTATGCTATTAGTCATATGTATATGGTAGTTTTTAAAATCAATATAGTGGATTTATTTAAGTAGTTAGATAGAAATATTTATAATTAGAACAGAACCCATCTTCAGTGCCAGATGATATTTCCTCTAAGAGCATAATATGACCAATATATACAGAAAAAGACTTTTTTTTTTTTTTTTTTTTAGTATAACACAAATTTGTATACCAAACCTATTATAGTAGTAATGAAGAATTATGCTAATAGTTGTTTCTTTTGTAATAGTTGTGTCCTTTTGTATTAATTAGTTGCGTTTCTTTGGAATGAATGCTTCTTTGTAGTAAATATGTCTCATCGTTTATGGGTGCTTGAAGTGTCCGTTTGTGCTCTATAAAATTTTGTTCTTCAATAAAATTTTTGCTTTCTCAATTACTATATTTGTATTATTTTAGAACTAGCTCCATCAACACTTAGTATTAGAGCAAAGAAAACACTCAGTCGAAAGAAAATGATCAATTAATTTTTTCAACCCCAAATTTGGTGTATTCAAATAGAAATACTATTTGGTTTTCGGGACCTTTGGTTGTTGTTAATAATTGTTACCATATAACTTCGAGTGAAGTGGTTTGGAACGTTTTTATCTCTGCTCTTCACCGGAGATGAAAAAGTAAAGTGGATTTGCCTAAAAAACTTCAAGCGGAATTCAAAACTATATGCACAAAGGATTGAGTCCAAAAATTCTGCGGACTATGTTTAACTTGCATTTTGGTTATTGTGAACCAAATAAAGTGAAATGGAGAGCAATTCCATGGATGATAACATAAGATGTAGTGAAGATTCTTCTCCCCCGTTTCCTGAAGTTTGAACATATCATTGTTGTCATAGAATAGTCAAAAGATATTAGATTTTTTTTCATGACCAATTGACCGGATTCATCTAAGTATATGCACAAATTAAAATTGAAAAAAAAAAAAAAAAAAAAACACGGAAGCCTAGTCAACAAAAAAGTCCTCCGATCAAAATTGACACTCGACAATCAAAAGGAAAAGAGTCACAGAAAACGTGTCACGCCCCAGAGGTTTAAGGATTAGCGGAAAACGTACATATATTTTTTTTTTTCTTAACAACCCCTCCTGCCGGTGCGCGTCAGACCAGCCACATATACAAATTCACTCTTTAAACAGACAGAGTCTCCTTTGTATATGCACGGCGTCACATTTACAACATTATTCTTTAACCACACAGTCACAATTAATACATTGATGGAGAGTACTACTTTTATCCATAAACTTAAGGTTTCATTCACAACATCAAGATGAGACTGTAGATTTACGAACTGTGTCTAAATGACACCTAAATTTCAAAAGTAATTCCGCGAGTCTCAATTAGGCGGCTGCATCTTTTGAAAAGATAAATCCAGAGGTTTTCAAGATAGTGCCTACACGACACTTGGTTTTGGAAAGCATTTTCGAAACCCTTTTGTTTAGTGTAAAACATGCCACATATAAGTCCATACAAGTATATCAAGTCCACAATACCAAATTAACTATCCATCCAACATCCATAATGGTCCACAATCAAGCAAATGAAACTTAACAGTTAAACAAGAAAGGAAATGATATAACCCAAACAAACGATAATGTGAAGCCTCAATGGCTAATGTCCTCTAGACGCTACCTCACCATCGTCCCGGCTACTACACCTAGTCGGACCTATCACAGTGTGGGAAAGTCAGTGACAAATAAAGTAGATGATCAAAGCAATAAAAGTATTGTTAAGACAAACCGAATACACCGGAACCTTTCGCTTTTCCCCTCATGAGTCACCACATCCCTTCATTTAATTACATGATACCTGTCGGAATGTCTAAAGACCCCCTCGTGAACGATCACTTTACTTGCGTAATGCTTTTAACCCCTCCACGGTGCTAGTGCTGCACCTATAGCGAGCGCGAGGGGTCCCCACTCGACACCTTTACTTTCGTGGGGTACACGGGTCAACGTACCACAATTCCAGAAAGGTACACCCAATCCGTGGCCAAACCGCCGGTGTGCGTGTAAGCATCTAAGAACATAATAGCCGAAACCGGTGTGTAACAATCACCGCGACACTCAGTCGCCACAGTTAATAATGGAAGAACAGGAAATACTCATGCGATGGGTTTAAAAAGTTAATACAATTCATCTACTTTATTAGGCTTGTTATTATACTTGTTATAATGATGACATTCAGCACTTATTTGCGAGGGTACCCACCTTGTTGCGTGATGATCGGGACACCTTGAACTTTGACACCTTCCCCCTCAGCACCTGGACCTAAAGAAGTCCCCAAAAAGAACGATAAATCAAACCATGCCGCAAAACGAGACCCAAAACCTGACGACGTAATGGAAATCCCGTAGCGGCGTGTTCACGACGCTCGGTTGCTCCCCGCCCGCGGGTGCCCCACGCGGGGCGTGCGCACCCGCGGGTGGCGCCCGTGCGGTGCCAGCCGCGCGGCGTGCGCACCCACGGGTGGCGCCCGTGCGGTGTTGCACGCGGGCGCCCCGCGCGGCACGAGGCCGGGCGGCGCGCGCGCCCGGGGTCGCGCGGCGGCGGTAGCGGCGGCGGTAGCGGCGGCGGCGGTGACGGCGACGACGACGACAAAGAAGACGCCGAAAAAGACACGAAACCCTAAGAAGATTACAATAAACCAAAACCACTCACCGTTTGCATCGGGGGAAGACTATCCGATTGTACTCCTGGTTCCAACACGTCAATCGGGGTGTTCGGACTCCTCCGCCTTCTCCCTTCCTCTTCTCTTTTTCCTCCGGTTAGGGTTCTGTTCTTTTCTTTTCTCTCTCGATCTCTCCGATTAGGGTTTCTCTTTTGCGAAACGTGGGATTTTCTCTCGTACGTACGAATAATTCCCATTTTTAAATATTTATTAACAAATAACTAATTAATTGATTAATTAATTATACGGGATAAACCCATAATTTCCTCAAAAAGCGTGCGGGATATCTTGCACGGATTCCGATGCGCACCAAGTCACCGCAACCCTAAAAACCCTGTTCCGAGCGATCCCAGGGTCGGATTTCAGATCCGATCGCACCGTCGGTCATCGTTTTTTGAGCCATTTCACAGAAAAATACCCGTGCAACACATCGACCAACTTAAGAATACTCGAGTCATTACACCACTCACACTTTATAAGAAGTTTTGTCCTCGAAACTTATTCTCAACCCTCGCTAAATAATTCGGGAAAACACTCCCTCATCTTCGTTTCCAGTTCCCACGTTGCTTCGCGTTCTTCGTGATTGCTCCACTGGACCTTTACATAGGGGATGGTCCGATTGCGCAATTTCTTGTCCTCTCGTGCTAAGATTCGCACTGGTGTTTCCTCGATGCTTAAGTCTTCCTGCAGCTCGATCGTGGAAACATCAAGGGCGTGAGAGGGGTCGAAAAGGTACTTTCGAAGCATCGTGACGTGAAACACGTTGTGGACTCGATCAAGATTCGGCGGCAAAGCCAACCGATACGCCACTGGGCCCACACGTTCTAGGATTTCGAACGGTCCCACGTACCTCGGGCTTAACTTCCCCCTCCGGCCGAAACGTCGGGTTCCCTTTGAAGGCGAAACTCGGAGCAACACGTGCTCACCCACCGTAAATTCCAAACCCCGTCGTCTGTGGTCCGCATAACTTTTCTGTCGGCTCTGGGCAGTCAGCAGTCGTTGCTTGATAAGGCGCACTTTCGCTTTGGTCTCCTCCACCAGATTTGGTCCCAAAAACTTGCGCTCTCCCAAGTCGTCCCAGCATATTGGAGACCGACAGCGGCGCCCGTACAGGGCCTCGTATGGCGCCATTTGAATGCTAGCTTGGTAGCTGTTGTTGTAGACGAACTCCACAAGGGGTAGGTATCGAGACCACCCTTCACCCAAGTCAAGTACGCATGCTTGGAGCATGTCTTCGAGGATCTGGATGACTCGCTCCGATTGCCCGTCGGTTTGCGGGTGAAAAGCCGTACTAAAATGTAGTTTAGTCCCCATTGCCCATTGCAGGCTCTGCCAAAAGTTTGACACAAAACGTGTGTCCCTATCCGAAGTAATGGACGCTGGTATCCCATGCAACCTTACCACTTCATTGATGTAGGTTTGCGCTAGTCGGTCTCGGGTCCATGTCGTATGAATGGGCAGTAAGTGGGCCGATTTCGTCAACCGATCCACTATGGCCCATATCGCATCATGTCCTTGTGGGGATCTCGGAAAGCCGGTCACAAAATCCATCGTAATCATCTCCCACTTCCATTCCGGCACAGGTAACGATTGTAACTTCCCCGCTGGGCGTTGATGTTCGGCCTTTACTTGTTGGCACACTAGGCAATGCGCCACGAATCGTGTCACGTCCCCCTTTAATTTAGGCCACCAGAAGGTTTGTTTAATATCCTTGTACATCTTCGTCCTCCCAGGGTGCGCTGAGTAGGGAACACTATGCGCTTCCCTCAGGATTTCTTCCTTGAGTTTCGTTAGGTCAGGCACGCAAATTCGCCCTCGGAATCGTATTGTGCCATCAGAGCCTATTGCGAAATCGCCTCCTTGGTCTGAAGGTATTCTGTCTCGCACCAGCTGCAACTGTGTGTCTGTCGATTGTCCTTCCAAGATCTTGTCGAGCAAGGTAGGTCTAACTACCAGCGTCAGGAGTTGTGCGACCGTCCCTGCCGGTACTACCTCCAGTCTTAATTGCGAGAACTCCGCAATCAGACGATCTTGTTGGGTAATGGCATTTGTCATTGATTCTACTGTCTGCCCTTTGCGGCTCAAGGCGTCGCCCACCACATTTACCTTTCCAGGGTGGTAGTGGATCGACAAATCGTAGTCTTTTAGCAGCTCGAGCCAGCGGCTTTGCCGTAAATTTAACTCCTTCTGAGTAAAAAGGTACTTGAGGCTCTGGTGATCGGAATACACATTACAGCGTGTCCCGTATAGGTAGTGTCTCCACAGCTTGAGGGCAAACACGACTGCTGCAAGCTCCAAGTCGTGTGTGGAGTAATTCCGTTCGTACTCCTTAAGTTGTCTTGACGTGTAGGCTATGACCTTACTCCGTTGCATAAGCACACCTCCAAGACCGCTCCGCGACGCGTCACAATAAATTTCATAGTCCTCCCCGAGCTCCGGTAAAGCGAGCACCGGGGCCCGCGTCAATTTGTCCTTGAGTTCCTCAAAACTCTTCTGGCATTGGTCCGTCCAGATAAATTTCTCCCCTTTCCGGGTTAGACGATTTAAGGGGGTGGCTATTTTGGAGAAGCCTTCCACGAAGCGCCTGTAATACCCTGCCAGACCCAGGAAGCTTCGAATCTCTGTTACTGTTGTCGGTCGGGGCCAGTCGGTCACAGAGTCTATCTTCCTCTGGTCTACTGCAATTCCAGACGCCAAAACTATATGCCCTAAAAAATCCACCTCGCGGAGCCAGAACTCACACTTTTTGAGTTTGGTATATAGTTTCTGGTCCCGGAGGGTCTGAAGGACTATACGTAGGTGCTCCTCATGTTCCTCATCTGTACGGGAGTAGATGAGGATATCATCGATGAAGACCACTATGAATAGATCTAAAAAGGGTTTGAACACCCTATTCATCATGTCCATGAACACCGCTGGGGCGTTGGTGAGCCCGAACGACATTACCGTGAATTCGTAGTGGCCGTAGCGAGTCCGGAAAGCTGTTTTGGGGATATCCTCACCCCTAATTCCGAGCTGATGATAGCCGGACTGCAGATCAATCTTTGAGAACACCGTTGCTCCTTGTAATTGGTCGAACAGATCGTCGATCCGCGGCAGGGGGTATTTGTTCTTGATGGTGACCTTGTTTATTTCCCGATAGTCTATGCACAAGCGAAGGTTTCCGTCCTTCTTCCTTACGAACAGAACGGGCGCGCCCCATGGCGACACACTCGGTCTGATGAAGCCTTTATCCAAAAGGTCTTCCAGTTGTGCTTTGAGTTCCTTCTACTCGGCGAAGGCCATCCTGTACGGTGCTTTGGTAATGGGTTGAGTGTCTGGGAGTAGTTCAATAGGGAAGTCGACCTCTCGTTCGGGTGGCATCCCAGGGAGTTCCGTCTGGAACACATCCGAAAATTCCCTTACGACCGGGATGTCGGAAAGTGAGGGAGTGGGTTGAGTTGTTAGGTCCACCGAGGCCAAATAAGCCACGCACCTGCCATCTATTAGTTTCCTAGCTCGAGACGCTAGGGTCACGTAACCAGCTCACTTAAAGCGTATAGACATAGTGCCCACGATTTCGACCGAACTCAACCCGCCTGGACGTTGGGTCTACAGTGGGCCGCAGCCCCACTCAATTTATCGGTCTGCTGGGCCTATTGCCACGAGGCATGATATTGGGCATATTTAGTTCATAAATACCCAAATAACCCGCAACAGAATCCCTTCTGTCTTACTTCGTTAGAACCTACCCGCCCGTGTACGCTAGGGAGGGCTAAACTAAAAACCTAAGGGGGGTAAGGACCTCCCTCTTAACAACGCCGGGTAAGACAAGGAAAAAGGAAAGGGAACGGGGGTCGGACAAGGGTAGGATGCTCAGGTGTATCCGGTTCTCCTAATCGAAGAGTAGAGAAAAAAAAATAACATAAAACGTTACCTGCTATTATTCATTTCGGGATGTTGCGTCCTCCACTGGGGCAGCTCGGGGAGCCCGTCCACAACCCTTGGGCCAGCGACGTACGGCGTGGCGGGGCAGGGACCTGGTGTCGTCGTAATTCGTCATGTGCTGATTGCCGGGTAGGTCCTTCCGTGGGTCGGGAGCTGCAGCCTTTTCTGGTTCCTCGGGTTGCGGCGCCGTGGTGGTAGTAGCTGGTTTCTGGGGGCATGAGACACGTGAGTGGCCCGGCATGCCGCACCGGAAACAGTGGTCGTGCCTCCAAGGGCAGCTCGTCACTCGATGCGCCCTACCACAAATGACGCACGGCTTCCCTAGTGGTTCTGGTCCTCCCATCTTTGCTTGCCTAATTTTCTGTCCTGTCCTCGGGCGTTTGGTTGCCCGGCCTCCCTGAAAGGGGCCCTCCGCCAGACCGGGGTGGGGGTACCTCTGGCCCTGATATAGTCGGGGGTATCCC
The DNA here is from genome assembly GCA_029204045.2 of Tillandsia leiboldiana. Classification (NCBI taxonomy): domain Eukaryota; kingdom Viridiplantae; phylum Streptophyta; class Magnoliopsida; order Poales; family Bromeliaceae; genus Tillandsia; species Tillandsia leiboldiana. The sequence goes on along the minus strand of CM055064.1, from coordinate 50,671,523 downwards.
TGCTGAGTACGTGCCTCGGTGAGTTCTCGCTCCGCCCGCATGGCCAAGTTAACCGCCTCATGAAGGGTGGGAAATCCTGCAGGTGGTATCCCACGAAAAGTACCGTCCCTGGTGCCGTGCTGGAAGTGGTCTGTACCCTCAAATTCCCATGTCAGTAAGCACAAGCGCCCGGTGAGGGTAAGCAGTTGTCCAGCCACATCGCGCAGCTGGTTGCGTAGTAAGCGGTTCGCTGCGGCTGCAGAGTCCATCCAATCCATTTCACGTCGACGATTATTCACTGAGCAGGATTGCTATCTGTGCACACAAAGAAATCGCGTCAATCCTAACGTTGCGGACCTAGTACCTTGACCTACAAATGCACCGAACACGATTTCCCCTTTTTCCCTCGTACACTCACGGTCTACAGCACCTACACCTTGGTTATCTCATGTTCAATTGCTTGTGGCGTTATGCACTGTGGATGTTGGTCACTGACCACTGTGGTTAAAGTTGTTTTTCTCTGATACCATATAATCTGTCACGCTCCGGAGGTTTAAGAATTAGCGGAAAACGTACATATATTTTTTTTTCTTAACAACCCCTCCTGCCGGTGCGCGTCAGACCCACCACATATACAAATTCACTCTTTAAACGGACAGAGTCTCCTTTGTATATGCACGGCGTCACATTTACAACATTATTCTTTAACCACACAGTCACAATGAATACATTGATGGAGAGTACTACTTTTATCCATAAACTTAAGGTTTCATTCACAACATCAAGATGAGACTGCAGATTTACGAATGGTGTCTAAATGATACCTAAATTCCCAAAGTAATTCAGCGAGTCTCAATTAGGCGGCCGCATCTTTTGAAAGGATAAATTCAGAGGTTTTCAAGATAGTGCCCACACAACACTTGGTTTTGGAAAGCATTTTCGAAACCCTTTTGTTTAGTGTAAAACATGCCGCATATAAGTCCATACTAGTATATCAAGTCCACAATACCAAATTAACTATCCATCCAACATCCGTAATGGTCCACAATCAAGCAAATGAAACTTAACAGTTAAACAAGAAAGGAAATGAGATAACCCAAACAAACGATAATGTGAAGCCTCAATGGCTAATGTCCTCCAGACGCTGCCTCACCATCGTCCCGGCTACTACACCTAGTCGGACCTGTCACAGTGTGGGAAAGTTAGTGACAAATAAAGTAGATGATCAAAGCAATAAAAGTATTGTTAAGACAAACCGAATACACCGGAACCTTTCGCTTTTCCCCTCATGAGTCACCACATCCCTTGATTTAATTACATGATACCTGTCGGAAGGTCTAAAGACCCCCTCGTGAACGATCACTTTACTTGCGTAATGCTTTTAACCCCTCCACGGTGCTAGTGCTGCACCTATAGCGAGCGTGAGGGGTCCCCACTCGACACCTTTACTTTCGTGGGGTACACGGGTCAACGTACCATAATTCTGGAAAAGTACAACCAATCGGTGGCCAAACCGCCGGTGTGCGTGTAAGCATCTAAGAACATAATAGCCGAAACCGGCGTGTAACAATCACCGCGACACTCAGTCGCCACAGTTAATAATGGAAGAACAGGAAATACTCATGCGATGGGTTTAAACAGTTAATACAATTCATCTACTTTATTAGGCTTGTTATTATACTTGTTATAATGATGATATTCAGCACTTATTGCGAGGGTACCCACCTTGTTGCGTGACGATCGGGACACCTTGAACTTTGACACCCTCCCACTCAGCACTTGGACCTAAAGAAGTCCCTAAAAAGAACGATAAATCAAACCATGCCGCAAAAAGAGACCCAAAACCTGACGACGTAACGGAAATCCCGTAGAAGCCGTGCGGCGTGCACACCGGCGGGTGGCGCCCGTGCGGTGTTGCCCGCGGGCGCCCCGCGCGGCACGAGACCGGGCGGCGCGTGCGCCCGGGGTCGCTCGGCGGCGGTAGCGGCGGCGGCGGTGACGACGACGGCGACGAGGAAGAAGACGCCGAAAAAGACACGAAACCCTAAGAAGATTACAATAAACCAAAACCACTCACCGTTTGCGTCGGGGGAAGACGATCCGATTGTACTCCCGGTTCCAACACGTTAATCGGGGTGTTCGGACTCCTCCATCTTCTCCCTTTCTCTTCTCTTTTTCCTCCGGTTAGGGTTCCGTTCTTTTCTTTTCTCTCTCGATCTCTCCGGTTAGGGTTTCTCTTTTGCGAAACGTGGGATTTTCTCTCGTACGTACGAATAATTCCCACATTTAAATATTTATTAAGAAATAACTAATTAATTGATTAATTAATTATACAGGATAAACCTATAATTTCTTCGAAAAGCGTGCGGGATATCTTGCACGGATTCCGATGCGCACCATGTCACCGCAACCCTAAAAATTCTGTTCCGGGAGATCCCAAGGTCGGATTTAAGATCCGATCGTACCGTCGGTCATCGTTTTTCGAGCCCTTTCACAGAAAAATATCCGTGCAACACATCGACCAACTTAAGAAAACTCGAGTCATTACAAAACGTAACAAAAGAAACTAAAATAAAAAACTAAATGATCATGACTTAAAATGGTCACGATTTATAATGAGATTGTCACCAAAAAAAAAAAAAAAGTGGGACTCGCTTAGTAGCTATATATAATTAAAAAATAATAATAATAATAGACATTGCAACACGAATGTTAATTGATCTAAAAATATTATTTTTGTGCCTGGCCTGACAAAATTTTTTTTTTTTTTATTGTGCCAAATTAGTATGGAACAAATCTGGTTTCAAAATAAGTGACGAATTTAAAAACATAAATAAATCCGATAGATGGTGTTCATTAATGAGTACAACACAATTGGTACGATAATCATCCCAAAAGTCTTCTTTCTTCTTGGAAAGAATAAGTGCTTTAGCATATATAATTTAGATAAAAGCAAATATCCGACTTATTAAATCTAATAAAATTTAAGAGTTAATTGGATACGGCTCTCCGTAAACATATCGGATAGTAGATATATTTCTAAAAAATTAAATTTTTTATATTTATTCTTTCAAAAGTCCTGAGTTATTCATATATATTGTTCCGGTTTATTACCGTTAGTTCATTATTTACTTTTTAACATACTATCACTACAACAAAATTAGGCTATAGCGACACTTTTAAGTGTTTCTAAAATCTAAAAAAAGTGTCGCTGACAAAAATACCGACACTTATTATAAGTGTTGCTATATGTGTCGTCGCTATGGTGTATAGCGACACATTTTTGTAATGTGTCTCAAAAATGTGTCCCTATAACCTAATTTTGGATATAGGTGGAATATAGATAGGATACTTATACAAAAGTGTCACGAACATGTGTCCATATAACCTAATTTTGTTGTAGTGTATATGTGAAATAAAAATTTTGCCCTTTCAAAAATGTCCCTCCAAGTTCCAACTGTTAAAATAATACAAAAATATCTGGAAGGATAAAAAGATAAATTTATCTCACTAGCTAACTAAGATTAAGTATTTAATCTATAATTAACTAAATTTTTTTAACAGAGATCGACGGTAGGAATATATATGAATAACGTTGGATTTTCAAATAATAAATATGAAAAGTTGAACTTTATAGTGATATATCTGCTATTCGATATGTTTACAAAGAGTCGTATGCAATTAGCCCAAAATATAATGACTAACTGCTAAATAAATTTAGTTAGTGTATTTACTGCCTTCTTAGTAGTACCGCCGCATGTAGGAAGACAAGATAAATGGGAAGGAAAATGCTAAGTGTACATTCCAAATAGGATATATATCTTATGTGGTGTTCCGGTTTTCCCATACGACTTGACTGGGAGGTCGGCGGTGAGAAAACACTTATTATTGGTGTATCGAGCCCGTTGTGCGTCAAACGGATGCCAAAAAGAACTCAGCGCGCGAAAACGTTGAAAATCGACTATTTTTTAGCAAATGGGCCTAAAGGGCCGAATCTTGAAGTGGGTCGGTCTACGGCCCAATCGGCGTGCACCGGGACCAGCGGGAAGCGCGGCGTGGCCACATGACAGGCTGCCATTGGGCGATCAACGGGCGCGAGTCAGGGCGCACATCGGGCTGGGTGCGGCGCACGGTGGACCGTGCCAGGACACGTGTTGCCCGCCCATTGGCAGGCGCAACGACCCGGCTGGCCCGGCGCGGACCGCGGCGCGTGCACCCCGCCATGGACCGCGCCGCCACGCGGCGCGCCATGATTGGCGGGCGCGCGGGGCGCGGCGCGAGACATGTGGCACGCCCGAGTGAATCCAGGTGCGCAGAGTGTTAGGTCGGGCCAGATTCGGGCGCCCGAATCCTGCGCCCGAATCCGGATCCCCCTTTTTTGTGGGTTTTGGCTATAAATAGCCCATTTGTGCATCTTTTTGGGGTTTTTCCGGAACCTCTCTTGACCCCATCTTCGACAGGGAGATTCTTCTTCGGGTCTTCTTCGACTTTTGGCATCCCGAGGATTTTTTGGAAGGCATTTCATCAGCTTCCTCCTCGACATCGCGAGTTTCGACGTGCCTTCGATACCAAGCTTTTCCGTCAACGTTTCGTCCGCAGGCTCCCCTGGGCTGATCCGAGGAAGTTTTTGGCCAATTTCTGCGGCATCGATTCCACGAGAGGTAGATCTTCATTTTTTGTGTTTCCGCTCCTCTTAATTTTGGATTTTCATTGGGGTATTCGGAGCATCTTTGAACCCCTTTCTTGCTGTTGGTTTTTCTAGACAGTGGAGCTTGTCTGATTTTTATCTCGGTGCTCGGGTATCAGATTTTAGCCAGTGAGGACACGATCGATATCTACGCTTCACGAGGATCTCAACCATATTTTTATTAGAATTTTTGGAGATCATATTGCAGGTGATATTTTGGCTTCTTTCGCACAGACTTTTTCGCAGATTTGTGATCGTGGGGATTTTTGCTTACCGCGATGTTTGGCCTGTATCTTTGTGCCCGGGAGGAGTTTTCAGGTGTTTTTGGGCTCGTTGGAATCGTGGGAACCTGTGGATTATCCATGTTCAGTGTCGGATTATTTTGACCTTGGATCAACGTGCGAATTCAGGTGGGTTGCTTTCGTCTCCAAAACCGATGGATGGTTCTCTAATTCTATGTGATAGTGAGCATGCATGTTTGTGAGATGTGTTAGGGAGCATGTTAGTGATAGATGATATTTCCTACTTGATGATTTGAGATCATGTTGGATCATGTTTCCCATTTACATTCAGTTAAATTAAATGCTATTATTGGAACTTGACCTAGCATCCTGTCATATGATGCATGTTCAACCAGACTAATAGAAAACTACAACTTGGGCTAATTTATTTATGCTTTAGACACTCCCACACATTTATTCTTTTCACCTGGACTTAGAGTGTTCCTCGTCCGGATAGTGGGCTGAGTGGTCAGGTTGTTATGGGATGCATGTTACACTCGTGCCTGGGGGCCGAGTGGAGTCTGGTTGATGTGTTTAGATCAGTACTAGTCTTGGGAGCCGTCTGAGTCGACGGTGGGTCCCGGCTGTCGAGGATTTCCAGCGAGTGAGTGAGAGATGTGATGTTGGTTACTGTTGATCTTGTTCATCGTGGATTTGGATTATAGCCTACATGAGCCATATCAAACTCGACAGAGATGCACAGATACTTTCCTCGATGGGGTCGCGCCCCTCGAGTGCTGCTCCGAAACTGGGCCTATTACTTTGCTATCGCGACTTGTCGACGCAATCCCTCTTGCTGGGCCTTTTTTTTAGGCTGTCACGGACGCCCTACGTAAGTCCAGTCCTCCGTGGATGTAATGGCAGTAGGTAGGCGCAGGTTTGACTGGACCCTATATGGCAGTCAGTGTAGATTGGGTGATTGTTTTATCGAGAGATAGTAGATGCATCATGTTTCATCTGTTTTTCCCTTTGAGCATATAGATAGAGGCATAATAGCTGTAGAGTTATTTCCAGCCTTTCCTTTATAGTACTGCATTTATTGCTTTATGGCTCTAGTAGACATAGTGGGCAGACCGTCGGGCTTAGTGGCTGTCACGCCCCGGGTGTAAACCAGAACCCATGCCCGTCTACAGATCCGCTGTGCACACAGAATTTTCCGCGTACACGAAGCGCCAGTAACCTGCTCAGATAAAAGAGATAATAATAAAGAACATAAAACAGAGCCGAACTAAAAACTAATACATCTCAGACTGAAGCTGGAAATAAAATACAGTATATTTGTAAAAAATATACATCTGTCTCTCCCAGCTCACCAAAAATGATACAACCAGCTGGCAAAAGCCAGGCCCAAAAATAAAGTACAACCGTCTGAGATAAAAGGGATACAAGTCCAGCTAACTTACTATCGGGCTGACCGTCTATGTACTCAGCTGTCCTCTCTTCTCGATCCGCCGCTGCATGCCCAGCAGCACCCGCAGAATACTCTGCAAAACAAAGGAGAAGAAAAAGAGGAAAAGAAGAATGGGGGTGAGAACTACTAGTAAAACAATAGCCTCCCCTAGTGGGTAAAGCCTCAAACTCCGACGCACCCACTAGGTCTACCAGAGGCGAAAAGGGGGAGAAGAGTGGTAAGCAAAAAAACTGCTGAAAAAGGAAACCACCACTACTATGCCTCTAAATGCATCTGTAACCAAACCGTCCCGGTAACCCAATCTAATTGCTAGTGAAAACTGGTAACCCAATCATCGCCGGGCATATAAAACCGCGCCAGTGTGATAGCAAAACTCCTGCTGCTGCCCTCATCATCGGGCAAATAAAGCCGCGCCGATGTGATAGCAAAACTCCTGCTGCCGCCCTCATCATCGGGCAAATAAAATCGCGCCGATGTGATAGCAAAACTCCTGCTGCCGCCCTCATCATCAGGCAAATAAAGTCGCGCCGATGTGATAGCAAAAACTCAATCACTGTCTGACCCCCACGCTCCGGAGGAAAACTCGAGGGGAGCTACCCACACGAAGAAAGTAACCATGTCACAAGTATCATAAAAGAATGACTGAATCACAACTATACTCAAGTGGAATAAAACTCTCCACTAAAGAACCCTGATCCCCAATCTGATGCATAAGTAACCATCCGGTCAACCGCCCAATATCCGCGGTCGCCGCGATACCCAACGTCAACAATCAAGCCCAACAACCGACACCCGGTCAACCGCCCAATATCCGCGGTCACCGAAATAACTCACAATCACAATCATGTCCCATATCCGACATCCGGTCAACCGTCCAATATCCGCGGTCGCCGCAATAACCCCAAATCCACAATCGGGTGAAATAATCTGTATTCGGTCAACCGCCTACTATCCGCGGTAGCCGCAATACCCCACAACCCATAATCAAGTACCACCTGTCCCCGACACCAAGGTCCCGGCTACACTATTCCGAATCCCTGCTTAAACCCGAGCAACATGAACCACCTGACTAAAGAATAAGGAGAAAAGAAGCAAACATGGTTTCTCCTAAGTCAACTCCAACATGATAGTGTAGCGATAAGAAATGGCTTAACTAAATGTCCATTCAAGCATGCAAAAGTCCCGGGAAGATAGAAAGAATACAGATATCATCTTCTGACTTATGTTTAAGCATGATAACAATTCCTGGCATTCAATAGTATGATATCCCAAGTCCCATAACCGTTCTCACATGAATAGTAAATATTAAACATATAAACCGCTACTCGCCCACAAATAACTATCCATCTATGCATGTCCAAAAATATCCCCAAGTGGTACCCACTATCTAGGTAAATTACATGGCCTCAATATTAATAATCAAATCCACATTCAAGGTTATGTGTTAACATAGCAATCCACATATCCAAACCCACATGCATAATCCCAACCACGAGTAATCAATCAATAAGTCCAATAATAGGATCTCTCTAATATTCCTAATGAGTATGTCAGAAGTAGAGGGATATAACAACCACCCACCTAAAAAAGCGCAATCCACAGCTGTAAAAGTCTCCTCGCTGTCCAACACTCCTTTCTCCGCAAAACACCCAAAACTTCGTATCACGGCACCACACACACACACGACGTACAATTAATCCAAATAATGTATAAAAACCCGCAGTCCATACAACCAGTCCCGAAAATGGCCAAATTTTACCTACGAGAAGAACTTGAAAAATTCCAGAAAAATAACCGCTGCGATCCTCGCGGCGAGCCGATGGAAACGAGTACTTGCACGTCCAAATCCGATACTTGTAGGCCAAGATACAAAATAAACATCGCGGCGTGCCCAAAATTTCCCACAATCAAAATCCTGTACCATTTAGCCCAGAAATGTGGGATTATCACCTTCACAACATCCTCCAAAAATTCCAAGAAAATCACGGCAATATTCCTTGCGACGCGTAGATGAAGATCATTTACTTGCACTCCTCATTCCGATGCTTGTGGGCCGAGATATCCCACAATTACTCCCATACTGTCCAAAACATCGCCCCAGAAAATAGGGTCACAAAATGATCCGAAAATCTCAATAAAACCTCAGAATGGAAAGAAACTGTAAACACGGGAATTGTAGCCCTACCTGTCATGGAAACACCGGCGCAAGAATCATCCAAAAATTCCTTCGGGGTAGCCCGGGGGAGTCCGCACACCGAAACGCGACCGAAAGGGTCGTCGAAGAAGAAGCGTCGATGTGTGCCACAAAATCGAAAACATTGATGTAACAACCTCCAAAAAATCCTAGAACTCCATCAAAGGGTGGAGAGGAGGGAGATGAAGAACTTCCCTTAAGAAAGCCCCCAGAGAAACAGCCCAAAAAAAGAAGAAAAAAGGCTGTGAAGGGCCTATTTATAGCCCAAGTCCACCCACCAAAAGATCCGGATTCGGGCGCTCGAATCCGGCCCAGGCCCGCTACTGTGAGCGCCCGAAACCTTCCCAGCGCGCTACGTCACCCAGCTCCGCGTCCCAAGCGCCCATCGCACGCGTGCAAGCCAATCGCGGCGCGCCGCGTGGCGACGCGGTCCACGGCGGGGAGCGTGGGCCGCGGTTCACGCCGGATCCGCCGGGTCACTGCGCCCGCCAATGAGCGGGCGACACGTGGCTCGAGCGGTCCATCGTGCGCCGCGCCTGGCGCACCTGTCGCGCGTGCGACGACCGGCCAATCCCTGAGCGCCACGTGTCACCGCCTCCACTCGCTGTGCCTGGTACACGCACCCGATGCACCCGTCGAACCCGAAGCCGCCACGTGTCTCCAGCGCGCCCAATGGGGGGCCGCCATGTGGCACACCCATCTCTGAACACCGCGCTTGCCCGCGCCCGCGCCAGCGCCACCGCGCCTGCCTGCACCCGCGCCGCCACGCTCCTGTTGGGTTATGTATAATTGGATCTAAATAGGGGAAAAAACACCTAGAGGGGGGTCAATAGGTGTAAACAATAAACACTCAAAAATCTTTGCGATATAAAACACATTGCGGAAAAATAAATAACATGCAGAGATTTTTACGTGGAAAACTCCAAACCGGAGTAAAAAACCACGGGACCGATAACACGGTGAAATCCACTAGAATTAAACACGTACAAGGTGATATACCGTACTCACAGACGACTCAACCTTTTCCATACGCTCCTAGTTGATCTTCTCCGCTCGCTCCACGACGCTTCTCGAATCCACGATCTGCGGCCAACGCCGAATCCACGACGTCCGACCGAATCCACGGTCTTCACCCAGTAGCACGCTTCGAATCCACGAACGTACCTCTCTCCGAATCCACGAGAGCGGTAGCACCTTGAATCCACAAGGCCACGCGAGTCCACGCGCCGATTTTGGGAAAATCGTTGTTTTTGGGTGGTGATGATCCGTCGAATACTTAGATTAGAAATAGATCGGAATTACCATCTAAGTATTCATTGATTTGATTCTACTCAAAATGTGAGTATGAAAACCTAGAATCAAATCAATCAATATAGATGAAGAAACATAAGATTAAATCTATTGATTTCCTTTCTTCTCTATTTGTGGATCTATCTATTTCGGTCGTCTTTTTTCCTTTTTCGTGGTTACCCTAAAAGATGAATTAAAGGGTCTATATATAGGTTAGAAACCATTGGAAGAGGATAAGAATCAAAAACTAACCTTTTCTGGAATTTTTCAGGACGGCGATCCGGATCGGACTTCGGCGATCCGGATTGCAGTAGCGAGACAGACAGTTTCCAGAAAAATAAAGGTTCGGGATCCGGATCGAAGTGCCTGATCCGGATCGTTCATACAATTTCACCAAACACAAACGTTCGGGATCCGGATTGGAAAGCCTGATCCGGATCGTTCATAAATCATGGTAAAACCAGTGTTCGGGATCCGGATCAAAGGAGGCTACGATCCGGATTGAACTTGTGTATGAACGAACACCCTTCGGGATCCGGATTGGAAAGTCTGATCCGGATCCTGAACATGTCCCATGTCCAGTTTTTTATTTTTATGCAATTAGAAATTCATCCAAGTGTTTCTACACTATAAGAAGTATTCGGATCACCAAAGATAATTAGATAAACATACCTGATCCTTTTGAATTCTTCTTTCATGAGATTGAGTTATATGATCCAACCTTCTTTATCTTCAATCTTCAAGACTTAGCCGAATTCACGAAATACGCCAACTTAAATTTCGTAACAATCTCCCCCTTTGGCGGTTTCGTGACAAAACACAAGTCCACTCAAGAAAATTCAAAAAGATATTTTTATTGATATCACCATACAACAAAAATTTACAATGAGATCCAAATAAAGATAGATACATGAGTTAAACTCCTAAAACAGACTCTAGACTTAGACATCTGTACTCTCTGCAAAAGAAATCATTCTTGACAAAAGAAATCGTTAGATACCTCAAGAATTTTATGTCATTCAAAAACCATACACAGAGATGAAGTTTATACTCATTTATACTTACCATGACATTTATATATTCAGATATGTAATTTGATCATAGTTAAACACCAACATATCTTCTATGCAATCAAAATCCAAATGTCACAAACTTGTTAGTGAACATCAACTTGTTAGTTATATTACATGCCCAAATAGTTAATCGAATAGTTAGTCGAGGCATGCATGCAATCACAAAAGAAAACCGAAAACCAAAAGTTGAAGTTCTACGTACCTTCATGGTTCACAACTGGACAATCATAGTTTCATTACTTACCTTCATGGTTCACAACTGGACAATCATCGTTTCATTGTTCAACTGTTCTAATATATTCTCTCCCCCTTTTTGTCACAAAGTTAGCCAAAATTACCAAAATGGAGAGAAAAGTTAACAAGTCCAAGAACCAAAACGAAAAACTAAAACTAAAAACTAAAATTTAAAACCTGCACAAGAAAAGATTAAAAATCTGCACAAGAAAAAGATTAAAAATCTGCACAAGAAAAAGAAAAGTTTGAGCACAAATCAAGCATCTGAGTCAGAGTCTTCAGAGCTCGTGCAGCTCAGTTTGTTCAAAATTCCTTTAAGCATTCCCGAAATCGTAGAACATTCTTGTTTCATCTTATGTATGTCCTTGGACATCTTTCTGAGTTCCAGAGCCAGTTTATCTTGTTCTTGGTTGATGGAAGACACTAAGTTTGCCTTTTGGTCGATTCTTCTGGAAGTTGAAGAACGTTGTGTGACAGCTGACGGAGCAGTCTGACCTTCATTCCGAGGAGATCTTCTTGGCAGAGAATGTGAATTGTCAAGAGGTTCATTGCTTGGCGAATTCTTTTTCCTTGCGTACTGCTTAATCGTTGAGGAAGACTTCATCAGCTTCTTGTTCTTTAGGTAAAACTTATTTTCTTCATCAATACCTTGTTGTACTTCATTAAGAAATGTGTCCCAATCTTCTTCGTCTTCAGATTCAGTTTCAGTTTGAGGTATATTCTTTGTTTCCTCTTGACATGTTTCATTTATTTCAATACCCCGAGCTCGTCCAAGCCGTTGAGCAAGTCTTTTTCTTTTTGTTTTCACATGAGTTTCTTCCATTGGAGCTTTTCCTTTTTCAGCAGCAGTAGGTGGAGCCTTTGATGTTTCTGCAGGCACTTTTCCTTTCGAAGCAGTGGGTGTCGTTGCTTCAACTTGAAGCTCATCCCAATCAATCGATTCCGTCTCAAAGTCCGTATCGGAATCATCCTTTGTTTTCTTCGCCTTCTTAGCCTTCTTGGGCTTGATAGTATCTCTTGTATGAACCATAGCAGCCAGAAGAAAAGTGATCCAGGTGATCACCATTGCTACTAGTTTCTTGTGAGAAATAAGGTCCTGTGGGAAACAACTCAAGAACACGAAAAATTGTTAATTTTTAAAAATTCAAAAAATTGTACCCAAACAATCATTATCGTGTAGAGAGACTAAGAATCAAATTAGTTTTGCAAAAAGAATTTTAAAAATAGATCAATCGCATGATTTTCGAAAATTCCCATTATATGCCCTAAAACCGAAATTTTTGAAATCGAAGGCCAAAAATCCGTTTATCATTAGAATACCTAGCATATAATCAAAACTAATCTACCCAGAGTTCTTATTTCAAAAGAAATTTGATCAAAAACCATCCACAAACGAGAAAGATACAGAAATTTCATCACGTTTTGAGGAAGAATATAAAAAACTATGAAAAACCGAGATTTTGATCAATAAAACTTACTTGGAATCGAAGAACTTGAGTTTGAAAGCTTCCAAGATGGATGAATTCTAGGGAGAGAAGCTCTGGAGACTTTTGAACAAAAGATTGAAGTAAAAAGAAATCAAAACCCTTTTGTTCTATATAAAACCCTAGCCGCGATCCGGATCAGTTCGTGATTCCGATCCGGATCGGCTACCCGCAGAGAATACCTGCGTTCGGGATCCGGATCGGCTTGTCCAATCCGGATCGGCTCCAACTTTTTCTTCAGAAAAATTCAGAAAAATTCTAGAAAATCTAGAAAAATATTGTAAGCACTTTTGTGTATCAACTTTAAATGAAAATCATCGTTTCATACAACAAGAAATAGATTATGCCAAATCTATCAATAACATCCAACAAATGAAACGAAAATTTATAAAAATTAAATCCCTCAAAGTTGAACAACTTCAATTACATCTAACTTGATCTTATGAGTAATGCTTTTATCAAATCATCAATTCGGTAAAGAAAATGAAATACAAAGATCAATAGACGTCTGAAATCCCAGATAAGTTAGATAATATATCTAGTCAATTTATTGAAGAGAGTGGCTCTTTGAGCATCTTTCATTAAAATTCCCACCTTATACCAACCTTGAAATTTTGACAGAGTCAAGTATTTCAACATGCATTTTATTTAATCAACCTTGAAAAACCTTGCTTGGTATGCATGTGGTAGCTGCACACAGTACTCGGACGACCGAGGTGGTAGCTCTTTCCTCCATGTGGTGGTAGTTTTCACACTCCTCATTGGGATGTAACTCTTTCCACATCTTTTGAGCATAATACTTTTTCTTTGACTCCCCCTCAATTGGCTATCAATTATTTAAGATATAAAGTATTCAACCAAAAATTGATCTCGATTTCATACTCGACTGAACAGTCAAATAAGATAAAAACTATACCAAGAGATCATTGAGAGAGAAATTGACTTTGATCAACACAAAGATGATTTAATTCACATAAATGATCATTGCATCAAATGAATTATTATGATATCCAACGCATAATAAATTTCTAAACATATAAAAAGATGCAGTTAAAGTCGATAAAACTAATGCTCAATTAATGTTCTATGTCTAAGCATAGATAATGAACAAAAACACAAAGATAAAACCTAACCTAAACAAGAGTTTCAAAAAGAAGGTTATTTCAAGGAAAGCATACCAATTGCTTTACGCAAATGAATAAAACGTTTTTCATCCAAAGGTTTTGTTAAAATGTCAGCTAATTGATCTTCAGTTGAAATGTAGGAAATTTGAAGAATATTTGATTCGATCAACTAGCTCTCTAAGAAAATGATATCTAAGTTCAATGTGTTTTGTTCTTGAGTGCAACACAGGGTTTTTTGAAATGTTTATAGCACTAGTGTTGTCACATAAAACAGTTACCGAAGTTGCTGAAATCCGGAAGTCGCTCAACACGCTTTTCATCCAAATGAGTTGAGCTGAACAACTACCCGCTGAGATGTATTCCGCTTCGGCAGTCGAGAGTGCAATGCAGTTTTGCTTTTTACTATGCCATGCAACAAGGCAATGGCCAAGATAAAAACATGCACCACTCGTACTTTTCCGATCATCCACAGATCCTGCCCAATCGGCATCTGAGTATCTAATAATATCCAGACTTGTTCCCATAGGATACCAAATTCCGAAATTAATGGTTCCTTTGATGTACCGGATGATCCGTTTCACCGCTTTCAGGTGATCCTCCTTTGGTGCTGACTGATATCTCGCGCAGATCCCAACACTAAAGGATATGTCCGGGCGACTAGCTGTGACGTAGAGTAGACTTCCAATCATGCTGCGATAAAGTTTCTCGTCTACATTCTCACTAAGAGATTCACTTCCTAATCCCTTATTGCTAGTTCCCATAGGAGTAGGAAAATCTTTAGAATCTTCTAATCCGAATTTCTTTACCAACTCCTTTGCATACTTGGATTGACACAGATGGATGCCTTCACCATTTTGTTTCACTTGCAATCCAAGAAAGTATGACAGTTCGCCCATCATAGACATCTCAAATTCGCTTTCCATGGTTTCTGCGAATTTAGAAGCAGCATTATCCTTTGTTGCTCCAAATACAATGTCATCGACATAGATTTGCGCAACAATGAAGTTATTTTGATAATGCTTCACAAAGAGAGTCCTGTCTGCTCCCCCTCGAGTATAGCCCTTCTCCAAAAGGTGCTTTGTCAACCTTTCGTACCACGCTCGCGGTGCTTGTTTTAAACCGTAAAGAGCCTTTTTCAAACGAAAAACATGGTTAGGTAGTTTACAGTCTACAAAACCTTTCGGTTGAGCCACATAAACTTCCTCATTTAAAAACCCATTTAAAAACGTGCTCTTAACGTCCATTTGAAAGAGTTTTATTTTAAAGTGACAAGCAATAGCGAATAAGATACGAATGGACTCGAGTCTAGCTACAGGGGCGAACGTTTCATCAAAGTCTATACCTTCTATTTGAGAGTAGCCTTGAGCAACTAAACGTGCTTTGTTCCTGATGATGGTACCATCCTCATTTTTCTTGTTCTTGAAAATCCATTTAGTACCGATCACATTGTGTTGCTTCGGAGGCGTCGTCAATTCCCAGACTTTGTTGCGTTCAAACTGATGGAGCTCTTCCTGCATTGCCTCAATCCAGTAGTCATCCTGAAGAGCTTCATCGACGTTCTTTGGTTCGATCATGGAAACGTAACAAACGAATCCACAAACCAACTGTCTCCGAGTTTTGACTCCTTCTAGTGGGTCTCCAATGATGTTTGATTCAGGATGATACTTGGAGATGCGTAACGTTTGATGTAATGGAGTACTCGGAGGTACATGAGATGATTCCTGCACATCAGATAAACTTGAAGAACCATTAGATGCATCATTAATATTGGAAGTATTATCATGAGAAGATGCATTTACAGGAGTATCATCATCAAAAGAGATATCAGGGGTAGATTTATCAGATGCAAAGTGGAAAGCTTCATCTACTTTAACATTTATGGATTCTACCATCGTTTTAGATTCCAAGTTAAATACCCGATATGCTCTACTATTTGTAGAATAACCCATGAAAATCCCTTCGTCACTTCGAGAGTCAAATTTTCCAAGATTTTCGCGGTCACGTAAAATGTAACACCGACTCCCAAAGATACGAAAATATTTGATGTTTGGCTTTCTACAAAATATGGTGTATTTAACATTCCCGGGCGCAAATAAACTCGATTAATAACATAGATTGCAGTGTTCACAGCTTCAGCCCAAAAATATAACGGTAAGTTCCGGCTATGAAGCATAACACGTGCCATCTCTTGAACAACCCTGTTTTTGCGCTCGACTACACCATTCTGTTGAGGTGTATAGGGTGCTGAGAATTCATGTTTAATGCCGTTGGAAGTGCAAAAATCAATGAATTTAGAATTTATGAATTCTCCACCTCTATCACTTCTAACACGAATGATCTTTTCATTCTTTTCAATCATAATACGAAGGCAAATCTCGTGAAAAGAATCAAAAGTATCAGCTTTCTCTTTTAAAAATGCTACCCATGAGTATCTAGAGAAATCATCAACCAATAAGAAAATATACCATTTACCTCCCAAGGATGGTTGACGTGTCGGCCCCATAAGATCCATATGCAATAATTCCAAGGGCCGTTTAGTACCAACATGGTTCAAGTTTTTGTGTGCATTCCTAGATTGTTTTCCCTTTGACAACCACCACACACAATGTTTTGTTTAAGTGAAAGTTTAGGAACCCCCTTGACCACGTCTTTGTTTGAAATTCTAGCAAGTTCCTTAAAATTTATGTGACCTAACCTTTCATGCCAAAGTGTTTCATAATTCAAAGAGGCTAAGTTACAATTTTCATAAATTTTATTAGGAACAACATAACAATTGTTTTCAGATCTAACCCATTTTAAAAAGAAAACATGGTCCTTATCAGTTACAATGCATTCGACAGATGAAAAATTAACTGAAAAACCATTGTCACAAAGTTGACTGATACTTATGAGGTTAGTCTTACGGCCATCAACAAATAACACATTATTTAGAATCGGGCCATCTGGAATAGCTACTGTTTCTTTTCCAACAATTTTGGAAGACTGACCGTCTCCGAAAACTACAAGTCCTCCGGAGATTTTCTCAAAATTTTGAAAACAGTTTTTGTCACCGGTCATGTGACGGGAACAACCGCTATCCAGATACCAAGACGAATTATCATATGCATGCAAGGAAATATTTGTAACAAGACAAGGGAAGACTTCACCTTTGCGTACCCAAAACCTTTCGAGTTTTGGTGTACGTCGGAAATGATTGTGAAGTTGATATCTTTGGTGAAAGCGTCTTGTTTGATCCATCGCTTTTCCTTGACATCGTCGTCTTGTTTGATGAACTACCGAGGCTCTTTTCCTTCGAATAATTTGCATTTGATTTCCGAGGAATTGCCCTTTTGGTAGTCATTGCAAGAAGTGCTTGAGTTGAGCGTTTGGCTCCCATCTTGCAATTTCTTCTTATGTGCCCTGCAATACCACAACGAAAACATACCTTGATGCTTGACAATTCCGAAGAGGGGGAAGTAGGTTTGTTGTCGTTGTCTGTCGTCAATTCCGGTGTCAGAGGAGGAGATACCGACTGGGGCGCAAAGACTGTCCCAACCGAACTAAAATTGTCGTTAGTTCGATTGTATCCGAGGCCGAACTTGTTTGATTGACCAAGACCAAGAAGCTTATCCAACTTACTTCTTCCTGATGAAAATCGCTGTAAGTCATCCTTGAGTTGGAGAATGGTCTCTGTCATTTCCAATTTTTCCTGTCGAGCCTCGCCGTTGAGCTTCAAGAAGTAATTCGCTTTGTTCACCATATCTACATAATTCTTCTCGAATTGCTCATTGGACTCTTGAAGTGAAGCATTTGCTTTTATCAGATTATCCCTTTCCACTTCAAGATCGGTCGAGAGAGAAGTTACCCCTTTTTACTTCTTCTTCGAGATCCTGCAATCTCCCTCTCAACCCCTTGTTTTGCTTAGCCAGTTTTTTTGAATCCCTCAAAAGTCTGTGATAGGCTAGAGCAAAGTCTTCACCTTCTGAGTTATCCGATTCATCGTCCGTTGCAATCTTTTCAACAGTGGAGTTGGACAATGACTCAGATGTACTAGCCATTAAGCACATGAAGGGTGAAGATGTGGACGCGTGGAACGCTGTTGCGTTATCTTCTTCATCACTTGACGATGACTCATTTGACGATGAGGTGTCATCCCAAGTGACGGCTTGCATCGCTTTCTTCTTTGACGGATTCTTATTAGGACACTCCGTTGAGATATGGCCGTACCCTCGGCACTTGAAGCATTGGACTTGTCCTTCTGAGCTTTTCTTATCCTTAGAAAAACCCTCTTGCTTTCTTGGTTTGAAACTTGAAGAACCTTTGCCTTTCTTCGACTTTACGAAGGATGGAGTTTTGCTTGATTTACCCCTTCGAAAGTTTCGGCGAATCTTCTTGTCAAGAGAGCAAGCTGCTTCTCAAAGTCCTCCATAGATAAATTCTCGTCATCGCCTGAGGAGAATGAATCCGCGTCTTCTTCTTTTGTAGTTTTCAAAGCAAAACCTGAAGACTTAGAAGAGGATGCCTTTCCAGAAGAATAGTTAGTAGGAAATGTCATTTCATAAGTTTGTAATGAGCCAACTAATTCTTCTACACGGATTTCGTCCGGGTGTTTAATAGTTTCAATGGCCGTAACCTTAGATCGAAATCTTTCAGGAAGAGTTATTAATATTTTTCTTACAACTTTAAATTCTGGAATCTTCTCTCCCTAGTTAGCACATGAGTTTACGATGTCTTGCAATCGTGTGTAATAGTCTGTGAACGATTCATTTTCTGCCATGAAAATAGAATCAAACTTGCTCGTAAGCATTTGCAGTTTCTGAATCTTCACAAGGTTAGTTCCCTCATGCGTAACTTGAAGAACATCCCAGATTTCTTTCGCAGCCTCACATGCCGAGACGCGAGAGAACTCTGTTTGCGACAAAGCATTAAATAAAGCGTTAATCCCTTTGTCGTTGTAAGAAGAAGAATCTATCTCTTCCTTAGTCCATTTCAACCTAGGTTTGATGGTGCGAACATCAGCAAGAATTTTAGTTGGATTAGACCATCCTAATTCAATTGATTGCCACACCCGTTCGTCGATGGAAATTAAAAAGGCTTTCATCCGTACTTTCCAGTAGGCATAATTTGTTCCATCGAAGAAGGGGGTCTGTTGATGTTTTCCACCTTCAACATTGTTTACAACCCTATCTCCCGCTCTGATACAACTTGTTGGGTTATGTATAATTGGATCTAAATAGAGGAAAAACACCTAGAGGGGGGTGAATAGGTGTAAAACAATAAACACTCAAAAATCATTGCGATATAAAACCCAATGCGGAAAAAATAAATAACACGTAGAGATTTTTACGTGGAAACTCCAACCGGAATAAAAAACCACGTGGACCGGATAACACGGTGAAATCCCACTAGAATTAAACACGTACAAGGTGATATACCGTACTCACAGACGACTCAACCTTTTCCATATGCTCCTAGTGATCTTCTCCGCTCGCTCCACGACGCTTCTCGAATCCACGATCTGCGTCCAACGCCGAATCCACGACGTCCGACCGAATCCACGGTCTTCACCCAGTAGCACGCTTCGAATCCACGAACGTACCTCGCTCCGAAATCCACGAGAGCGGTAGCACCTTGAATCCACAAGGCACGCGAGTCCACGCGCCGATTTTGGGAAAATCGTTTGTTTTTGGGTGGTGATGATCCGCCGAATACTTAGATTAGAAATAGATCGGAATTACCATCTAAGTATTCATTGATTTGATTCTACTTAAAATGTGAGTATGAAAACCTAGAATCAAATCAATCAATATAGATGAAGAAACATAAGATTAAATCTATTGATTTCCTTTCTTCTCTATTTGTGGATCTATCTATTTCGGTCGTCTTTTTCCCTTTTTCGTGGTTACCCCTAAAAGATGAATTAAAGGGTCTATATATAGGTTAGAAACCATTGGAAGAGGATAAGAATCAAAAACTAACATTTTCTGGAATTTTTTAGGACGGCGATCCGGATCGGACTTCGGCGATCCGGATTGCAGTAGCGAGACAGACAGTTTCCAGAAAAATAAAGGTTCGGGATCCGGATCGAAGTGCCTGATCCGGATCGTTCATACAATTTCACCAAACACCAACGTTCGGGATCCGGATTGGAAAGCCTAATCCGGATCGTTCATAAATCATGGTAAAACCAGTGTTCGGGATCCGGATCAAATGAGGCTACGATCCGGATTGAACTTTGTATGAACGAACACCCTTCGGGATCCGGATTGGAAAGTCTGATCCGGATCCTGAACATGCCCCATGTCCAGTTTTGATTTTTATGCAATTAGAAATTCATCCAAGTGTTTCTACACTATAAGAAGTATTCGGATCACCAAAGATAATTAGATAAACATACCTGATCCTTTTGAATTCTTCTTTCATGAGATTGAGTTATATGATCCAACCTTCTTATATTCAATCTTCAAGACTTAGCCGAATTCACGAAATACGCCACTTAAATTCCGTAACAGCTCCGCCGCCTGCCCGCCGCCGCCGGCGCTTGCCCGGCCGCCGGAACAGTAACCTTAGCCTCGAAATTCGTGTTTACGCATCCGGGCTCCGAAAAATATAAGTAAATGGCTCATTTTTATCGTTTTCGCGCGCTGAGTCCAAATTCAAATTCTGTTTTGCCAAATTCCGCTTCTAAATTTGTCAAGACATCCCAAAAGGTATCTTAATCTAATTTCGCGCGGGTCCAATCCTGAGGTCCGAATTGCGCACAATCACCTCCAACACACCGAAAAAGCCTCCAGAAGTCGCTGATCACATTACAAAGGCTCTGCGGAGATTCGGGTCATCACAGTGGCGGTACCCACTGAGAACTATATGACGGTGTAGTTCTCACACCCGCTGTTGGTGACTTTTTTTTTCCAGGGACTTCTTCTCCAGTTCCTGTTGTTCCTGTTGCTGCTCCTGTTGCTGCTCCATCTGACCGAGGTTAGGGAGTCGTGAGTTAGATCCCTACCCGTCTCCAGTGCTGAGAGTAGATATACCCCTTCCTGGTGATGTTTTAGTACAGTTAGAGATTTGGATGTATCTTGTATTTACTTTACTTGAGAGTTATTTTGGAGAGACTTATGTATTGTGAGGACCTGGCATGTACTATTTGGAGTTGTATGTATTTATTTCAGTAGTTTTCTTTTCCGCTCTAATATCTATATAGTGGTTTAGTATGATCTTTTGGCAGGATAGTTGCTTCGTCTATACAGGATTCCCGTATGGGCGGCGGATCTGTTGGCGGCCCGGTCGCAGTTTCGACGTTGGGGCGTGACAGATTAGAGTGGTATCAGAGTCTAGGATGTAGGTCATTTGGACTTAGAACCCTAGGCTTGTGGTTGGACCCTAGGATGACTCACGTGAGAGTCGTGATTGTAGCGAGAGTCCTGATTGAGTTTTCTGACTCTCCCAAGGGATGGGATGAGTGATTGGCATGTCTTTTTCTCGAAAGCGGTATGTTGGCTGCAGAAAACATAGTGCTACAGGAAGGGGACATGCCTTAAACTTTCGCTAGATTGGGTCGAGTGTTGTTTTGGTTCTGATTGTCTCCTTT
>CM055064.1:50564287-50650096 GCA_029204045.2 Tillandsia leiboldiana | reverse complement strand
CGCGGTTCACGCCGGATCCGCCGTGGTCACCGCGCCCGCCAATGAGCGGGCGACACGGGCTCGAGCGGTCCATCGTGCGCCGCGCCTGGCGCACCTGTCGCGTGTGTGCGACGACCGGCCAACCCTGAGAGCCACGTACGTACCGCCTCATCGTGTGCCTTGGTACACGCAACGATGCACCGTCGAACCCGAAGCCGCCACGTGTCTCCAGCGCGCCCAATGGGGGCCGCCATGTGGCAACACCCATCTCTGAAACACCGCGCTTGCCGCGCGCACGCGCCAGCGCCACCGCGCCTGCTGCACCCGCGCCGCCACGCTCCTGTGGGTTATGTATAATTGGATCTAAATAGGGGGAAAAAAAAACACTAGAGGGGGTCAATAGGTGTAAACAATAAACACTCAAAAATCTTTGCGATATAAAAACACATTGCGGAAAAATAAAAACATGCAGAGATTTTTACGTGGAAAACTCCAAACCGGACGGTGTAGTAAAAAAAACGGGACCGATAACACGGTGAATCCACTAGAATTAAACACGTACAAGGTGATATACCGTACTCACAGACGACTCAACCTTTTCCATACGCTCCTAGTTGATCTTCTCCGCTCGCTCCACGACGCTTCTCGAATCCACGATCTGCGGCCAACGCCGAATCCACGACGTCCGACCGAATCCACGGTCTTCACAGTAGCACGCTTCGAATCCACGAACGTACCTCTCTCCGAATCCACGAGAGCGGTTAGCACCTTGAATCCACAAGGCCACGCGAGTCCACGCGCCGATTTGGGAAAATCGTTGTTTTTGGGTGGTGATGATCCGTCGAATACTTAGATTAGAAATAGATCGGAATTACCATCTAAGTATTCATTGATTTGATTCTACTCAAAATGTAGTATGAAAACCTAGAATCAAATCAATCAATATAGATGAAGAAACATAAGATTAAATCTATTGATTTCCTTCTTCTTATTTGTGGATCTATCTATTTCGGTCGTCTTTTTTCCTTTTCGTGTTACCCTAAAAGATGAATAAAGGGTCTATATATAGGTTAGAAACCATTGAAGAGGATAAGAATCAAAAACTAACCCTTTCTGGAATTTTCAGGACGGCGATCCGGATCGGACTTCGGCGATCCGGATTGCAGTAGCGAGACAGACAGTTTCCAGAAAAATAAAGGTTCGGGATCGGATCGAAGTGCCTGATCCGGATCGTTCATACAATTCACCAAACACAAACGTTCGGATCCGGATTGGAAAGCCTGATCCGGATCGTTCAAATCATGGTAAACCAGTGTTCGGGATCCGGATCAAAGGAGGCTACGATCCGGATTGAACTGTGTATGAACGAACACCTTCGGGATCCGGATTGGAAAGTCTGATCCGGATCCTGAACATGTCCCATGTCCAGTTTTTTATTTTATGCAATTAGAAATTCATCCAAGTGTTTCTACACTATAAGAAGTATTCGGATCACCAAAGATATTAGATAAACATACCTGATCCTTTTGAATCTTCTTTCATGAGATTGAGTTATATGATCCAACCTTCTTTATCTTCAATCTTCAAGACTTAGCCGAATTCACGAAATACGCCAACTTAATTTCGTAACAATCTCCCCCTTTGGCGGTTTCGTGACAAAACCACAAGTCCACTCAAGAAAATTCAAAAAGATATTTTATTGATATCACCATACAACAAAAATTTACAATGAGATCCAAATAAAGATAGATACATGAGTTAAACTCCTAAAACAGACTCTAGACTTAGACATCTGTACTCTCTGCAAAAGAAATCATTCTTGACAAAAGAAATCGTTAGATACCTCAAGAATTTTATGTCATTCAAAAACCATACACAGAGATGAAGTTTATACTCATTTATACTTACCATGACATTTATATATTCAGATATGTAATTTGATCATAGTTAAACACCAACATATCTTCTATGCAATCAAAATCCAAATGTCACAAACTTGTTAGTGAACATCAACTTGTTAGTTATATTACATGCCCAATAGTTAATCGCAATAGTTAGTCGAGGCATGCATGCAATCACAAAAGAAAACCGAAACCAAAAGTTGAAGTTCTACGTACCTTCATGGTTCACAACTGGACAATCATAGTTTCATTACTTACCTTCATGGTTCACAACTGGACAATCATCGTTCATTGTTCAACTGTTCTAAATATTTCTCCTCCCCCTTTTTGTCACAAAGTTAGCCAAAATTACCAAAATGGAGAGAAAAGTTAACAAGTCCAAGAACCAAAACGAAAAACTAAAACTAAAACTAAAATTTAAAACCTGCACAAGAAAAAGATTAAAAATCTGCACAAGAAAAAGATTAAAATCTGCACAAGAAAAAGAAAACGTTTGAGCACAAATCAAGCATCTGAGTCAGAGTCTTCAGAGCTCGTGCAGCTCAGTTTGTTCAAAATTCCTTTAAGCATTCCCGAAATCGTAGAACATTCTTGTTTCATCTTATGTATGTCCTTGGACATCTTTCTGAGTTCCAGAGCCAGTTTATCTTGTTCTTGGTTGATGGAAGACACTAAGTTTGCCTTTTGGTCGATTCTTCTGGAAGTTGAAGAACGTGTGTGACAGCTGAACGGAGCAGTCTGACCTTCATTCCGAGGAGATCGTCTTGGCAGAGAATGTGAATTGTCAAGAGGTTCCATTGCTTGGCGAATTCTTTTTCCTTGCGTACTGCTTAATCGTTGAGGAAGACTTCATCAGCTTCTTGTTCTTTAGGTAAAACTTATTTTCTTCATCAATACCTTGTTGTACTTCATTAAGAAATGTGTCCCAATCTTCTTCGTCTTCAGATTCAGTTTCAGGTTGAGGTATATTCTTTGTTTCCTCTTGACATGTTTCATTTATTTCAATACCCCGAGCTCGTCCAAGCCGTTGAGCAAGTCTTTTTCTTTTTGTTTTCACATGAGTTTCTTCCATTGGAGCTTTTCCTTTTTCAGCAGCAGTAGGTGGAGCCTTTGATGTTTCTGCAGGCACTTTCCTTTCGAAGCAGTGGGTGTCGTTGCTTCAACTTGAAGCTCATCCCAATCAATCGATTCCGTCTCAAAGTCCGTATCGGAATCATCCTTTGTTTTCCTTCGCCTTCTTAGCCTTCTTGGGCTTGATAGTATCTCTTGTATGAACCATAGCAGCCAGAAGAAAAGTGATCCAGGTGATCACCATTGCTACTAGTTTCTTGTGAGAAATAAGGGTCCTGTGGGAAACAACTCAAGAACACGAAAAAATGTTAATTTTTAAAAATTCAAAAAATTGTACCCAACAATCATTATCGTGTAGAGAGACTAAGAATCAAATTAGTTTGCAAAAAGAATTTGTAAAATAGATCAATCGCATGATTTTCGAAAATTTCCCATTATATGCCCTAAAACCGAAATTTTTGAAATCGAAAGGCCAAACAATCCCGTTTATCATTAGAATACCTAGCATATAATCAAAACTAATCTACCCAGAGTTCTTATTTCAAAAGAAATTTGATCAAAACCATCCACAAACGAGGAAGATACAGAAATTTCATCACGTTTTGAGGAAGAATATAAAAAACTATGAAAAACCGAGATTTTGATCAATAAACTTACTTGGAATCGAAGAACTTGAGTTTGGAAGCTTCCAAGATGGATGAATTCTAGGGAGAGAAGCTCTGGAGACTTTTGAACAAAAGATTGAAGTAAAAAGAAATCAAAACCCTTTTGTTCTATATAAAACCCTAGCCGCGATCCGGATCAGTTCGTGATTCCGATCCGGATCGGCTACCCGCAGAGAATACCTGCGTTCGGGATCCGGATCGGCTTGTCCAATCCGGATCGGCTCCAACTTTTTCTTCAGAAAAATTCAGAAAAATTCTAGAAAATCTAGAAAAATATTGTAAGCACTTTTGTGTATCAACTTAAATGAAAATCATCGTTTCATACAACAAGAAATAGATTATGCCAAATCTATCAATAACATCCAACAATGAAACGAAAATTTATAAAAATTAAATCCCTCAAAGTTGAACAACTTCAATTACATCTAACTTGATCTTATGAGTAATGCTTTTATCAAATCATCAATTCGGTAAAGAAAATGAAATACAAAGATCAATAGACGTCTGAAATCCCAGATAAGTTAGATAATATATCTAGTCAATTTATTGAAGAGAGTGGCTCTTTGAGCATCTTTCATTAAAATTCCCACCTTATACCAACCTTGAAATTTTGACAGAGTCAAGTATTTCAACATGCATTTTATTTAATCAACCTTGAAAACCTTGCTTGGTATGCATGTGGTAGCTGCACACAGTACTCGGACGACCGAGGTGGTAGCTCTTTCCTCCATGTGGTGGTAGTTTTCACACTCCTCATTGGGATGTAACTCTTTCCACATCTTTTGAGCATAATACTTTTTCTTTGACTCCCCCTCAATTGGCTATCAATTATTTAAGATATAAAGTATTCAACCAAAAATTGATCTCGATTTCATACTCGACTGAACAGTCAAATAAGATAAAAACTATACCAAGAGATCATTGAGAGAGAAATTGACTTTGATCAACACAAAGATGATTTAATTCACATAAATGATCATTGCATCAAATGAATTATTATGATATCCAACGCATAATAAATTTCTAAACATATAAAAAGATGCAGTTAAAGTCGATAAAACTAATGCTCAATTAATGTTCTATGTCTAAGCATAGATAATGAACAAAAACACAAAGATAAAACCTAACCTAAACAAGAGTTTCAAAAAGAAGGTTATTTCAAGGAAAGCATACCAATTGCTTTACGCAAATGAATAAAACGTTTTTCATCCAAAGGTTTTGTTAAAATGTCAGCTAATTGATCTTCAGTTGAAATGTAGGAAATTTGAAGAATATTTGATTCGATCAACTAGCTCTCTAAGAAAATGATATCTAAGTTCAATGTGTTTTGTTCTTGAGTGCAACACAGGGTTTTTTGAAATGTTTATAGCACTAGTGTTGTCACATAAAACAGTTACCGAAGTTGCTGAAATCCGGAAGTCGCTCAACACGCTTTTCATCCAAATGAGTTGAGCTGAACAACTACCCGCTGAGATGTATTCCGCTTCGGCAGTCGAGAGTGCAATGCAGTTTTGCTTTTACTATGCCATGCAACAAGGCAATGGCCAAGATAAAAACATGCACCACTCGTACTTTTCCGATCATCCACAGATCCTGCCCAATCGGCATCTGAGTATCTAATAATATCCAGACTTGTTCCCATAGGATACCAAATTCCGAAATTAATGGTTCCTTTGATGTACCGGATGATCCGTTTCACCGCTTTCAGGTGATCCTCCTTTGGTGCTGACTGATATCTCGCGCAGATCCCAACACTAAAGGATATGTCCGGGCGACTAGCTGTGACGTAGAGTAGACTTCCAATCATGCTGCGATAAAGTTTCTCGTCTACATTCTCACTAAGAGATTCACTTCCTAATCCCTTATTGCTAGTTCCCATAGGAGTAGGAAAATCTTTAGAATCTTCTAATCCGAATTTCTTTACCAACTCCTTTGCATACTTGGATTGACACAGATGGATGCCTTCACCATTTTGTTTCACTTGCAATCCAAGAAAGTATGACAGTTCGCCCATCATAGACATCTCAAATTCGCTTTCCATGGTTTCTGCGAATTTAGAAGCAGCATTATCCTTTGTTGCTCCAAATACAATGTCATCGACATAGATTTGCGCAACAATGAAGTTATTTTGATAATGCTTCACAAAGAGAGTCCTGTCTGCTCCCCCTCGAGTATAGCCCTTCTCCAAAAGGTGCTTTGTCAACCTTTCGTACCACGCTCGCGGTGCTTGTTTTAAACCGTAAAGAGCCTTTTTCAAACGAAAAACATGGTTAGGTAGTTTACAGTCTACAAAACCTTTCGGTTGAGCCACATAAACTTCCTCATTTAAAAACCCATTTAAAAACGTGCTCTTAACGTCCATTTGAAAGAGTTTTATTTTAAAGTGACAAGCAATAGCGAATAAGATACGAATGGACTCGAGTCTAGCTACAGGGGCGAACGTTTCATCAAAGTCTATACCTTCTATTTGAGAGTAGCCTTGAGCAACTAAACGTGCTTTGTTCCTGATGATGGTACCATCCTCATTTTTCTTGTTCTTGAAAATCCATTTAGTACCGATCACATTGTGTTGCTTCGGAGGCGTCGTCAATTCCCAGACTTTGTTGCGTTCAAACTGATGGAGCTCTTCCTGCATTGCCTCAATCCAGTAGTCATCCTGAAGAGCTTCATCGACGTTCTTTGGTTCGATCATGGAAACGTAACAAACGAATCCACAAACCAACTGTCTCCGAGTTTTGACTCCTTCTAGTGGGTCTCCAATGATGTTTGATTCAGGATGATACTTGGAGATGCGTAACGTTTGATGTAATGGAGTACTCGGAGGTACATGAGATGATTCCTGCACATCAGATAAACTTGAAGAACCATTAGATGCATCATTAATATTGGAAGTATTATCATGAGAAGATGCATTTACAGGAGTATCATCATCAAAAGAGATATCAGGGGTAGATTTATCAGATGCAAAGTGGAAAGCTTCATCTACTTTAACATTTATGGATTCTACCATCGTTTTAGATTCCAAGTTAAATACCCGATATGCTCTACTATTTGTAGAATAACCCATGAAAATCCCTTCGTCACTTCGAGAGTCAAATTTTCCAAGATTTTCGCGGTCACGTAAAATGTAACACCGACTCCCAAAGATACGAAAATATTTGATGTTTGGCTTTCTACAAAATATGGTGTATTTAACATTCCCGGGCGCAAATAAACTCGATTAATAACATAGATTGCAGTGTTCACAGCTTCAGCCCAAAAATATAACGGTAAGTTCCGGCTATGAAGCATAACACGTGCCATCTCTTGAACAACCCTGTTTTTGCGCTCGACTACACCATTCTGTTGAGGTGTATAGGGTGCTGAGAATTCATGTTTAATGCCGTTGGAAGTGCAAAAATCAATGAATTTAGAATTTATGAATTCTCCACCTCTATCACTTCTAACACGAATGATCTTTTCATTCTTTTCAATCATAATACGAAGGCAAATCTCGTGAAAAGAATCAAAAGTATCAGCTTTCTCTTTTAAAAATGCTACCCATGAGTATCTAGAGAAATCATCAACCAATAAGAAAATATACCATTTACCTCCCAAGGATGGTTGACGTGTCGGCCCCATAAGATCCATATGCAATAATTCCAAGGGCCGTTTAGTACCAACATGGTTCAAGTTTTTGTGTGCATTCCTAGATTGTTTTCCCTTTTGACAACCACCACACACAATGTTTTGTTTAAGTGAAAGTTTAGGAACCCCCTTGACCACGTCTTTGTTTGAAATTCTAGCAAGTTCCTTAAAATTTATGTGACCTAACCTTTCATGCCAAAGTGTTTCATAATTCAAAGAGGCTAAGTTACAATTTTCATAAATTTTATTAGGAACAACATAACAATTGTTTTCAGATCTAACCCATTTTAAAAAGAAAACATGGTCCTTATCAGTTACAATGCATTCGACAGATGAAAAATTAACTGAAAAACCATTGTCACAAAGTTGACTGATACTTATGAGGTTAGTCTTACGGCCATCAACAAATAACACATTATTTAGAATCGGGCCATCTGGAATAGCTACTGTTTCTTTTCCAACAATTTTGGAAGACTGACCGTCTCCGAAAACTACAAGTCCTCCGGAGATTTTCTCAAAATTTTGAAAACAGTTTTTGTCACCGGTCATGTGACGGGAACAACCGCTATCCAGATACCAAGACGAATTATCATATGCATGCAAGGAAATATTTGTAACAAGACAAGGGAAGACTTCACCTTTGCGTACCCAAACCTTTCGAGTTTTGGTGTACGTCGGAAATGATTGTGAAGTTGATATCTTTGGTGAAAGCGTCTTGTTTGATCCATCGCTTTTCCTTGACATCGTCGTCTTGTTTGATGAACTACCGAGGCTCTTTTCCTTCGAATAATTTGCATTTGATTTCCGAGGAATTGCCCTTTTGGTAGTCATTGCAAGAAGTGCTTGAGTTGAGCGTTTGGCTCCCATCTTGCAATTTCTTCTTATGTGCCCTGCAATACCACAACGAAAACATACCTTGATGCTTGACAATTCCGAAGAGGGGGAAGTAGGTTTGTTGTCGTTGTCTGTCGTCAATTCCGGTGTCAGAGGAGGAGATACCGACTGGGGCGCAAAGACTGTCCCAACCGAACTAAAATTGTCGTTAGTTCGATTGTATCCGAGGCCGAACTTGTTTGATTGACCAAGACCAAGAAGCTTATCCAACTTACTTCTTCCTGATGAAAATCGCTGTAAGTCATCCTTGAGTTGGAGAATGGTCTCTGTCATTTCCAATTTTTCCTGTCGAGCCTCGCCGTTGAGCTTCAAGAAGTAATTCGCTTTGTTCACCATATCTACATAATTCTTCTCGAATTGCTCATTGGACTCTTGAAGTGAAGCATTTGCTTTTATCAGATTATCCCTTTCCACTTCAAGATCGGTCGAGAGAGAAGTTACCCTTTTTACTTCTTCTTCGAGATCCTGCAATCTCCCTCTCAACCCCTTGTTTTGCTTAGCCAGTTTTTTGAATCCCTCAAAAGTCTGTGATAGGCTAGAGCAAAGTCTTCACCTTCTGAGTTATCCGATTCATCGTCCGTTGCAATCTTTTCAACAGTGGAGTTGGACAATGACTCAGATGTACTAGCCATTAAGCACATGAAGGGTGAAGATGTGGACGCGTGGAACGCTGTTGCGTTATCTTCTTCATCACTTGACGATGACTCATTTGACGATGAGGTGTCATCCCAAGTGACGGCTTGCATCGCTTTCTTCTTTGACGGATTCTTATTAGGACACTCCGTTGAGATATGGCCGTACCCTCGGCACTTGAAGCATTGGACTTGTCCTTCTGAGCTTTTCTTATCCTTAGAAAAACCCTCTTGCTTTCTTGGTTTGAAACTTGAAGAACCTTTGCCTTTCTTCGACTTTACGAAGGATGGAGTTTTGCTTGATTTACCCCTTCGAAAGTTTCGGCGAAATCTTCTTGTCAAGAGAGCAAGCTGCTTCTCAAAGTCCTCCATAGATAAATTCTCGTCATCGCCTGAGGAGAATGAATCCGCGTCTTCTTCTTTTGTAGTTTTCAAAGCAAAACCTGAAGACTTAGAAGAGGATGCCTTTCCAGAAGAATAGTTAGTAGGAAATGTCATTTCATAAGTTTGTAATGAGCCAACTAATTCTTCTACACGGATTTCGTCCGGGTGTTTAATAGTTTCAATGGCCGTAACCTTAGATCGAAATCTTTCAGGAAGAGTTATTAATATTTTTCTTACAACTTTAAATTCTGGAATCTTCTCTCCCTAGTTAGCACATGAGTTTACGATGTCTTGCAATCGTGTGTAATAGTCTGTGAACGATTCATTTTCTGCCATGAAAATAGAATCAAACTTGCTCGTAAGCATTTGCAGTTTCTGAATCTTCACAAGGTTAGTTCCCTCATGCGTAACTTGAAGAACATCCCAGATTTCTTTCGCAGCCTCACATGCCGAGACGCGAGAGAACTCTGTTTGCGACAAAGCATTAAATAAAGCGTTAATCCCTTTGTCGTTGTAAGAAGAAGAATCTATCTCTTCCTTAGTCCATTTCAACCTAGGTTTGATGGTGCGAACATCAGCAAGAATTTTAGTTGGATTAGACCATCCTAATTCAATTGATTGCCACACCCGTTCGTCGATGGAAATTAAAAAGGCTTTCATCCGTACTTTCCAGTAGGCATAATTTGTTCCATCGAAGAACGGGGGTCTGTTGATGTTTCCACCTTCAACCATTGTTTACAACCCTATTCCCGCTCTGATACAACTTGTTGGGTTATGTATAATTGGATCTAAATAGAGGAAAAAACACCTAGAGGGGGGTGAATAGGTGTAAACAATAAACACTCAAAAATCATTGCGATATAAAACCCAATGCGGAAAAATAAATAACACGTAGAGATTTTTACGTGGAAAACTCCAAACCGGAATAAAAAACCACGGGACCGATAACACGGTGAAATCCACTAGAATTAAACACGTACAAGGTGATATACCGTACTCACAGACGACTCAACCTTTTCCATATGCTCCTAGTTGATCTTCTCCGCTCGCTCCACGACGCTTCTCGAATCCACGATCTGCGTCCAACGCCGAATCCACGACGTCCGACCGAATCCACGGTCTTCACCCAGTAGCACGCTTCGAATCCACGAACGTACCTCGCTCCGAATCCACGAGAGCGGTAGCACCTTGAATCCACAAGGCCACGCGAGTCCACGCGCCGATTTTGGGAAAATCGTTGTTTTTGGGTGGTGATGATCCGCCGAATACTTAGATTAGAAATAGATCGGAATTACCATCTAAGTATTCATTGATTTGATTCTACTTAAAATGTGAGTATGAAAACCTAGAATCAAATCAATCAATATAGATGAAGAAACATAAGATTAAATCTATTGATTTCCTTTCTTCTCTATTTGTGGATCTATCTATTTCGGTCGTCTTTTTCCCTTTTTCGTGGTTACCCTAAAAGATGAATTAAAGGGTCTATATATAGGTTAGAAACCATTGGAAGAGGATAAGAATCAAAAACTAACATTTTCTGGAATTTTTTAGGACGGCGATCCGGATCGGACTTCGGCGATCCGGATTGCAGTAGCGAGACAGACAGTTTCCAGAAAAATAAAGGTTCGGGATCCGGATCGAAGTGCCTGATCCGGATCGTTCATACAATTTCACCAAACACCAACGTTCGGGATCCGGATTGGAAAGCCTAATCCGGATCGTTCATAAATCATGGTAAAACCAGTGTTCGGGATCCGGATCAAATGAGGCTACGATCCGGATTGAACTTTTGTATGAACGAACACCCTTCGGGATCCGGATTGGAAAGTCTGATCCGGATCCTGAACATGCCCCATGTCCAGTTTTTGATTTTTATGCAATTAGAAATTCATCCAAGTGTTTCTACACTATAAGAAGTATTCGGATCACCAAAGATAATTAGATAAACATACCTGATCCTTTTGAATTCTTCTTTCATGAGATTGAGTTATATGATCCAACCTTCTTTATATTCAATCTTCAAGACTTAGCCGAATTCACGAAATACGCCAACTTAAATTCCGTAACAGCTCCGCCGCCTGCCCGCCGCCGCCGGCGCTGCCCCGGCCGCCGGAACAGTAACCTTAGCCTCGAAATTCGTGTTTACGCATCCGGGCTCCGAAAAATATAAGTAAATGGCTCATTTTTATCGTTTTCGCGCGCTGAGTCCAAATTCAAATTCTGTTTTGCCAAATTCCGCTTCTAAAATTTGTCAAAGACATCCCAAAAGGTATTCTTAATCTAAATTTCGCGCTGGGTCCAATCCTGAGGTCCGAATTGCGCACAATCACCTCCAACACACCGAAAAAGCCTCCAGAAGTCGCTGATCACATTACAAAGGCTCTGCGGAGATTCGGGTCATCACAGTGGCGGTACCCACTGAGAACTATATGACGGTGTAGTTCTCACACCCGCTGTTGGTGACTTTTTTTTTTCCAGGGACTTCTTCTCCAGTTCCTGTTGTTCCTGTTGCTGCTCCTGTTGCTGCTCCATCTGACCGAGGTTAGGGAGTCGTGAGTTAGATCCCTACCCGTCTCCAGTGCTGAGAGTAGATATACCCCTTCCTGGTGATGTTTTAGTACAGTTAGAGATTTTGGATGTATCTTGTATTTACTTTACTTGAGAGTTATTTTGGAGAGACTTATGTATTGTGAGGACCTGGCATGTACTATTTGGAGTTGTATGTATTTATTTCAGTAGTTTTCTTTTCCGCTCTAATATCTATATAGTGGTTAGTATGATCTTTTGCAGGATAGTTGCTTCGTCTATACAGGGATTCCCGTATGGGCGGCGGATCTGTTGGCGGGCCCGGGTCGCAGTTTCGACGTTGGGGCGTGACAGATTAGAGTGGTATCAGAGTCTAGGATGTAGGTCATTGTGGACTTAGAAACCCTAGGCTTGTGGTTGGACCCTAGGATGACTCACGTGAGAGTCGTGATTGTAGCGAGAGTCCTGATTGAGTTTTCTGACTCTCCCAAGGGATGGGATGAGTGATTGGCATGTCTTTTCTCGGAAAGCGGTTATGTTGGCTGCAGACAACATAGTGCTACAGGAAGGGGGACATGCCTTAAACTTTCGCTAGATTGGGTCGAGTGTTGTTTTGGTTCTGATTGTCTCCTTTTTGTCTCAGGTGAGAGCGATGCCTCCGCGGCGGACGATACTGACGCGTTCTCAGCCTTCCTCCTCCGATGAGCCGGAGCAGAAGTCAGGGCAGGGCCAGCAGAGAGAGGTATAGGAGCTTCGGGCTCAGATGGCCCAAATTTCGGAGACCATGGATCGGATGATGCGTATGCTTGAGCAGAGGGCGCAGCCAGTTGCAGCACCCCTGAGAGTTCCCCTGCACTTTCTTCGCCGGTTGTGGCACCCCCAATTATACCAGCGGCATCGGCAGCCTCTGTTGCACCGGTTACCAGTAGACAGCTGTCTGGGCCGGCGGGACAGTTGACCCCTGCGGAGCAGCAAGAGGTTGTTGATTGCTTGATGAGGTTCCGCCAGCTCGACTCGCCTCGTTTCTCTGGGCGGAGTTTGGAGCCGTGGGAGGCAGAGTCATGGATCACGGCTATGGAGAGACTTTTTGAGACCCTTTTTGTTGAGAGATTTCAGGTTCTTCTGGCGACAAACTTTTTGGAGCACAATGCCGAGGCATGGTGGCGGCCAGTGCGACCTGTTGGTCCGCCTAGGACCCAGCTACTTACCTGGGCGGAGTTCCGCGGCCTACTTCTTGGAGCCTTCTTCCCGGAGAGTGTCAGACAAAGGCTGGAGGAGGAATTGAAGAATCTCCGACAGGAAGACCGTACTGTGCAGGTGTACATTGAGGATTTCAACCGGTTATTGGCCAGTGTACCACATGCGGCCAGGGACGAGGCGCATCGGATTTATATGTTTGAGCGAGGTTTGCGCCGGGATATTTATCAGTTCGTCCGTTCGCGCAGACTGCAGACTCTGGATGCCTCGATGGAGCAGGCAATGTATGTCGAGCGCAGGGAGGCAGTGATGGATGAGGTGACTCCTGCTCCCGGAGTGACTTCGGGGGCGAAGCACCCAGCACCTGTTGACAGGGGACAGACGAGCCGGCAGGGGCCTCCGAGACCTCCACGATTCCATCCTCAGGGTCGTGGGTTTCAGGGGTGCCAGAGGTCAGGTGGACCCCGTCACCCCTAGCAGCAGCAGTAGCAGCAGCGACGACCGCATCATCAGCTGCAGTCTCAGGAGCAGCAGTCTCAGCAACAGCAGCAGTTCCAGCGGCAGCCGCACCAGGACAGATGTGTTATTTGTGGGGGATCGCACCGACCGAACCAGTGTACTCAGAGGCAGGGCCGATGCTTCCGTTGCCGTCAGACTGGTCATTTTCAGGCATCATGCCCCAGAGTGGGATTCTCGGCACCATCGACAGCCTCGGCTTCCCCTATTTCTCTACAGATGGTTCGACCTTCTGCGACTTATGGTATACCTGATCGTGCTTCTTCCTAACGACAGCCGGAGAGACGACCACCAGCGCCGAGCGAGCGAGTTTATGCCGCTCAGGTTGGGAATGCTTCGGCGGCCGACCACGTCATTGCAGGTATTATTTTGATTTCCGCTATTCATACTCGAGCTCTTTTCGATACTGGTGCTTCACACTCATTTATCAGTAGAGCATTTGCATCCATACCTGGTTTAGAGATAGATTCATTGTCGCATGCATTAGAGGTTCGGATTCCAGATCATATTTTGCATGTCGAGGAGTATTGTAGGGCTTGCCCAGTGCAGTTGGGATCTTGGATCTTGCCGGCAGACTTGCTTGTCTTGCGGCAGCTACAGGATTTTGACGTTGTACTAGGTATGGATTGGTTGTCGTGGTACTTTGCCACCATTGACTGCAGAGAGAGGACTGTGACTCTCCGTGAGCCAGGACAGGAGGAGTTTATCTACAGAGGCTGCCAGAGCACGCTGTTCGCAGCAACCGTTTCCTCGGCGAGAACTAGGCGGATGATGAGTAAAGGTTGTACCGCTTTCTTGGCGACTATTGTTGAGGTACCTATGGCGGCACTGGGACTCGAGGATATCCCCATTGTCCGCGAGTTTTCAGATGTGTTTCCCTCTGAGTTGACGACTACGCCGCCGTAGAGGGAGATAGAGTTTGTGATTGACGTGGTTCCGGGAACCGCGCTAATCTCGAAGGCACCTTATCGGATGGCACCTGCCGAGTTGAGGGAGCTGAAGGCACAGCTGCAGGATCTGATGGACAGGGGTTTTGTTAGACCCAGTGTATCACCGTGGGGAGCGCCATTTTTTTTTGTGAAGAAGAATGATGGTTCGCTTAGATTGTGTGTGGATTACAAAGAGCTGAACAAAGTGACCATCAGGAATAAGTACCATCTACCGCGGATTGATGATTTGTTTGATTAGCTGCAGGGAGCTTCGGTGTTCTCAAAGATTTATCTCTAGCCCGGTTACCACCAGTTGAGAGTGAGGGCCGAGGACCAAGACGGCTTTTAGATCCCGGTACGGGCATTATGAGTTCACAGTGATGCCATTGGGATTGACTAATGCCCCTGCCGCATTCAAGAATTTAATGAACCGGGTATTCCAACCGTACTTGGACCAATTTGTTGTGGTATTCATTGATGATATATTGATTTACTCCCGGAGTGATGTGGAGCATGAGGAGCACTTGAGAATAGTGCTGCAGCTTCTGAGAGAGAATAAGTTGTATGCCAAGTTTAAGAAGTGCGAATTTTGGCTTCGGGAGGTGGCATTTTTAGGCCATGTGATTTCAGCCGCAGGAGTGGCAGTGGACCCGACGAAGATTGATGTTGTTCGGGATTGGCCTAGACCGACGACGGTTACTGAGGTTCGGAGCTTCTTGGGCTTAGCAGGTTATTACCGTCGGTTTGTGGAGGGCTTTGCGAAGCTCTCTACCCCCCTAACCCGACTGACTAGGAAGGGGATCAAATTCACTT
This sequence comes from Tillandsia leiboldiana, assembly GCA_029204045.2. Classification (NCBI taxonomy): domain Eukaryota; kingdom Viridiplantae; phylum Streptophyta; class Magnoliopsida; order Poales; family Bromeliaceae; genus Tillandsia; species Tillandsia leiboldiana. The sequence continues at coordinate 50,634,959 of CM055064.1, read as the reverse complement.
GGACTGAGCAGTGCCAGCAGAGCTTTGAGGAGTTGAAGATGAGACTGATATCAGTGCCGATCTTAGCATTACCAGTGATGGGTTTGTGATCTACAACGACGCCTCTCACAGCAGTTTGGGTTGTGTATTGATGCAGCATGGTAGGGTAATTGCTTATGCTTCGTGACAGCTAAAGGATTACGAGAAGAATTTCCCTATGCATGATTTGGAGCTTGCAGTCGTTGTTTTTGCTCTGAAGCTGTGGCGACATTACCTTTATGGGGAGCACTGCGAGATATATATCGATCACAAAATCTTGAAGTATCTGTTCACTCAGAAGGAGCTGCAACGCCGGTGGTTAGAGTTACTGAAGGATTATGATGTGAGCATCCTGTATCATCCCGGCAAGGCCAATGTCGTGGCAGATGCCTTGAGCAGGAGAACAGTGCAGAGTCTGAGTTTGTTGATCACACAGCATGCACCTCTGATTGAGCAGATGAGACGATTGCAGATTGAGGTTGTATCCCCTGGGGTCTCTGCTAGACTTATGTCTTTGGTCGTGCAGCCCACTCTGATGGACAGGATTAGAGAGAGACAGAGTGAGGACCCCCACTTGACGAGGATTAGAGGATAGATTCAGGCTGAGCAGATAGGGGATTTCTCAGTGGATGCTTCGGGAGTGCTGCGGTACAGGGACCGAGCGTATGTGCCTATGGTTTCTGAGATCAGAGAGCAGATTATGAGAGAGGCCCATTATACATCTTATACCATTCATCCCAGTGGGATATTGGGAGGTTCGTCGCTCACTATTTAACTTGTCAGCAAGTGAAGGCAGAGCACCGTGTTCCTGCTGGAAAGTTACAGAGTCTCCCAATCCCCGAGTGGAAATGGGATCACATCACGATGGATTTTGTCACTGTACTGCCGAGGGCGCAGAGTGGAGCTGACGCGATATGGGTAGTCGTGGATAGACTAACCAAGTCTGCTCGCTTTCTACCTGTGCAGGTGACTTGGCCTTTGGAGCGACTTGCTCAGCTGTACCTAGATGAGGTGGTGAGGTTACATGGTGTACCCGCTTCGATTGTATCAGACAGAGACCCGAGGTTCGTCACGCATTTTTGGGGGAGTTTACAGACAGTCTTGGGGACACAGCTCCGATTTAGCACAGCATTCCACCCACAGATCGATGGACAGTCTGAGCGCACCATACAGACCCTCGAGGATATGTTGAGAGCGTGCGTCCTGGATTTTGAAAGAGGGTGGTACTGACACTTAGGATTGCTTGAGTTTGCGTACAACAACAGCTATCAAGAGAGCATTCAGATGGCTCCGTTTGAAGCGTTGTATGGACGCAACTGTCGGTCGCCCTTATATTGGAGTGACGTGGGTGAGAGGAGGACTTTGGGGCCTGATATACTGCAAGAGGCAGAGAAAAAGGTCTGATTAGTTCGGTGGCATCTTGAGACCGCCCAGAGTCTACAAAGGAGCTACGCTGATACTCGACGGCGAGACTTAGAGTTTCAGGTTGGTGATCATGTCTTTTTGAAGGTCTCACCTTCGAAAGGGGTCCGGAGATTTGGAGTTCGTGGGAAGCTCAGTCCCCATTTTATTGGACCCTTTGAGGTACTTGAGAGAGTAGACCCTGTTGCGTACCGAGTTGCACTTCCCCCGCGCCTTGCAGGAGTTCATGACGTCTTCCATATCTCGGCCTTGAGGAGATATATTTTTGATCCTTCGCACGTGATTGACTTCACTCCACTTGAGATCGGTGAGGACCTTGGATACGTGGAGCGCCCGTTGCGGATTCTAGCTCGTGAGGTGAGAGAATTGAGCAACCGGGCTATACCGTATGTGAAAATTTTGTGGAGCAATCACGAGGAGCGTGAGGCCACTTGGGAGCTAGAGACGGTGATGAGAGATACCTATCTTTTCCTGTTCGAGGCTTCTGGCTGAGATACGTCTGTTTTGTTTTCTTAGTTTTGAGAATGAAATTTTCTTTTAGTGGGGGAGGATGTGGTGTCCCGGTTTTCCCATGCAACTTGACTGGGAGGTTGGCGGAGAGAAAACACCTATTATTAGTGTATCAAATCCGTTGTGCGTCAAACGGATGTCAAAAACGGACTCAGCGCGCGAAAACGTTGAAAATCGGCTATTTTTGGGCAAATGGGCCTAAAGGGTCGAATCTTGAAGTAGTCCGGTCCATGGCCCACTCGGCGTGCACCGGGACCAGTGGGCAGCGCGGCGTGGCCACGTGGCAAGCTACCATTGGGTGATCAACGGGCACGAGCCAGGGCGCACATCGCGCCAAGCGTGACACACGGTGGACCGCGCCAGGCCACGTGTCGCGCCCGCCCATTGGCGGGCGCAGCGACCCGGCAGGCCCGGTGCGGACTGTGGCGCATGCACCTCGCATTGGACCACGCCTCCACGCGGCGCGCCATGATTGGCGGGCGCGCGGCGCGGGACACGTGGCCCGCCCGGGTGAATCCGGGCGCGCACAGTGTTGGGTCGGGCAGTATTCAGGCGCCCGAATCCTGCGCGCGAATCCGGATCTCCCTTTTTCTGGGTTTGGGCTATAAATAGCCCATTTGTGCATCTTTTTGAGGTTTTTTCCGAGCCTCTCTTGAGCCCATCTTCGACAGAGGGATTCTTCTTCGGGTCTTCTTCGACTTTTGGCATCCCGGAGATTTTTTGGAAGGCGTTTCATCAGCTTCCTCCTCGACATCACGAGCTTCTACGCGCCTTCGATACCGAGATTTTTCATCGACGTTTCGTCCGCGGGCTCCCCTGGGCTGATTCGAGGGAGTTTTTGGCCAATTTCTGCGGCATCGGTTCCACGAGAGGTAGATCTTCGTTTTTCGTGTGTTTCGCTCCTCTCAGTTTTAGGTTTTTATTGGGGTATTCGGAGCATCTTTGAACCCTTTCTTGCTGCTGGTTTTTCTGGACAGCGGAGCTTGTCTGATTTTTATCTCGGTGCTCGGGTATTATATTTTAGCCCGTGAGAACTCAATCGAGATCTATGCTTAGCGAGGATCGCAGCTGTTTTTTTATTGAAATTTTTGGAGATCATCTCGCAGGTGATATTTTGCCTTCTTTCGTACAAACTTTTCCACAGATTTGTGATCGTGGGGATTTTTGCTTACCGCGATGTTTGGTCTGTATCTTTGTGCCCGGGAGCAGTTTTCAGCTGTTTTTGGGCTCGTTGGAATTGTGGGAACTTGTGGATTATCCACGTTCAGTGTCGGATTATTTGGACCTTGGATCGACGCACGCATTCAGGTGGATTGCTTTCGTCTCCAAAATCGGTGGATGGTTCTCTAATTCTATGTGATAGTAAGCATGCATGTTTGTGAGATGTGTTAGGGAGCATGTTAGTGATAGATGATATTTCCTACTTGATGATTTGAGATCATGTTGGATCATGTTTGTCATTTACATTCAGTTAAATTAAATGCTATTATTGGAACTTGACATAGCACCCTATCATATGATGCATGTTCAACCAGACTAATAGAAAACTCTATTTTGGCCTAGTTTATTTACACTTTAGACACTCCCAAACATTTATTCTTTTCACCTGGACTTAGAGTGTTCCTCGTCCGGATAGTGGGCCGAGTGGTCAGGTTGCTGTGGGATGCATGTTACACTCTTGCCTGGGGCCGAGTGGAGTCTGGTAGATGTGTTTAGATCAGTACTAGTCTTGGGAGCCGTCTGAGTCGACGGTGGTTCCTGGCTGTCGAGGATTTTCAGCCAGTGAGTGAGAGATGTGATGTTGGTTACTGTCGATCTTGTTGATCGTGGATTTGGATTATAGCCTGCATGAGCCATATCGAGCTCGACAGAGATGCGCGGATACTTTCCACGGTGGGGTCGCGCCCCTCGAGTGCCGCTCCAGAGCTGGGCCTGTTATTTTGCTTTCGCGACTTGTCGATGCTGTTCCTCTGGCTGGGCTTTTTTTTTTAGGCAGTCACGGACGCCCTACGTAAGTCCAGTCCTCCGTGGATGTAATGGCAGTAGGTAGGTGCAGGTTTGACTAGACCCTATGTGGCAGTCAGTGTAAATTGGGTGATTGTTTTATCGAGAGATAGTAGATGCATTATGTTTCATCTCTTTTCCCCTTTGAGCATATAGATAGAGACATAGTAGCTATAGAGTTATTTCCAGCCTTTCCTTTATAGTACTGCATTTGTTATTTTATGCCTCTAGTAGACTTAGTGGGCAGACCGTCGGGCTTGGTGGCGGTACCCACTGAGAACTACGTGACGGTGTAGTTCTCACACTCGCTGTTTGTGCTTTTTTTTTTCCCGGTGACTTCTTCTCCAATTCCTGCCGCTCCTGTTGCTGCTCCATCTGACCGAGATAAGGGAGTCGCGAGTTAGATCCCTACCCGTCTCCAGTGTTGAGAGTATATGTACCCCTTCCTGGTGATGTTTTAGTACAGTTAGAGATTTTGTATGTATCTTGTATCTACTTTACTTGAGAGTTATTTTGGAGAGACTTATGTATTGTGAAAATTTGGCTTGTACTATTTGGAGTTGTATATATGTATTTCAGTAGTTTAATTTTTCGCTTTGATATCTGTATAGTGGTTAGTATGATCTTTTGTAGGTTAGTCGTTTCGTTTATACGGGGCTTCCCGTATGGGATGCGGATATGTTGGCGGGTCCGGATCGCAGTTTCGACGCCGGTGCGTGACATCTTATACCCTATTTATTTTAGAATAAAATAAATTTTACTCATCATTTTAAAATAACGAGTGAAGAAGAATGAATGAGGTGCAAGATATACATCCATAATAGAGTATATAGGCAGTATTCATCAAATAGGAAGTATAATAGTAAAAGCAATTTAAACATCTTAAATTAAATAAAAATAATTAATAAAATAAATAAAAATCAAATTTAGGTTCGATTGGATCGTGAGGAAATTGCATTACGTGAAATAAAAAGGTATAATAAAAATATTTTATAATTATAATTTTTTTTTTTTGCATATCCCACTTAGCTAGTTTTAATATAAATATATATTTTTAATAATATTTTTGAAAAATAAAATTTTATATTTTTATATTTTCAGGCTAGTTTACGTTATGTCTACTTCCAGAATCCAGTCTAGTTTACGCTTACTTTTCTAGTGTAAAAAAAAAATAATAAAATAAAATAAAATAAAATAAATTAAATTAAATTAAAAATTCTTCAGTGTTGATTTTCAAGATCTTTTTCTTTGTAAATATTCTCCTCTTTTTATAATCCCAGCGCCACTATACATGGTCTGAACAATTCACGTGATTCGCCACCTTTCGTCCTGCAAATACTTACGAACTCTACGGCGCGCCACCATTTCTCGAAGCTCGAGTCCTAATGTCAAAGTAGTTCCCTAGCTTCTGCATATCTCCTTCGGATTCGTCCTTATCTCCGTGTATTCGATATATGTGTCGATATTATTATTATCATTTTAATTATATTTTCTCTATTAAACCCCTTGTTAGTATATCGATTTTCGACGTTCTTCCCAAGATATATCACAGCTGCGTGGGAAGACAAGATAGATAAGGAACGGAAGCAAGCGCAGACTTCCGATGTGAAATACTGACGTCACCAAATCTTGCCATCTAACTCAAATCTCTTTTGATAGCGATCGTCAACAGAGAGATCGACATGCATTGGTCTTCTCTTTCCAACTATATATATATATATATATATATATATATATATATATATATATATATATATATATATATATATATATATATATAAATGCTAGATGTACACTCCAAATAGAGTGTACATCTTACACCCACTCTATTTTAGGGATGGATGAATTTTACTCGTCACATCGAGTGACGAGTGAATGAATACCCACCCTAGGATGGGTGGGTGTAGGATGTACACCCCATTTGGGGATGTACATCTAACACTACTCATATATATATATATATATATATATATATATATATATATATATATATATATATATATATATATAGTAATGCTATATGTACAATCCAAAGGGTATGTACATTTTATACCCACCCATCTAAGGATGGAGGATCACTTCACAAATTGTGAAGTGACCTTTCACCACATCTCCATCCATTGAATAAATGAGATGTATGATATACATTCTCAAATTGAATGCTATATGTACAACCCAAAGGAGATGTACATTTTATACCCACCCATCTAAGGGTGGGGGATCACTTCACAAATTGTGAAGTGACCTTTCACCACATCTCCATCCATTGAATAAATGAGATGTATGATGTATATTCTCAAATTGAGTGTAGAAGTAGCATTATATATATATATATATATATATATATATATATATATATATATGAGCAATGCTACATGTACACCCCGAAAAGGTGTACATCATACACCTCCACCATTTTAATGGTGACGATATTTTTTACGGATCACATCAAGTGACCCATCATCACACCCCCCACCCTTAGATGGGTGGAGTGTATGATGTACACCCCGAAAGGGGTGTACACATAGCATTTTCCTATATATATATATACACACGCAGTTCGTTTCTCGTTGCATTAAAATCCAACCCCATCCCTCCCACCATTCAATCGCGCCTCCTACGTGGAATCCTCATCGAGAAAAAAAAAACTAATAAAATAACATCACCACCCGCACAAGAAGAAGAAGAACACAAAAGCCATACGACACTTACTAATAGAAGCGTTCAGCGTTTGCGGAGAGCGAAAGGCCAAAAGGTGAGTTTTTTTTTCCTTTTTTTTTTTTTTGTTTTTACTTTTTCGGTGCCAGGTTTCGAGGCTTATCCCGTGATTTGTACCCAAGAAGATATATTAAAAAAAAAAAACCAAACAAATACTTCCGTACGAATATTATTTATGAAGAAATATTATTTGTGCTATCTGATCTAATAATTTAGATAATTTATTTTATATTTTTAATATTAAAGTAATAGAAAGTGATAAAATTAATATGTAAAAATGGAAGTTTTTTCGAAACAATTTTCTAAATTTTTAAAATTTGTAAAATTACTCACTCTCAAAATTTTTTTTATAAAATTAATCTTACTTTTGCCAGCAGGGTGCCACGTAGAGTATACGGTCTGAAGGTGCTAAATCATTCAACGCATTCAGTGTTTTTGTGAAGGCGCTGAATGATTCAGCGCCTTCACAAAAATCCTGTGAAGGCATTCAGCGCCTTCAATGTAAGCACTGAAAACTTAGCCAAATTTCACGAAATTTGATTGAGTCTTCAGAGCTGATGATATATATATTAAAAACATTGAATGATTCAGTGCCTTTAACATATATGCTAAAGGTGCTGAATGATTCAGCGCCTTTAAGATATATACAACCGGCTCCATTGAAGGCGCTGAATCATTCAGCGCCTTCACAGAATTTTTGTGAAGCGCTGAATGATTCAGCGCCTTCAGCAAAAATACGAAACGCGCTGAATCATTTAGGATTTTCAGATCGTCTACTCTGGTCATTTTGTAAATTTTAAAAATCTAAAAAATTATTTCAAAAAAAAAAAATTGCAAAAATTAATCCTTGAAATAAAAACAAAATTGATTTTTTTTTTTTTCTTGATTGCACGTCCTCGTGGTCAGGAGATAAAGTTATGTTGCACAGTAAATATTCACTTCAACAAGAGTTTAGTTCCTCATAAATAATTTTCTTTCCAAGTTTATCTCATCAAAATATTTACAAAAAATAAAATATTAATTACTATAAATTTGTTCACACTGTAATATGGTAGTGTAAAATTTATTTGTGAAACAAACAAAAGACGTAATTAAGATGACTAAATTACAAAGTCATTAATTTACTATCACACAAACAATGACAACAAATTAATTTTTATCTAAGTTTTAACTCATTCCAAAATAATACTCAATCTAAAAATCAATTAAAGACAAACGATTAAACATACCAAACATACCATAAATGTCTCCTATAATAATGATTCAATATGTTGTTGACATGTTGCTAATTAACTTTATATAGATCAATTCTAGTTTTACAATCTTATGGTACTCTCGTCCAAATGCAAAAAAAATTCACTAATCTTATTTTTAAAAAATATGCAAAACATAAAAAAGAGTTCAATAAACTCTAGGGCATTATTGGTTAGGAGATTAATTGTAGGACGACAATCTCTTTTGGATTGTAAATTTATCATTTCTCTTTTAGATAAAGAAATTTGATTGGTTATTACATATACTCCAATTATATATATATATATATATATATATATATATATATATATATATATATATATATATATATATATATATATATATATATATATATATATATATATATATATATATATATATAGTAGAACTTATATATTTTCAAAAGTATAAGTCTAATTATATTTGTAAATTTTTTATCATTGAAATTGCATTGAGATTTGTACTATTGAAAAGTCAATTAAAAAAATAAAAATTAAAATAAAAAACACAAATCTCAATACAAATCTAATGATAAAAAATTCACAAGTATATTAGGGCTTGTGCTTTTAAAAACATATAAGCTCTAATATATATATATATATATATATATATATATATATATATATATATATATATATATATATATATATATATATATATATATATATATATATATTAGAACACTATCGATAGTATCAAATCATTAATGCTATCATGTTTTTAGTCCTTGGATTAAGAGATATATGTTAGGATAATAGTGGTTCCCTAGGGTTTAGTGGGTGGTTGGTTGAATAGTAAAAATCTTAGAGTATCACTATAATTCCAACCGCGCATATTTTCATCCTAGGGCTAAAAACTTGATAGTACCAATTACTTGATACTATCGATAATATTCCAGCCAAACTCTATATATATATATATATATATATATATATATATATATATATATATATATATATATATATATATATAGCTTATATATTTTTAAAAGCACAAACATATTCATACTTGTAAATTTTTTACCATTGAAATTGTGTTGGGATTTGTATTTTTGTAAAATCAACTAAAGAGAGAAACAAAAAGTATAAAGCAAAAATCCTAATACAAATCTAATGATAAAAAATTCATAACTATGAAAATGATTAAAAATTCATAACTATGAATGTGATTGTACTTTTAAAAACATATAAGTTCTAATATATATATATATATATATATATATATATATATATATATATATATATATATATATATATATATATATATATATATATATATATATATATATGAGTGGTGTTGAATACTATCAATAATAAAACACTATTGTTACTATCGATTTTTTTTCGAAGATGGAGCCTCCGATTCGATAATCGATATCGTTGAATATGATCTAGATCATTGAAATTATCTAAAAATTAAATTTTAAATTTTTTTGACATCATGATGATCAAAGAATTACAAAATTTGTAATTTTAAAGATAGATATGAGACCTTTGCTAGTTTAACGGTGTAAAAAATCTAAATTGATTGAATTTTTGTTAGAAAATATTTTAAACTATTTAAAACAAGATCAAACTCTCGTTCTTGATTACAAGACTCCTATTATCACTTTTTGAAAGATATTCATTTTCAGCCATTCATTTTGTGCCCACTTGATAAATAAGAAAAAATATCGAAAAAGCTTGAAATTTGATTTCTAGTTAGTTCTAATAGTCTAAATCATATTTAACGGTGCTGATCATCAATTCGGAGGCTCCATCATCGAAAAAAAAAACAGTAGTAATAATGAAGTTTTACTACCGATAGTATTCCAACACCACTATATATATATATATATATATATATATATAGAGAGAGAGAGAGAGAGAGAGAGAGAGAGAAAGAGTAGAGCTTAATACTTTCAAAAGTATAAGTCCAACTATGCTTATGGAAGCACGGAGCCTTCCTTACTTATATATATGTAGTTCGGCTACTATGCTATCGATAGTACCAAGCATTTGGTACTTTCAAGTTTTCTACTCTTAGATCAACCACTTTAATCATTTTCACCCGTTAGATTTTACTATTTTTCCAACCACCTATTATCATCTAAACCACACAATATTTGAAGTAATTAGAAAGTTTAAAATGACAATTAAATTCAAATAAAAACTTTTATAAAAATAAATTGACGGATAGCAATGATAAATTTATTTCAAAAATAAACTAAACAAATAACATACTATCTTTCTCTATAATATATATATATATATATATATATATATATATATATATATATATATATATATATATATATATATATATATAATCGTTTCGTCCACTAGCAATTATAACTTGTTGAGTCTATGTGGAGTTTAAACAATCGATTCAAAATATTTAAATCCAGTTATTCATATTTATTTTTATAATATTTTATAAATTTAATCATAATTTTATTCTCATTCAATTCTCGTCAGTCAAAATACATAGAATTCAAGATAACCCAGCGAAATAAATAGTTAGTGCAAATTCAGCTTCACATAATATTAGAAAATTGTTAGTGTTTACTAATTATTATATATTTTATGCTTTAATATTTTAAATAGGGGATGAGCTTCTTAGGTGGCCTAGGTTTTAATGAGCTCTTATCGAAAATGAGCTCTTGCCGATCTAAAGTTTAATTAATTATAAATAAAATACACAAAAGAAAAGATAGTCTCTCATGTAATTTCATCGTCGTGTAGTCACTTTGGTAACAAGACAACGAATAATGCACCTCAACTACTCGCAGGGACGCGCACAACACGAGAAGGGCCAGGTGTGCCATTTTGACTAATCGGTTTGGACTCACATACGCTTAATTTTTTTTTTTTTTTTTTTTAACTTTTAATTTAATTTATTATTATTTATACTTACATGTTAACTATTATATTTAAGGTCCAACAAGCTAATTAGCGAGGCTACTTTTTCCGGATGATTCTGATTATTCTATATTATACAAAAATTAATATTTAAAAATATTTTTTATATTTAATAATATTTAAAAGCGTCTTAATATAATTTAACATTATATTTAAAATCGTCGATTAAAACGTCTATTAAAATATATTTAAAAGGGTCCCTCTCCTGCGGTCCGGGATCAACGCTTGTTGGCCCAGCCACGGTCCGCCCCTCACGCTAGTCCTGCTCTTGGGATCTCTCTTTCCACTAGGCGCAGCGTTCGCCTGGCGGCCAAGCACTCGGGATCCAACAAATCCCCCCTTCTCCGCGCCCAAGACGTGAAGTGCATGAAGCTCAAGTCCACGTGTGCCGCCTCTATGGGGACACGCTCCGCCGCTGCCGCTTCGCCAATCTCCACCTCCGCCTCTGCCAGCGCCTGCGACTCCGGTGCTGTCACCTCGGCAGCTCTTCTTCTGGCCGGGGTGACCGCCTCCTCGTCGCGGGGTAAAGCGGGCTTGCTACCTTTGGACCCTATTGCCCCCCCGGGGCACTTCGACGCTTCCATGCCGAGATCGGATCTGCGGAACCCGCTTTCATTGGAGGAAGTTCACCAAATTAAAACCGCATGTGGGATTCTGGAGTTTACTGCGGGAACTTCTGCTGCGCTGCCCGCCACCCCGCGCACCGCCGGCCTCAGACCAGGGGGCCAAGGGGAGTGCGCGTAGGCAGGAATGCACGCGGTGGGCTGGGTCAGGACTCTCTGTTTTCGATGCCTAGAAACCGATCTTTCAAATTTCTGTCTTGGAATATTAGAGGCCTCAATGACCCGACCAAGCGGTGCGCGGTCAAATCTTTCCTCAGATACTGTAAGTGCTGTGTGGTTTGCTTCCAGGAAACTAAGCTAGCTGTCACTTCCCCCTTATTGTTCAACTCTTTCTGTGGCTTCCACCTCCGTGAGTTCCGCTCTGTGAACGCCGTCGGCTCGAAGGGCGGCCTGCTAACTGCTTGGAATCCCTCTTTGTTCGAACATGTGACGGATTGGGCGGGGTCTTTCTCTCTCAGTGTGGTCCTGAAAAGAAGGGCCGACGGGAGGCTTTTCACGCTTTCCAATATCTATGGACCCACCTGCGACTCTCTGAAGACCGAATTCTTCTCGGAGCTTCGAAGTATTGGCGCCCGCTCCTTGGGCGTTTGGGGTGTACTAGGGGACTTCAATGTGCTTCTCTCCTACCAAGACAAGAACGGCCCCCTCTCTAACATCGGCGTTACGCTGGCTTTCCGTCTTGTTATTCATGATCTCGGCCTTCTCGACCTCCCGCTCCTCAACAAGGCGTTCACTTGGTCCAATGGCAGACGCTCCCCTATTCTTGAACGCCTCGATCGAGCGTTCGTCTCCGAGAGCTGGCATCAGTTCTTCCCTTGTTCCTCTCTTCGAGCTTTGCCGCGGCCAAGGTCCGATCACTCCCCCTTGCTACTTTCTGTTGTCTCCTTTATTCCTTCGCCGCAGCTCTTCAGGTTCGAGACCTTTTGGCTCCGCTATCCCTCTCTCTCCGGCGTTGTCGATTCGGCCTGGTCTTCGGCCATTACCGCCGCTCCCTATTCGGTCAATCTGTCTACCAAACTTGCGTCGGTTCAACTTGCCCTGCGTTCCTGGAGTACTGGGCTTCTCTCTAAGTCGAGACTTCAGGCCAAACTTTGCCTCCTCTGGGTCGAGGGTTGGACAGGGCGGAGGAAATTAGAGTTCTAACCAATGTGGAATTCTCCTTGCGTGCCCTTCTCAAAGGGAGATTTGAAGAGATCAGTCTTCAGGAGGAGCTTAAATGGAAACAGCGCTCAAGAGTCCAGTGGCTAAGGGCCGGGGACGCCAACACCCGCTTCTTCCATCAGAAGGCCTGTTCTCGCAGAAGCAGGAATTTCTTGTCTCAACTGTCGGATGGGTCCTCTACCTACTCCTCTCAACAGGCGGTGGCCGATCACCTGTTCTCTTTCTTCTCGTCCCTTCTGGGCGATGACTCCGCGCCTAGCCGGGACCTCAACCTGCGGCTCCTATACCCCGATGTTTCTCACTCTCTACTTAGTCTGCACGCCCCTTTCGAGTTGGAAGAAGTTAAGAGCGCGATCTTCACTTGCGGGCCGGAGAAAGCACCTGGGCCGGATGGCTTCCCTCTGATCTTCTTTCAGCGCTTTTGGAACATTTGCAGAGGCGGCATCCTTGCGGCATTCTCGGACTTCTTCATGGGCACGCTGAACCTCGAGGACCTAAACTGCAGCTGGCTTTGCTTGATCCCGAAGAAAGGCGATGTAATCACAGCTAGGGACCTTCGACCTATCTGCCTGGAGAACAGCTTAATCAAAATCATTTCGAAGGTTCTGGCTTCTAGACTTCAAAGCCACATGGACTCGCTCGTCAACCCTTTTCAAACTGCTTTCGTCAAGGGGCGTTCAATTTTGGACAACTTCTACACCGCACACATCCTTACGCATCACCTGGCATCTACCAAACAGTCGGCAGCGATTCTGAAGATTGATTTCGAGCGGGCATTTGATCACATTAACTGGCAATTTCTGTCGAGCATCCTCCAGGCGAGGGGCTTCAGCAACCAATGGATCAGCTGGGTTTCGGCCATCTTGCATTCTTCTTCCGCGGCGGTGCTGCTCAACGGCGTGCCGGGCAAACGCTTTTCGTGCAGACGGGGCCTCCGCCAGGGGAACCCCCTCTCGCCTTTGCTCTTCATTATTTGCATCGACGTGCTCTACGACATGCTCCAGGCGGCTACCGAGGGTTCATGGCTACCGACTGTTGGCCTCGGTAACGACCACATTCATACTCTCCAATTTGCGGACGATCTGCTTATCTTTTTTGACGGCTCCTTAAGATCGGCCGGGGTTCTCAAGTTGGTTCTGGACTCCTTCTCGGCGTGCTCGGGACTCCTGATCAACTACGACAAGAGTTCCTTGATCCCCATCAACTTGCCAAACACTGAAGCAACGGAGGTGGCCAACTTCCTGGGCTGCGCCCTACACGGCCTTCCTTTCACTTACTTGGGCCTGCCTCTCTCCTCGCGGGCGCTTCGGAAGCAAGACTATTTGGCGCTTATCGAGAAACTTGATAAGCGCTTGTCGGGCTGGAAAGCACTTACGCTCTCTAGGGGGGGCCGTCTGGTCCTCTTGAACTCAGTGCTGACTAGCACCCCCGCCTATTTTTGCTTGGTTTTCAAGTTGCCGGTATGGGTGGAGCGCTACATCGAAAGGATCCGTCGTGATTTCTTCTGGAAGGGGAAAAAACTTCACAATGGCTTCCACTGCCTAATCTCCTGGAACCGGGTGTGCCGTCCTAAAAAAGTCGGAGGACTTGGGATTCGTAATCTTCGGCGCATGAACTCGGCCCTCTTGATGAAAGGACTTTGGTCCTTTTACAAGTCTCCCTCTCTTCCGTGGGTTCGACTCCTCCAGCTCAAGCATTATAACTCCAGATCGCCTGCATCGGCCGCTGCGGTACCCACAGGATGCTGCCCCCTGTGGAAAGGTATTCTCGCTACTTCCTCGCCTTTTCATACCTCAGTCCTGTTCTCACTCGGGAACGGATCGTTGGCATCTTTCTGGAGCTCGAGGTGGAGCGGGGAGTTTACGCTGCAGAATCTCTTTCCTCACCTGCACGCGGCGGCCAATTGCAAGCATTTGTCCGTTAACTCTTGGCTTACAAGATTTGGCCCCTCCTACAATCTGGGCTTCCGTTTGCCGCTTGGATGGGAGGAGCACCAAGAAATGGGGCGACTGCGCGCTCTGATCACAAGTGTTTCGCTGAACGGAGAAGGGGATTCTATATCTTGGCGTTGGCGGGCCGACGAGTCCTTTTCCGTTAGTTCTGCCTACTCCTTCCTATCCTTCGATGGGATTGACGATCGCAAGATCCGTCAGCTCTGGTCGCTCAGGATTCCTCTCAGAATCAAGATTTTTCTTTGGCTGGCCTCCAGGCACAGGCTCCTAACAGCTGATCTGCTCGCCAAACGTGGTTGGCAGGGCCCTTCTATTTGTGTGCTATGTGGTGCGAACGACGAAAATCTGGACCACCTTCTTTTTACTTGTGTTTTCGCTAGATCCGTGTGGTACAAGATTCTCCAATGTTACCCCGGCTCACAGTTGAGGCTCCTCCCAGACTCGGGGGATCTAGCAACGAGGTGGAATTCATTAAAGAAGGCTTTGCCGGGCAGAGCTCGAGGGCCTTTCGACACTTGGTTCGCCGCGACGTGTTGGGAGATCTGGAACGAGCGAAACAGAAGGATCTTTGAGAACGACCTAAATTCTAGTGGTGGATGCGGACAAAGAATCGCCTGCTCAGTCATGCTTTGGAACAAAGCACTGGGAGTCTAAGGGCCTCTCGCGGTATTCTCCTTCTGATGAGGCTTGTCCAGATTTGGTATTTGCTGTGATG
The DNA here is from genome assembly GCA_029204045.2 of Tillandsia leiboldiana. Classification (NCBI taxonomy): domain Eukaryota; kingdom Viridiplantae; phylum Streptophyta; class Magnoliopsida; order Poales; family Bromeliaceae; genus Tillandsia; species Tillandsia leiboldiana. The sequence goes on along the minus strand of CM055064.1, from coordinate 50,619,682 downwards.
AGGGCCTAATCTGTTCGGGCGAAGGCTTAGGAGCTTCAGTATTGCGACTGGCTTTAATGTTTGGTGTACTTGGATTTTCTAATGGTCATTCACATTTGTCCCCCCCCCCCCTTTTTTCATCTGCATGCACCTGAGCAGCTTCTGGACATCATGGAACCTTACGCTGGGCATCAAGTGATCTCAACTTTGATTTTGCCTTGAAATTGTGTTCTTCAGCATGGCATCTGGGCATCACGGGCGTTTGGGCATATGACCAGCTTGGGAACTACATCCTGGGCTCCTGGGCATCTGGGCACCATGAGGCTTTAATTCTGGGCAACAAGAGTTATCATAAAAAAATATATATATACAAAAAAAAAAAAAAAAAAATTCATCTTTTACTTTCAGTGCTAAATCTGGTTCGGGTTGCTATATTGCATGGCGTTTGCGATCCTTGTGCAAATATTGCTCGACAACAGCATGGTCTTGATTGAAGTCTCTATGTTCCAATTAGCAGCTTACACCTAAGCAAACGAAGCAGGTGTTGCGGCCAATGTGCAAATCGACGGCCAATACTGTTTGCTCCTTTTTTCTCCAGCTTTCTTCTCAACAGCAGGGTACTGCCATGCATCCTACGGGCGCTTTGGGTCTATTATGATTGATCAAGGATTGAAACCTTTTGACCTTTCTTTGTTTGCTCACTTGGTTCAAATTCGGTCTTCTAAAGAGTGGAGTATGGAGTGTTGTGGAACTAGAAAATTGCAGTAAACTTGGGGATGCTATTGAGATTGTCAAGAACAGGGATATCACTTTATTCTTCGTTTACTACTAGGTGATGGATCTTCATTGGACCGAAGTAGCTGTGGTGGGCGCCGAGGCAGTTTGTTTTCGGGATGCTTGTTAATTCTAGCCCTGTTGTTTAGGATTTATTTGCGTTGCTACTTCAATGCTTTATCTTCTTTTCAGGCTAGACCCAATTCTTGTGCGGGGAAGCCATCTCGGTACTTTGTAACTCTCCCAAATAGGGTTTAACCCTGTTTAATCAAAAAAAGAAATCGGGTTTTGACTGCAGATAATCTTGCGAGGCGCGGCTGGCTGGGCCCCTCCATTTGCGTGTTTTGTTCCAGGAGCGATGAACATTTGGACCATCTCCTTTTCGCCTGTTCCTTCGCTAAAGCGTTGTGGCTGCGCCTACTTTCGAGGTACTCGGTCTCGATGGGTATGGGGACCGCTGAGCCACTATTGAGGGAACTGCCGTCTATTTGGTCCTCTCTTCGATCCTCTTTATCGGGTTTTGCATTGGATACTTTCGACACTTGTTTCGCGGCCACCTGTTGGGAGCTATGGAAGAAACGGAATGCGCGACTCTTCACGAATCGGCTAGCGACTGTCGCGGAGCTGGAGAGCAAAATTTTGGCTGAGACCGACTTCTGGATCACAACGTTGAGGATTCAAGAGAGGTAGAGGTATCAATTTACCACCTGGTGGCCTACTGCTTTCACTTTGGCAGAGTTGACTTTTCTCTACAAGGTTCTTGCTATGGATAATTAGCTGTCAAGGTTGTCGTTGGTGTCCATGTTGGACTCATCTGTGTTCTTCTCTTACTCTATTTTGAGGTTGGGGTTCGGGGGTTTTCTTTGGTTGCGGCACTTTACTTTTGTTAGGATTAAGGCACTGTGATGTTGGTTGAACCCGCAGGGGAGGGCTAAGGCAGTTGGAGGGATTTACCTTTATATCTTTTCGTGGCGCTCAGGTTCGGTTTCTCAGCTGTGACCGCCAGAGCTGTATCTCTATCTCTGTAACCTTACTACTTCACTTTCAAATAGGTTATATCCCTGTTTATTCAAAAAAAAAAAATATTATATTAGTAAATAAAGAGTCGCATATACCAATACTAATGTCAATTGTCAGTAAAATATATTATGATATTTCAAGATGTCACGATTTTTTTAAATCCTGATATTTTAAAGCATCAAAAAATTTAAAATAATAATAAAATTTATTATTTAATAAATTAGTTTGATACAATATAAAATTTATATGATGTTTTTTTTTGAAGTGTCAATAGTATATTATAGGAACGTTTGAAAATGCTTCCATCAAGCATCGTCTAAAAAATGCTCTTATATTGAGATATTTTATAGTACTGCCAAAATTACAGGCAATCCTATCCAAATTACTACGTTTTGTTCATCCAATCTATAATCTTATCGATAATATATATAGCATTATAAATAATACAAAATTACTTTAAAAATATTATTGAGTAACTGGTTCTAATGCAGGGGGGCTGCCCAATCTTTTATGTTTTTTTTCCTGTTTGGGACACAACACTGGGCTTAGGATCGGACTTTGTCCCTGTTATTGGGAGCCCCTCTCGCTTAACCTACTTTCTGTATGCCGTTAAAATAGGGTACATCCTGTTTAATAAAAAAAAAAAAAAAATATTATTGAGTAGTGGTGAGTATTTCGTACGGCTGATGGTAGGTTATCTTGCATATTATATAAAATTATAAGTTTACCTCTCCACCTCCCTCAAACCCTTTCAATAGGTCACTTTTTAAAATTTTAAATTTTAAATTTTAAATTTTAGATTTTAAATAAATTTTTAATTTTTAATTTTTAATTTAAATTTTAAATTCAAATGCAAATTATATTAAAGTCATAGTTTAATAAAAAATAATATTGAATTTAATCACAATCACAATTTTGAAATAAATTATATTTTACGAAATTTTATAAAACAAACAAAATATGATAATTTTATATACAGTCTAATTCAATATTATATTAATATATTAAATTAAATACGGTAATATATCAAATATGATAACTGCTAATAAATATTATGTCATATATACAATCACAACAATAGACTCATTAAACCGACCAAACATGCATTGTGCCTAGTGGATCATATCAAACAATCGCACATAAACCACGAGGTTCTCAACTGTAGATAGCTCGAACAATCACACAATTCTGTAGCTACACCTCCATAGAGACAGTTAAGTAGACCCCACACAAAATTTGATTCTTACAAATTATAATCATATATGCCATGATAAATGATATCTCATCAACCTTCTTTTGCATATTTATTTCACATAATCTCATGTTCATTCTTACTTGGATCAAAATGTGGCTTGTGTGTGATCGGCCCTACTAGGTGACCTTCCAGAAAGTGTCGAAATGCACTGCGTGCTAACAATCAAGCGATCGAACTGAGGAGAGATCTGCTCGGCCGAATTCTCTCCTGATAACTCGCAACCGCACACGACTGGTGACTGCCGAAGCAGGTCCGCGGAGCTAGAGAGGGATCACTGGTTTCGACTTAGATAAGTCGAACCATTCGTGGATAAATGTACGACTGATGAGCCGATTATAACTTTAAAGCACACACAAGGACAAATAAAGACGCGACCAAGGGATCGGTTTACACTATAAATGCCAATTAGCAAATAAAAACACGACTAAACCAGTTTACACTCTAAATACAAAATAATAAAATAAAGATACGACCGAATGATCGGTTTTCACTTTATATTGATAAAGAAAAAGGGGATACAAGTGGGGAAAATGAATAGAAAAATTAATTAAGACTACTTCTAGAAAAGCAGTACAAAAAAAAAAAAAAAAAAAAAAAAAGAAAAAAAAAAAGGAAGAAGAAGAAGAAGAAAAGTTGCTCCTTCTTTTAGATAAATAAAGAGTTGGGGTGGTACCGGGCTTATGAGGTTGCCGGACCCCCGTCTTTTCGATGGTTCGCATATTTATACAGTTTCGAACCAAGATTATTAGGCGTTGATTTTGATTTTCGAATGATCGGCGTATTTTGGGGAAAATTCCGTGAAATTCTTAACGACTACCTTTTAAGTCGATTGTCCTCATTAGGATGGCAGCCGTTTCTCGTCCAAATCCATCTCCTGATTGTTGCAACGAAGTGTGATCTTCGACGCTTTTCTTTGCTAGATGCCCCCTACCGCTTCAGGGTCTGTTACGAGATTCGCGTCTGAATCTCGCCTTCATTCTTTCCAAGATCTTTTCTTTGGGAGCCCCGGCCAACCGAGGATTGACCTTGACTTTCGTCTCCGTCATCGACCGCTTAGGGCAATCGAATGTCTTATGGCAGCCAAACCTAATCCCAGACGAGGCCTTGGTCCCCTCAGTCGGCTGCTTTTCCTATCGGCTGATGCCTTTAACCGATAGTGCCCTATATGCGGTACGTCTTCGTATTCGAGGCTGGTCTCAATCGAGATGCGAGTCCTTCCTTATTGACTCAAACCCCTGTCGGCTAATGTCTTTCAACAGATGGGTGACGCCACGTGTCGTTTCCTCCTGTGGCAGAAAATTCTGGTCTAAACAATGCCCTCTCGACAATCAACTGACGCGCCGTTCGGGCGATTGTTGAAAGTGATTTGCACGAGCCTCAAAACTCTTAATCTTCCCTTTTCGTCGCAAAGCAAGTACTTGACCCTCTTGGCTCTTGGATCGAGAGATTTGATCGACCGATCGGATCTTCCCTAATCTTGCCTTGTTTCCTTCACGGTTAAGGTTTTGTACTTTGATTCGCGCGATCGTTAGTTGTTGTGTGCCAATCTGACGTCATCAAACTACCCGACGGCTCTTTGCCGCCCGTAGATCGTGTCGCCATTGATGCTGTCGATTTCTCAAGGATGGCGATTCCTATCCCATTGGCTTAAAATATCTTTTCTCCTTTTTCTTAAGGGGCACGTCATCTTCTGGAGATTTTTTAAATATCTTCGTCATTGGTGCCCTCTCATCGCCTTTGTCATTTTCTTCGCCATTCACCAAACTTTTTCTTGTCCCATGGCTTCTCACGTTGCTTCGCTACCATCTGACTCCGCCATTGATATTTGGCTCCTTCGCTCTTCGACGGAAAATCCACTACGCTTTTTCCATGGGCCCTCATTCGTGGCGAGTCCTTCTGAGGAAATCTTTCCATTTACTGCTACAGGCATCCCAGTGCTAGCCGACAAGGTTTACATAGGCACCTTGATCCGTCGGAGGAGGAGGCAATGTCGCAGCGCCTCCCCGATGGATATCTGAAACCCGGATGAGAGAAAAAAGAAGACGAAGAATATATTTGTATGTGGAAGAGTTTTCTATTTTTACTCTCTAACTGGGAATGCCTTTACAAAAGCCAATAGACCCCTATTTATAGCCCTTAGGCTTACAAAAGATAAGAAAAATAACAATTTTATTCTTAACCAAATTTGGCTTTATCCAATTTGGTTTAACAACCCGATCCATCTAAAACTACCTCGATCCTTATCCTAACCGAAGTAGTTGTAACTGCCTCCGCCTTATCCTTAATGGTTGAGACTTATCCGGAGTAGTTGTAACCGCCTCTCCCTATTCTCAATGGTTGAAACTTATCCAGAATTTAGATCGTCCCGGATCATGGCTCCCCAAATTTTTGAGAGGAACCAGCACCTACTGGATCTAGAACTGCAAGCGAGGAAATTGGGTTTCTCCAGCTTCCTTTGTGAACCACTTAGAGGCACTTGGCTTTTGACCTTTCCGTCCAATACGGAAGGCTTCACGTTCACCTTTGCGTGTCGTTGTGACCTTGCGTTCCAGAATAGTATCATCAGCTAGCTGCTCTTCACGTTCTACCACGAGATCCTCCATGGGTGGCAGTACTTCTCCGGGCTCATCGTCTAGCATTGACGGCTCGAAGGATTTTAGATTCTCGATAATGACGATCGAATACATGTTCATGTATGCGGGCAGCTCTAATTGGCACGCATTCTCACCAATCTTGCACACGATCTTGAAAGGTTCATAGCGGATGGGCTTAAGCTTTTTACCCTCGTCTTTCAAGCGCTCTTTGCTGAGATGGAGCCAGACTAGATCACCCTCTTGGAAGTCGCCTTTCACCCGATGTCGGTCATGTCTTGAATGCGGTCTTCCAGGTGTCATTCTCTCGGACTCGAACCTGATGATAGCCTGACTTCAGGTCTAGTTTGGTGAAGTAGCGAGCATGCTTCAATTGGTCCAAGAGATCATCGATCCGCGGCGAGGGGTACCGATTCTTGATGGTGATTTTGTTGAGGGTGCGGTAGTCGATACACATTCGCCACCCGCCATCTTTCTTTGGCACCAACACGATCGGGGAGCCACAAGGGGAGCTACTCGGTTTGATAGCACCACTCTCGAGTAACTCGGTCACCTGTCGCTTTATCTCCTCATTCTCCATTACCGAGTTTCGGTACATGCCGAGATTCGGTAACGGAGCGCCGCTGATCAATTGGATCTCATTTTCCACGGTTTGCTTTGGTGGCAGTCCCTGGACTTCTTGGAACAGATCCTGATGCTCGCCTATCAGCCTGGCGACGTCGTCCGTTCTTTCTTTGCATGCTAGGCTCAATACCTTGCTGTTTGCCTCCTCCGATTCAACTGGCCGAATGACCAGTAAGGCAAACTTTTTACAGGCATTGATCATCCTCTTGGCCTGGCAAGCGGTTACCAGGTCTACAGTTGTTGTTGACAGTGGCTCTATGGTGAACAAAAATTTTTGTCCATCCTTAATGAATTGATATTGCTGAGGGCGACAGAAGAAGTTAGCGTCGCGGTCCCATAGGTAGGGACTGCCGAAGATGATGTTGCAAATGTTCAGCGGCACAACCTCGCACACCATTTCATCGATATAGATGCCAGTCACTGCAAACTTCACCTTGCACTGGCGATTGATCTTCATCTCGATATTGTTGTTGATCCACCCTAATGGATATGGGTGTGGGTGTGGTGTAGTCAACAAACCCAGTTTTTGAAATAGGTTCTCTGAGATCGAGTTCTTTTGGCTGCCGGGATCGATAATAGCATCGATAACCTCATTCTTGACTTGAACTCGGAAAGTGAACAACTCCTTTCTCTTATCAGTCGGATTTGACGGGCACAGGCTTGTCTCCTTCGGCATAGCCATCAGAGACAAACTAGTGTCTGCTTGATCAATCCGTCCGATTAAGGTAGGAGCATCACTTGTCGATGCTGCCATCGTCGTTGTCGTTGCTGTTGTGCGTCTGCCATGATCGTCCTTCTTCTTCGGTCTCAACTCTGGATGGAGCTTCCAACATTGATCCTTGACATGTCCTGTGATTTTACAATGATCACAGTACAAATCAGGATCAGAGGGGCCCTTCTTTTTGGTCTTTTTGAAGCCCTCAGCAAACTCCCTAGATGGCTTCTCCCCGCGAGACAATTTATTCTTCCGCTCGATCGCCATGGCCGTTTGGCTTGCCGAGGCGATATCACGAACACCGAAGAGGCGGAGCTCATCATTGATACGCTCCTGTAGGCCGGCAGTGAATTTGTGAAAAATCTGCGGATCGTCAAGGGAGATGCCAAGCGCCAATGCTTGGCGCCGGAAGTCGGTGGTGTAGTCCTGCACAGTCTGGTCGCGCCTTTGGCGCAAGACATGCCAGCGCTTCCATCGCTCTTCTTCATACCCCATAGGGTAGAATTCCTGGCGGATCAATCGTTTAAACTGACTCCAGGGAAAATCCTCATTCTTGGAAGTTTGGAGAATGACCTTCCACCAAGTCAATGCATGACCTACAAGTTTTAGTTTTGCGAAAATTACCTTGTTCGCGCTACTATAGTTGTAGAGGTCGAAGTACGTCTCCAGTTGGTCGAGCCAGGCGTCCAATTTTTCAGCGTCGACAGTGCCGTCGTAGTTGGGAATCTCGATCTTGGCCTCAACCTTGAACGGTTGTGACCTTCCTTCTGCAAGCGACGGAGCGATGCTTCCGTCATCGTCAGAGTCGTTGTCGTCTCGCGCACCCGAGGTACCCTCGGCAGCGCCCTTCATCGGCGTCACATGCGCCTTTGGAGGAGTTCCTGAGAGTCGACCGCTCTTCTCCACCGGTATTGCCGATGGTGCTGCAGTCACATGCGCCTTTGGAGGAGTTCCTGAGAATCGACCGCTCTTCTCCACCGGTATTGCCGATGGTGCTGCAGATTGGGCCTTGATCCAATCTAAGACGGTCTTCATGTCGTTAGACATCGTCGCAACTTTGGCGGCAAGGTCGGCCAGTGTCGCTATCTGCTCGTCTGCGGACATGGTAGGCGGGCTCTTCGTTTTCCTCGTCGATGGCCTGCGGAAGATGTCGAGGATGGAGAGTTGTTCGCTGGTAGTTTTGTAGACGCTTCTGGTTCGCACCATACGCCAGGATCTGGCGCTCTGATACTACTTGATCCGTCGGAAGAGGAGGCAATGTCGCAGCGCCTCCTCGATGGATATCTGAAACCCGGATGAGAGAAAAAAGAAACCGAAGAATATATTTGTAAACCAGTAGCCTCCCCCTGTGGGTAAAGTCTCAAACTCCGACGTACCCACTAAGTCTACCAGAGGCAAAGGAAAAGGTAAAGTGGTAAGCAATAAGACTGTAAAAAAAAAAAACTACCACTACTATGCCTCTAAATGCAGTCCCGAAAAGTATGACTGTATGTATGCATCAGTAACCGCATCTGTCCAAATAAACCCAATCTAGCCACCAGTAAAAAAACTGGTACCGCCTGCTGCCGCTATCATCATCGTGCAATCCGCGCCAAAGTGATAGCAATGAGTCAATGCCGTCCGGTACCTATTTGGTACCCCGCACGCTCCGGAGTGGCACTCGAGGGGAGCTACCCACACGAGGAAAGTAACAATGTCATACGTATAATAAAAGCAGGACTGGATCATGACTATGCTCAAGCGGAACAAATCCCTCCACTAATGAAACCCCGATCCCCCAATCTGATGCAAAGATAAACATCCGGTCGATCGCCCAATGTCCGCGGTCGCCGCAATACCCCATAAGTTCAAATCTAATAAAATAACCAACATCTGGTCAACCGCCTAATATCCGCGGTTACCACAATGCCCCACAATCCACCATCTGGTAAAATAATTAATATCCGGTCAACCGCCTACTGTCCGCGGTTGCCGTAATCCCCCCACCAATCCACAATCAAGTACCACCTGTCCAAGACTCCAAAGTCCCGACTACACTATCCCGATCCCCTGCTCGAACCCGAGCAACATGAATCAAAAGTCTAAATGAAAAGGAGAAATGAAACAATCGTGGTTTCTTCTAAGTCAAGTCCCAATATGATAGTGTAGCAATAAATAGTGGCCTATCTAGATGTCCATACAAGCATACAAATGTCCTCATTGAAGATAAAAGAATGTGTATCAAATAATAGCTCCACATGTGTATCAAATAATAGCTCCGCATAGATATAACCATCATGCCAAAATTACTAACCAATTACACATGTCTATAATCCTTGATCCCTACTAAATCATCCAAGAAGTATCCGCATATAAATATGACATCCCGTTCCATTTAATCATCTTTCATACAAGTCTAATTACTAATCATGGCATGCTAACATATCACCACCATAGTATATTAATCCCACAAGAATAGGCCAACGGTTAATCAGGATAATTTGTTTAAGCATGATTTCCAATGGGGTGCCAAATAAATTAGGGGTCTCTCTAATAGTCCTAGTGAGTAAACCACAGTAAGAGGTAAGCAACAACCACCCACCTGGCACGCAAATCCACACCCAAATAGCCTCCTCGCTGTCCACAGCCCTCTAACTCCGCAACCCGCCGAAAACAGTCCACAACTGTACAGAACAACGCACTCGGTGAAAACACAAATCCCAAATACAGTATTTGCTGTTTTTCCCAACAGCACGAAAAAGGAGGGAATTTCACCTCTGTACAGTGCTTTGAAAAATCCAAAAAAAATACGGTTGCGTTCCTTGCGAGGAGTAGATCGAAATAGACTACTTATACGCCTTGATCCGATGCTCGTAGCCCAAGATAGAAAATCAACAAGCCCATGCTGTTTAGGAATTCCATCACAGAAAATAGGGTCAAATGATGCCTTCGGAACCATGCCAAAAGTCCAAAACGGAACAAAATGATCAACACGAAAATCGAAGCCTTACCTCTTAGGAACACACTGTCGCAGAAATCGCCCAAAAATTCCTCCTGGTTGGCGCTCGGGAAATTTCTGACTGAACTGCGACGGAAACGGGCCAGAAAATGGAAATCGTCGAAGCGCGCCGCGTCGCAGAGAACTCGCAGTCGGCAACTCCAAAAATTCCGAGACTCTCAGGGGAGGTAGAGGACAGAGAGGGGAACAAGTTCTCTTCAGGTCACTCTCCCTCAATCTCTCTCTAGAACTCGAAAAAACAAGAGAAATGAGGGGGTGGTGGGCTTTTTATAGCCCACCCCAAGAATTCGGGCGCACCCCCAATTCGGGCGCCCGAATGGGCCGCAGCCCGGCCGACAGTCAGCGCCCGGATTCACCCGGGCGCGACACGTGGCCCCGAACAAGAAACAGCGGCGCCCGCGAATCGGGCGCCGCCGCGTGTTCCCGCCCGAACACCACACCAGCGGCGCCCGCCAATGGCTGGGCGCCGCGTGGCGTACGTGGGCGGCGCCTCGCCCACCACACGGGCGGCGCCCGCCTACCGGCGGCCGATACGCCCCGTGTCGCGCGCCACGCGTGCTTACGGCGTCGGCGCCGTGGCCCCGCGTGCACTGCGTGCTCGTGAGCCCGCGAATCCCGAGCCGCCACGTGTCCCACGTGGTTCACGTGGTCCACGCCTCCCGGTCTACGCGCCGGGTCTACCAGAATCTGTCTGCTAATCACAGCATGCCACGTGTCGCAGCCGTCACCGCCTCCTTTGACACCGTCCCACCAATCAGGAGCTGCCACGTGGCACACTCAACCTTCCGTGCTCCCAGTGCACACCTTGCCCGTGGACCAACCCGCCTGCGCGCCTGCCCACGCCGCGCTCCGTTGCTGCGCCGCCGCTGCGCTGCCGTGCTCCGCCGCTCGCCGCTCGCCGCCGCCGCACCGGAGTTTCTTTTCCGACGTGAACAGTAATTTTGGTGCCGAAAACAAGTAAATAGTCCATTTTGATCGTTTTCGCGCGCTGAGTCCAAATTCGCTGTCCGTTTTGCCAAATTCTCATCCGAAATTTTGCCGAAAGTCCCCGAAAAGCCAACTTAATCCGATTTTCACGCCAGGTCCATTTCTGAGGTCCGATTTCGACACTACTAGCTCCATTACACCGTGTAAGCTTCCTGTAGTCGCTGCTAAAGCTGCAAAAGTCTCTGCAGAAATCCGGGTCATCACACACTCGTAGGGTGATTTCTCCTTCCTTCAGCCCTCTACTTTGTTTTAAACCCTGCATCGAGGTGCACAAGTGAGAAGTGCATGCAGAATCAATTATCCAAGTGGTAGTAGAACATACCGACATACTAGTTTCAATAATGAGCAGGTCGGACTTACCTTCAGAAGGATTGTCCTTTACCTTGTTCTTTAGGCTAGCAAGGTATTCGGGGCAGTTCCTTTTCCAATGGCCATCTCTATTACAGTGGAAATATTTTCCTGTAATGACCTTCTTTGAAACTTGTCTTTTGATATTACCCTTTGGCTTCTTGCTAGGTTTCTTATTTCTCCATTTAGACTTTCTCTTGGAGGAAGAAGCCCGTTCCATAACCAAGATTGTCCCCTTGTTACCTTTTATTGTTCCCTCTGCTGTCACCAGCATATCCAAGAGTTCAGAGAGAGTGCACTGAATCTTATTCATTTGAAAGTTCATGACGAACTGCGAAAGTGAGTCAGGTAAGTACTGCAGAATTAAATCTGTCTGCAAGTCTGCATCCATCCGTAAGCCGAGCTTCTCAAGCTCTTCAATATCTTCAATCATTTTCAAACAATGATGATTAACTGATTGGCCTTCAGACATTCTTGCTCGAAATAACCGCTTTGATATCTCATATCTAGTAGAGCGGCTTTGTTCACTATACAGTTCCTGTAGGTGAAGTAGAATGGCTGATGCACTGTCCATGTGCTCATGTTGGCGTCGCAACTCGTTGCTCATCGATGCCAACATGTAGCACCTGACTCTATTATCGTCATCTATCTATTTTTCATATGCAGCACTTTGCTGCTCATTATCATCAGTTGGAAGTTCAGGAGCAGGAGTGGACAAAATATAGGCAATTTTCTCAGAGTTGAGAACAATTCTCAAGTTCCGTAGCCAATCAGAAAAATTAGGACCGGTCAAGCGGTTGGCATCAAGAATTTTAGTGAGAGGGTTAGAGGCAGCCATATTCTCTCACAGGAAGAGTCAACTATAAAATCACCGACTTTCGCAAAATATCACGCCACTCACGCCCTATCATCCTAGGGTCTGCCCAAAAAGCCTAGGGTTTCCTAAGTCCCAACTGACCTATCCCTAGGCTCTGATACCACCTTAATCTGTCACGCCCCGGGTGTAAACTAGAATCCGGGCCCGTCTACAGATCCGCCGTGCACACGGTATTTTCCGTGTACACGAAGCGTCGGTAACCTGCTCAGATGTAAGAGAATAGTAAAAGAGCATAAGAATCAGAGCTGAACTAAACTACTGTATCTCAGACAGAAGCTGAAAGTAAATAAAGTACAACTGCAAAATAAATACAACATCTCTCCCAGCTCACCACAAAATATACAACTAGCTGGCAAAAGCCAGACCCAAATAGAAAAAGAAAAGAACTATCTGAGAAAACCGGGTACACCAAAAACTCCAGCTACATCCCTCGGGTGGCATGCTATCTAATCTGCAATCCTCTTACCTCGATCAGCTGCTGACGGCCCAGCAACTCCCGTAGAGGACTCTACAAAACAGGGGGAAAGAAACAAAGAAAAGATAATGGGGGTAAGTACCACTATAAAACAGTAGCCTCCCCTAGTGGGTAAAGCCTCAACTCAGACATGCCGACCAGGTCAACCAGAGGCAAAAAGGGGAAAAGCTAAGTATGACAACTGATAAAAGTGCCACCACTAATATGCCTCTATATGCAGAGTCGGGATATAAACTATATGAATGCATCTGTACATGTGCCTGACTGAATAATCCAATCTAACCACCAATAAAAACTGGCACTGCCTGCTCTGCTGTCGAACTCAAGCTCGCAGCGGCGGAATCTGCACACATGGCTCGACTCCGCGGGATCAGCACACATGGCGCGCATCCCAAAATAAGTATCAGACCGGCACACATGACTCGGTCAAAGATCCACCTCCGGAGTGGCACTCGAGGGGAGCGACCCACACAAGTGAAGTAACATCTGTAACAGTAACCCTGTGGAGCAGGATTAGATCACGGCTCTGATCAAAGTGGGAAAAGCCCTCCACTAAAAGAAACTCGTACCCCCAAGCAATCTGATGTAATAGTAATAGCACGGTCAACCACCCAAGATTCGTGGTTACCGCAATACCCTACCAGTGAGCCCAACCTGTCCCAGATCTCAAAATCTGACTACACTATCCCAGTCCCCGCTCGAACCCGAGCATGCTATCTCAGAAGTCTAAATGATAGGAGAAAGAAATAAAAGCATGGTTTCTCCTAAGTCAAAATCCCAAAAAATAGTGTAGCAGTAAAAAGTGACTTAGCTAAGTGATCAGTTTAAACATGCAATTGTCCCAGTATTTTAGTTTATTTCACAGGAATAATTAGAATAAAGCCACCAATGTCATGATTATTGTCTCAAGGTAATGATTCTTATTGCCCGTCATTAATTACTAACCTACCACTAAACATGCTGTCCAGGATAATTAGGTGATTAAACAAGTGGTCATGATACTGAACTCATGTCAAAAGAAATGTCATCATCATGGATAAACTTATCAATTATTTAAATCTCTATTGCATGCAAGGCTATCAACAATAAGCTAAGCCTTACTAACATTGGGATACTCTGATGTTCCTAGTGGGCATACCAAAGGAGAGGAGTACAACAACCACCCACCTGAAGTGCTGACTGTCCAAAGCCCAACAGCTGAAAATACCAGGTAAATCCAAATCTCCTACTCCAATGGGTCCAGCAATACCCGCAACTCTCCTGGGTACAACACAAGGTCCACAAATACACATAAGTTCCCAAAACTGCTCTTACAACCACATACAAAATCAGTCCCAAAGATGTCCAATTTTCACCTGCTGAAAATGCCCGGAAAATTCCCAGAAAAATACCACAGCGATCCTCGCGTCGATACCTTCGAAACGGATATCTGCACGTCCAAATCCGAGTTCGCTAGGTCAAGATACAAATTCGGCAAGGTGGTGCACTCAAACAATTCCTGCATCAAAAACTGTAGCACTGTTCACAGGGAAACAGGGATTTTCACCTTTGGTAAAATCTCAGAAAAATCCAAGAAAAATACGAACGCGTTCCTTGCGATCTCTAGATGAAAAAGTTGTAAAAGCTCGTTTCCGTCTGACGCTCGTGCGCAAAGATATGGCCAAAACACCTCGATGTTGTCCCACAAATCCACACAGAAAAAGGGTGAAGAAAGAACCTCGGGATCCGTGCCACAGACTCAAAACCGAAATCCGCGATCAATACGAAAGATGAAGCCCTACCTGTTAGGAGTAATACAGCGCCAGAATCGACGAAAACGAAGGTCGAGGTGGCTCAGGGGAGTCCTCACACTGCACTGCGACGAAGAAGAACACCGGAAATGAAATGTCGCACCGCGCCGTAAAATCCGCAACCTCGGGATGCGTGCCCCCAAAAATCTCAAAAGTCTGCAGATGAATCCAGAACTTGAAGATGAGCAAGTCACTAGAAGAGAGCTCGGGGAGATGAGGCTTGGAAATGGGAGAAAACGGCTCAAGAAACGAATTTGGGCTCTATTTATAGGCCCACCAAAAACAATTCGGAAAATACCGAATGTGTCCCAAGTTCCGGGCGCGCACAGTGCGGCCCGGCCCAGCCCGCCGGTTTCGGGCGCGCACAGTGCAGCCCGGCCCGCCCGATTTCGGGCGCGCACAGTGCGGCCCGGCCCGGCCCACTCCGCGCACGGGATCCGGCCGGATCCTTGCGGCCGTCCAACCCGCCTTGGGGCCTGCCACGCGTCCACCGAACAGGCGACAGCCGTGCAGGCCCCGCGGGAGCGCGCCACGCGTCCCGCCCGGGGTCAGCGGGGTGGGTGGCGCCCGCGAATCAGCGGGCGCCACGTGCCGCACCCAACTGCCCCCGCCACCTGCCCGCGTACGGCACCTGCCCCACGCCTGCTCCCGCGCGCTCCGTGGACCGCGCGCTCGTGGACCCGCCAACCCGGTGCCGCCACGTGGCAAGCCCCCGGTCCACGCTCCCCCGCGCGCTCCCGTGGACCGAGCGCGCGTGGGCCGCCCAATCCGGCCCTGCCACGTGGACACCCGCCGGTCCACGCCTCTAGCGGTGCACCCCGACCACTCCCCCGCTGCTCCGTGGACCAAGCTGCGTGCGCCAGCCAATCAGGGCCTGCCACGTGGCAGTCCCGTCGGTCCACGGCTCCCCCATGCACTAAAAATCCTGTAAAACTTCCGGGAGTCCGTTTTTGGGCATCCGAACTCAGAAATTAACAAGCAAACAGCCGTTTTCAAGCGTTTTTCCGCGCTGAATCCAAATCCAACCTCCGATTGGCCTAAAACCTTTTCTAAAATTCGGCAAAAGCCGCCGAAGCCCAACCCAGCTAACAATATCACACATGGTCCATCTGTGGCATCCCTTTGATGTACTATGGACTAAACACACCATCAACAGGTGTTTGCAAAGTGGATTCACGGGAAAAAGCTGCATGGGGTTCAGGGGTCCTACATCCTCCCCCACTAAAAAAAAGTTTCATCCTCGAAACAAAGAAAAGCAAAGCAGACGTACCTCAACCGGAGGTCTCGAACAAAAAGGGGTAGGTATCTCTCATCTCTGTCTCCAGCTCCCAAGTAGCCTCTCGCTCCTCGTGATTGCTCCATACGACCTTCACATAAGGAATGGCCCGGTTGCGCAATTCCCTCACCTCACGAGCAAGAATTCGCAACGGGCGCTCCTCGTACACCAAGTCCTCGCCGATCTCCAACGAAGTGAAGTCAATCACGTGCGACGGGTCAAAAACATACCTCCTCAGAGCTGAGACGTGGAAAACATCATGAACTCCGGCTAGGCGTGGGGGTAAGGCAACTCTGTAAGCCACAGGGCCAACTCTGTCAAGTACCTCGAAGGGTCCAATAAAGCGGGGACTGAGCTTCCCGCGCACTCCAAATCTCCGGACCCCTTTCGAGGGCGAGACCTTCAATAAGACATGATCACCAACCTGAAACTCTAGGTCTCGCCGTCGAGTATCGGCGTAGCTCCTCTGACGACTCTGGGCTGTCTCAAGATGTCGGCGAATAACTCTAACTTTCTCCTCAGCCTCCAAGAGCAGATCTGGTCCCAAAGTCCTCCTCTCACCCACGTCACTCCAATACAGGGGAGACCGACACTTGCGTCCATACAACGCCTCAAACGGAGCCATCTGAATGCTCGCCTGATAGCTGTTGTTGTACGCAAACTCAACCAATGATAAGTGTCGGTACCACCCTCCTCCAAAATCCATAACGCACGCTCTCAACATATCCTCGAGGGTCTGTATGGTGCGCTCAGACTATCCATCGGTCTGTGGGTGGAAAGCGGTGCTAAACCTGAGCTGAGTCCCCAATGCTGACTGTAAACTCCCCCAAAAGTGCGACACGAATCTCGGGTCCCTATCAGATACAATCGAAGCGGGCACACCATGAAGCCTCACTACCTCATCCAAATACAACTGCGCCAGACGCTCCAATGACCAAGTCATCTGAACATGCAAGAAATGTGCAGACTTTGTGAGTCTATCCACGATAACCCAAATCGCATCTGCTCCGTTCTGCGCCCTCGGCAATCCAGTGACGAAATCCATTGTGACGTGGTCCCACTTCCACTCGGGAATTGGAAGACTCTGCAACTTGCCAGCAGGAACCCGGTGCTCTGCCTTCACTTGCTGGCAAGTTAAACAATGAGCTACAAATCTCCCAATGTCCCGCTTCATTCCGGGCCACCAAATATGTGCCTTGAGGTCCTTATACATCTTAGTACCCCCAGGATGAATGGTATAAGGCGTATAATGGGCCTCCCTCAAAATCTGGTCTCTAACCTCAGGATCTGTAGGCACACATATACTCGGTCCCTGTACCGCAGTACTCCCGAGCTATCCACAGAGAAATTCCCTATCCGATCTGCCTGAATCTGCGACCTAATCCTCGCCAAGTGGGGGTCCTCACTCTGTGTGCCTCTAATCCTGTCCAACAGAGTGGGCTGCAAGACCATAGACATAAGTCTAGCAGAGACCCCAGGGGATACCACCTCTATCTGTAGCCGCCTCATCTGCTCGACCAACGGCGCCTGCTGCGAGATCATCAGACTCAGACTCGTCCTCCTACTCAAAGCATCTGCCACAACATTGGCCTTGCCGGGATGATAAAGGATACTCAAATCATAATCCTTTAACAATTCCAACCACCGGCGTTGCCTCAAGTTCAGCTCCTTCTGAGTGAACATATACTTTAAGCTTTTATGATCCGTGTAGATCTCGCAATGCTCACCATACAAATAATGCCGCCACAGCTTCAGAGCAAACACCACCGCTGCCAGCTCAAGATCGTGAGTAGGATAATTTTTCTCATAGTCCTTTAATTGTCGTGACGCATAGGCAATTACCCTACCACGCTGCATCAGCACACACCCCAGACCACTGTGAGAGGCATCGCTGTAGATCACAAATTCCTCTCCCATAACCGGGAGAGCCAAGATCGGAGCGGTCATCAACTTCTGCTTCAGCTCCTCGAAACTGCTCTGGCAAGTCTCGCTCCAAATAAACTTAACCCCTTTCCTGGTCAGACGTGTGAGGGGAGAGGAAAGCTTCGCAAAGCCTTCCACAAATCGCCGATAGTAGCCAGCCAATCCAAGAAAACTCCGCACCTCGGGGATAGTCGTCGGCCTCGGCCAATCCCGAATAGCATCCACCTTGGCCGGATCAACCGCCACTCCGGCAGCTGAAACAACGTGGCCCAGAAAGGCGACCTCCCAGAGCCAAAACTCGCATTTCTTAAACTTGGCATACAACTCCCTCTCTCGCAGAAGCTGTAGCACAGTCCTCAAGTGCTGCTCGTGCTCCACATCACTCCGGGAAAAGATCAGTATATCATCAATAAACACCACCACAAACCGGTCCAAAAACGGCTGAAATATCCTGTTTATCAAGTCCATAAATGTGGCAGGGGCATTAGTCAACCCGAAAGGCATCACCGTAAACTCATAATGCCCGTACCGCGATCTGAATACCGTTTTGGAGATGTCCTCGGCCCTCACCCTCAGCTGGTGGTAACCGGACTGCAGATCAATCTTCGAGAACACAGACGCTCCCTGCAACTGATCAAACAAATCATCTATCCGTGGAAGAGGATACTTGTTCCGGATGGTCACTTTATTCAACTCCCTATAATCCACACACAATCGAAGCGACCCATCCTTCTTTTTCACAAACAATACCGGCGCTCCCCACGGAGAGACACTGGGCCTGATAATGCCCCTGTCCAAGAGATCCTGAAGCTGGGCCTTCAACTCCCTCAATTCGGCAGGCGCCATCCTATAGGGTGCCTTTGAGATTGGTGCAGTCCCTGGAACCACATCAATCACAAACTCTATCTCCCTCTCCGGCGGCATCGTCGTCAACTCTGGGGGAAACACATCTGGGAACTCGCGGACAATAGGGATATTCTCGAGTCCCAGTGCCGCCGTAGGCACCGCTACAACAGTGGCCAGAAATGCAGTACAACCTCTGCTTATCATCCGCCTAGCTCTCGCCGAGGAAATAGTCGCTGCAAACAGCGTGCTCTGGCAACCTCTGAAGATGAACTCCTCCTGTCCTGGCTCGCGGAGAGTCACCGTCCTCTCTCTGCAGTCGATAGTGGCGGAATACCGTGACAGCCAATCCATCCCTAATACCAAGTCAAAATTCTGGAGCTGCTGCAAGACAAGCAAGTCTGCAGGCAATATCCAGGGTCCCAACTGCACCGGGCAAGCCACACAATACTCCCCGACAAGCAAAACATGATCAGGAATTCGTACCTCTAAAGCATGTGACAAGGACTCTATCTCTATACCATGAAGGGATGCAAATGCTCGACTAATGAAAGAATGAGATGCTCCAGTGTCAAATAAAGTGCGAGTCCTAATACCAAAGAGTAAGATAATACCTGCCACCACCTGGTCGGCCGCTGAAGAGTCCGCTATCTGGGCGGCATATACCCGCCCGCTCGGTGCTGGAGGTCGGAAATCGGTAGGATATGATGAAGACGGCCTGCTCACTGGAGCATAGGGTCGCTGAGCTGTCGGCCGCTGCTGTGGTACGAAAGGGGCCGATGTTGAGGAAGGTGCCGCTGATGTCGAAAGAGGGCATGACGATCGCAGATGTCCAGACTGCCCGCAAATATAACAGCGTCCCCACCGCTGTCCACAAGTATTAGCGGGATGCTGTCCGCCGCAGAAAATACAACTGTCAGGAAATCGGGTCTGCCTTTGAGACTGCCGCTGGGACCCGGGCTGCCTCGACTGCGACCTCTGCTGCTGCTGCTGACGCTGCTGTTGCTGCGGTGGCCTCTGGGGTCCACCGGGCCCTCGCCTCTCAGAACGCCCACGGCCAGAAAACTGAGGCCACGGCGGTAGAGGTGGTCTCCATGAACTAGCCTGTCCCCCGTCAACTGGGGCTGGTCGCTTCCTGTCGGAACTCTGCGCGACCACGACCCTCCGTCTAGCTACCACCTGATCTCCTCTCTCAACCCACTGTGCATGCTCTGCGGCCGCCTCAAGGGTCTGAAACCTCTGGGCGTGCACTAATGTGTAAATCTCTGGACGGAGGCCTGCCTCGAACAACTCCACCTGGTGCGGACCATCACGAGCGACGAAAGGCACACAGTTAAGCAACTCCATGAACTCATGAAAATAAGCCTGAGCCAATCGGTCGCCCTGCTGAAGGTTCTTCAAGTCATCCTCCAATTTTCTCTTCACACTTGTCGAGAAGTAGGTGTCCAATACCATCCGTCGGAACTCCTCCCAAGGCAGCTGTCGAGTAATCCGGAACTCTAGTGGCTCTACCCGCTGCCACCAAGCATCTGCATCTCCGTCCAAACAGTGCACCGCCATGTGCACTCGATACCTCGGATCGATGAAAAAGTCCCGGAAAAGCTTCTCCATCGCAGAAAGCCATCTCCCAACATCCCAAGGCTGTGCATCTCGCCCTGAAAATCTAGGTGGTCCTCGCTGAACAAACTTGGAGAGTTTGTCGGCGATGTCTTGCTCCTCCTCCGCAGTCAAAGGCCGGATAGCTCCTGGAGCCCCACTACTAGAAGATGGCGCCGATGGCACAGAAGGTACAACAGGGGGCACAGGGGCCTCAGGAACAGCCGGGAGTGGTGCCTCTCTCTGGGCAAGGAACTGGTCCATCCTCTGCTCCTGTCGGCGCTGACCCTCCGCCAACTGGGCCACCAAGGCCCTCAACTCGCTAAGCTCAGAGGGTCTGGACTGCTTTGGCTCGTCAGGGGATAGAGGAGTACCCCGAGTAGGAATCCGGCATCGAGGAGGCATCCTGCCACAAGAAACCAAACATCAGCAACAAAACCCCACATGACCCAATCTAGCGAAAGTCAAAAGACATCCCCCTATTTCTGTAACCTTATGTTGTCTGCAGCCAACATAATAGTTCAGCAGAAATAGACTATGTCGATCCCTCTTCTCTCACAGGAAGAGTCAACTATAAAATCACCGACTTTTGCAAAATATCACGCCCCTCACGCCCTATCATCCTAGGGTCTGCCCAAAAAGCCTAGGGTTTCCTAAGTCCCAACTGACCAATCCCTACGCTCTGATACCACCTTAATCTGTCACGCCCCGGATGTAAACCAGAACCCGGGCCCGTCTACAGATCCGCCGTGCACACGGTATTTCCCGTGTACACGAAGCGTCGGTAACCTGCTCAGATATAAGAGAATAGTAAAAGAGCATAAGAATCAGAGCTGAACTAAACTACTGTATCTCAGACAGAAGCTGGAAGTAAATAAAGTACAACTGCAAAATAAATACAACATCTCTCCCAGCTCACCACAAAATATACAACTAGCTGGCAAAAGCCAGACCCAAAAAGAAAAAGAAAAGAACTGTCTGAGAAAACCGGGTACACCAAAAACTCCAGCTACATCCCTCGGGTGGCATGCTATCTAATCCGCAATCCTCTTACCTCGATCAGCTGCTGACGGCCCAGCAACTCCCGCAGAGGACTCTGCAAAACATGAGGAAAGAAACAAAGGAAAGATAATGGGGGTAAGTACTACTATAAAACAGTAGCCTCCCCTAGTGGGTAAGCCTCAACTCAGACATGCCCACCAGGTCAACCAGAGGCAAAAAGGGGAAAAGCTAAGTATGACAACTGATAAAAGTGCCACCACTAATATGCCTCTATATGCAGAGTCAGGATATAAACTATATGAATGCATCTGTACATGTGCCTGACTGAATAACCCAATCTAACCACCAATAAAAACTGGCACTGCCTGCTCTGCTGTCGAACTCAAGCTCGCAGCGGCGAAATCTGCACACATGGCTCGACTCCGCGGGATCGGCACACATGGCGCGCATCCCAAAATAAGTATCAGACCGGCACACATGGCTCGGTCAAAGATCCACCTCCGGAGTGGCACTCGAGGGGAGCGACCCACACGAGTGAAGTAACATCTGTAACAGTAACCCTGTGGAGCAGGATTAGATCACGACTCTGATCAAAGTGGGAAAAGCCCTCCACTAAAAAAAACCCATACCCCCAAGCAATCTGATGTAATAGTAATAGCCCGGTCAACCACTCAAGATTCGTGGTTACCGCAATACCCTACCAGCGAGCCCAACCTGTCCCAGATCTCAAAATCTGACTACACTATCCCAGTCCCCGCTCGAACCCGAGCATGCTATCTCAGAAGTCTAAATGATAGGAGAAAGAAATAAAAGCATGGTTTCTCCTAAGTCAAAATTCCAAAAAATAGTGTAGTAGTAAAAAGTGACTTAGCTAAGTGATCAGCTTAAACATGCAATTGTCCCAGTATTTTAGTTTATTTCACAGGAATAATTAGAATAAAGCCACCAATGTCATGATTATTGTCTCAAGGTAATGATTCTTATTGCCCGTCATTAATTACTAACCTACCACTAAACATGCTGTCCAGGATAATTAGGTGATTAAACAAGTGGTCATGATACTGAACTCATGTCAAAAGAAATGTCATCATCATGGATAAACTTATCAATTATTTAAATCTCTATTGCATGCAAGGCTATCAACAATAAGCTAAGCCTTACTAACATTGGGATACTCTGATGTTCCTAGTGGGCATACCAAAGGAGAGGAGTACAACAACCACCCACCTGAAGTGCTGACTGTCCAAAGCCCAACAGCTGAAAATACCAGGTAAATCCAAATCTCCTACTCCAATGGGTCCAGCAATACCCGCAACTCTCCTGGGTACAACACAAGGTCCACAAATACACATAAGTTCCCAAAACTGCTCTTACAACCACATACAAAATCAGTCCCAAAGATGTCCAATTTTCACCTACTGAAAATGCCCGGAAAATTCCCAGAAAAATACCACAGCGATCCTCGCGTCGATACCTTCGAAACGGATACCTGCACGTCCAAATCCGAGTTCGCTAGGTCAAGATACAAATTCGGCAAGGTGGTGCACTCAAACAATTCCTGCATCAAAAACTGTAGCACTGTTCACAGGGAAACAGGGATTTTCACCTCTGATAAAATCTCATAAAAATCCAAGAAAAATACGAGCGCGTTCCTTGCGATCTGTAGATGAAAAAGTTGTAAAAGCTCGTTTCCGTCTGACTCTCGTGCGCAAAGATATGGCCAAAACACCTCGATGCTGTCCCACAAATCCACACAGAAAAAGAGTCAAGAAAGAACCTCGGGATCCGTGCCACAGACTCAAAACCGAAATGCGCGATCAATACGAAAGATGAAGCCCTACCTGTTAGGAGTAAGACAGCGCAAGAATCGACGAAAACGAAGGTCGAAGTGGCTCAGGGGAGTCCTCACACTGCACTGCGACGAAGAAGAACACCGGAAATGAAACGTCGCACCGCGCCGTAAAATCCGCAACCTCAGGATGCGTGCCCCCAAAAATCTCAAAACTCTGCAGATGAATCCAGAACTTGAAGATGAGCAAGTCACTAGAAGAGAGCTCGGGGAGATGAGGCTTGGAAATGGGAGAAAACGGCTCAAGAAACGAATTCGGGCTCTATTTATAGGCCCACCAAAAACAATTCGGAAAATACCGAATGTGTCCCAAGTTCCGGGCGCGCACAGTGCGGCCCGGCCCAGCCCGCCGGTTTCGGGCACGCACAGTGCGGCCCGGCCCGGCCCACTCCGCGCACGGGTTCCGGCCGGATCCTTGCGGCCGTCCAACCCGCCTTGGGGCCTGCCACGCGTCCACCGAACAGGCGACAGCCGTGCAGGCCCCGCGGGAGCGCGCCACGCGTCCCGCCCGGGGTCAGCGGGGTGGGTGGCGCCCGCGAATCAGCGGGCGCCACGTGGCGCACCCAACTGCCCCCGCCACCTGCCCGCGTACTGCACCTGCCCCGCGCCTGCTCCCGCGCGCTCCGTGGACCGCGCTCTCGTGGACCCGCCAACCCGGTGCCGCCACGTGGCAAGCCGGGCCCCGGTCCACGCTCCCTCGCGCGCTCCCGTGGACCGAGCGCGCGTGGGCCGCCCAATCCGGCACTGCCACGTGGACACCCGCCGGTCCACGCCTCTAGCGATGCACCCCGACCACTCCCCTGCTGCTCCGTGGACCAAGCCGCGTGCGCCGGCTAATCAGGGCCTGCCACGTGGCACTCCCGCCAGTCCACGGCTCCCCTATGCACCAAAAATCCTGTAAAACTTCCGGCAGTCCTTTTTGAGCATCCGGACTCGGAAATTAACAAGCAAATAGCCGTTTTCAAGCGTTTTTCCGCGCTAAATCCAAATCCAACCTCCGATTGGCCTAAAACCTTTTCTAAAATTCGGCAAAAGCCGCCGAAGGCCAACCCAGCTAACAATAACACACATGGTCCATCTGTGGCATCCCTTTGATGTACTATGGACTAAACACACCATCAACAGGTGTTTGCACAGTGGATTCATGGGAAAAAACTGCATGGGGTTCAGGGGTCCTATAGTCCGACCTCTATGTGTATCCACACAAGGCTGCTCCGGGATCTGTGCTTCACACAATATTATCTCGAAACTCCTTTCGTGATTTCTTGTATCAATGTGGAGAATAATTAATTCTCAAATTGTGCTAGCAATTTCAAGAGAATTAACTATGATATAGAGACCAATGATTATAGGAAGACTTCTCTCTGATGATTAAAGATAACACTAAATAATTAAGAAAAGTTTCTCTCTTTTTCCTCATACTTTTACTTCATATGATTTCTCATATGATTACTCATATGATTTTCATATGATTACCTATATGTCCTTAGAGGAGATTACTCTCTTCCTTTTATATGTCTAAGACTCATAAATAGGAGGAGATTAAACTCCTCTCGTTGTTGTTAAAAAGTAGAGAGAAACCTCCACCATAAATGATAGAAAATGAACTTCTCTCACTTATTGAGTGGAGAGGAGAGAAACGAGAAGAGGAGGAAACGAAAGAGAGAGAGAGAGAGAAATTTGCCGTCAATAAATGAAAACCTTTTCATAACTTAATATCAATTAATTGAGAGTTTTCTTTCATTAATTAAGTGAATTGGTTTCCTCATATACATATACACACACACACACACACACACACACATATATATATATATATATATATATATATATATATATATATATATATATATATATATATATGTGTGTGTGTGTGTGTATATATATATATATATATATATATATATATATATATATATATATATATATATATATATATATATATATATATATATATATATATATATATATATATATATATATATATATATATATATATATATACACACACACACACACACACACATATATATATATATATATATATATATATATATATATATATATATATATATATATATATATATATATATTGCTAACTAGCTTAGCAAATAACAAATATTTTGTTATTTAAGCAAAATGGTCTCTATAAATTCTCTAAGCACAAATCACACGCAACCTTTATTGTGTGTGACCACATAGGTTCAATTCTACCTGGTTGTGAGATGTGACGCTAAACTCTTTTATTGTCACCATCGGAACTCCTTTCGATGGACCAAAATATTTTTGACTCTCCTAATTGATTGTGATTAACTATCTTTAATCACTCATGTGGGTCCCACAATCCACGAGTGACACCTAGCAGTATGTCGCGGCAATCCAAGTAGAATGAATAATAGACTAAACCTCTAGGTGTAGTTACCGTGTGATTAAATCCTTTTATCACTTGTCCTAATTGAGCCGAGGTTATGGATAACTCGTCAAACCCCATTACTCAATTATATATCTTATCTGATCATTACCCGATATATGAAAACTCCTTTTCATAAAATCATACTGCCTTGGCCAAGGGCTTTTATATCTTAAAGAACAGATAGTATAGGATAGTTACCTCTCTACCGAGGGTG
Source organism: Tillandsia leiboldiana (assembly GCA_029204045.2). Classification (NCBI taxonomy): domain Eukaryota; kingdom Viridiplantae; phylum Streptophyta; class Magnoliopsida; order Poales; family Bromeliaceae; genus Tillandsia; species Tillandsia leiboldiana. The sequence goes on along the minus strand of CM055064.1, from coordinate 50,594,133 downwards.
ATAGATTCCATCTTGACACACACCTATCTTTATGCATGATCCACTGTAGCCAACATATGTTGACTTTAACTCATGATTAGGGTATAAAGTATTTACACAGTCAAACTACAGTAACCTATACGTAAGATAACTGTGGTGACTCAGGTCAAAGGATCACTCACACCACTACAGTATGGAACAATTTACTGACGAGTGAGTAGACATCCATGTGATTGTTCATAATTGGTCACTCTCAGTGAAAATGTTCTCCAACATTCACCTGTATACTTGCTCTAGTGTCACCACACTAATGACTTAAGACTCATCATCCCATAGGGAAAGCACAGTATACGCTGACCTAACCGGATTTATCATCGCCCTCATGATAATCCTATGATCATGAGCATTTAAAATTAATTACAAAAGAATACATGTCTCAAATTTCTAACATCTTAGAAATATGATTTTTTTACCATTAATTCTAAGGACGATTCATATATATATGTATTTAACAATAATATAAATGAATAAATGCTAATTTATTAATTTAATGAAAGATACAAAGATACAAACCCTATAGTTGTGTCACCGATTGGCTTATAGGGCATATAACTAACAATGCCCGCCTACGCTGATCCCCCGCAGCCCCACGTAGTAGAAGGTCTCCATTTTACCGCCGACGGCGAGTCGCGGTCCACGAGGCAATAGGAGAAGGACTTGGCCGAGATCTGGGAGGGGAACGAGACCGCGCCGCCACCTAAGGCCAGCAGCCCCGCGACGCCGACGAAGAGGCCCTCGTTGTCGTGGTCGCACCCGAAGGCGACGTCGTGCACCGGCTCGGAGCTCCCGAGCGTGAGGAGGAGGAAGGGATAGAGTTTGAAGTATATTTTTGGTATATCACCTAAGAAATTGACGGTTCACTCACAGAAAACGAAGATCTACCTCTCGTGGAACCGATGCCGCATAAATCGGCCAAAAACTCCCTCCTGTCAGCCCAGGAGAGCTCGCGGAAGAAACGTCGACGGAGAAGATCGATCTCGAAGGCACGTCTAAGCTCGCGATGTCGTGAAGAACGCTGATGGAACGACTCCCTAAAATCTCCGGGATCCCAAATATCAAAGAAAACTTGAAGGTGAAGCTCTCTGCCGAAGATGGGCTTAGAAAACCCAGAAGAAGAAGCCCAAAAGAAGCCCAAATGGGCTATTTATAGCCCAACCCAACACAAAAGGGGGATCCGGATGCGGGCGCAAAATTCGGGCGCCTGAATCGGGCCCCGGCCCGTTACTGTGCACGCCTGGATTCACCCGAGCGCGCCATGTGTCCCGCGCCGCGCCCCGCGCACGCGCGTCCGCCAATCACGACGCGCCGTGTGGCGACGCGGTCCACGGCGGGGTGCATGCGCCGCAGTCCGCCCTGGGCCAGCCGGGTCGCTGCGCCCGCCAATGGGCTGGCGACACGTGGCCTGGCGCGGTCCACCGTGCGACGTGCCCGGCGCGAAGCGCACTCTGCCTCACACGCGTTGATCGGCCAATCACCACCCGCCACGTGTCCTCTGCACCCCACTCGCTGGTCCCGGTGCACGCCAAGTGGGCCGTGGACCGACCCACTTCAAGATTCGGCCCTTTAGGCCCATTTGCCCAAAAATAGTCGATTTTCAACATTTTCGCGCGCTGAGTCCGTTTTTGGCATCCGTTTGGCGCACAACGGGCTCGATACACCAATAATAAGTGTTTTCTCACCGCCGACCACCCAGTCAAGTCACACGGGAAAATCGGGACACCACAGCCATTCCCTTGGCTCTTCCCCCCCAAAGATGGGATAGTCCAGTTTCGGGTATGGGATATGGTAGTGCCTGGTTGCTGGCTGAGTAGCAGTGTTGTCAATTCCCATGTGTGGGTTGGGTAGAACTCCTTTTCCTTTCTCTTCTCTGAATGGAACCCTGGTGCTACTACCAGGAAAGTCTGCACCCAAGGTCCTACCTACCCTCCCTGATCTAAAGGGAAGGATTAGTGGCAGTTTTAGGGGCATTGGGCTGTGAACTGAGTAGCTTAATTAGCTGCTCTTGCCTCCTAGCAGCTTCAATTTGTTGTGCTTCATGCCTTTGCTGGTTCCCCAACTGAATTTCATCAAGTTGCTGTACTAAGACATTCAGTTTTTTGTTGTATTCTACTCAAAATTGCTGCATCTTATCTTCTATAGCATTGTTGCACTCAGTGGTTAACATCTGCATCTTATCCTCCATGGTTTTGATGTGCTCATTTAGTTCCTTGAGTCTTGTGCCTTCTGCCATCTCAACAAGGTATGATTCTCTAGTACTATAATTGAATATGTTGTGCTTAGCTTTCCCTATTTTGGAATTGGTGCACAATGATCGTAACCCAGTTATTTCTCACTACTGATGCTATGCTCACTTCTCTTCACCCATATTCACAGCTATGGCAAGGTAATTGCATCCGACATGGGGGTACAAGTAAATGGAGGGATCAGTACCTCAATTGCTTGTTGCCCTCGGTCCCTGGTTGCTTAAGGGTTGATTCCTTGTTGCCTCGTTCGTTCGCCTGCTGGCTTCGGTGGTTGCGCCGATCCTTGGGATCGTGCCGCTCTGATACCACTTTGTAACAAACCTGACGATCCACAACCCTTCGGTGATGACAACGCTCTGAGAAGAGGATGGCGGTGAGGATGATGGTGTCGCAATGAGGGTCAATCGGATCAATTAGATCCAATTCGGGGGAGCGAGGGATCGGAGATTTGAGGGAATAGAGATTGGAGAGGGAAGAGTGGAAGAACAAGAAAAGGTTGGAGAAGAGATTAGAATTTCATTCAAATTTTCATAATGCTCCTTTACAATTCTTCTATTTATATTGCTTCTATTTTGTACTTAGTTGTAATATGCACTATTTATTACCAGTGCTACTTAGTAAAAGATGTAATAGTAGTAGATTGGCCTAATCTAAGCATCTATTCTGGGCCTGGGCTGAGCCGGTTACTCCCTACAGTGTTGCCTCCTCACCCTTGCCAATCGGATTCGCACCCCCTTCAACTAGCTACTCGACCCGCTTGGAATTCTCCAGATCTGGCCTCTGTTCCACCTCCTCAACTACCAATGCAGTTCACTGTTTACTTTACTTTTTCTTCTTCTTTACTCCTCTTCTCTACTCTCTTCATCTCCCCGCTGCTACATATTCACACTTAAGTTACAATTCAAAATCCACTCTATTCAATTTAATCAATTTAAAACTTTAAAATTCTCGGTTTCTATAACCAGCTTATTCTTAAAAAAATAATAATAATAATTGTAGCAATCCGGCCCTCTTTCAAAATTATATTTAGGTATGAATTAAAAAAAGAATAAGAGCTTATTCATGGTTTTATATAGGAACCAAATGGTGTCTTAGGGACAAAGTGGATAAATTTTCAAAAATCAACAAGGATTTGAACCATATAATACTACAACAAAATTGTTTCTCTATTTAAAGTGAGTTTTAATTAGGAGTACGACTATTAAATTTATTCTTTAATTAATTTTACTCGTTAAATTATGTTATTCTATTAATTATTTATTAAATTTTAAAAGTTCACTACTATCCGAATTATCCATTTTTTATTTAAGAACTAAAAATTTGTAAATACCAATAACTTCATATTTTGTTCACGTTGGAGCTCAATTCTTTAATTAGCTGTAAATAAATGTCAACCACCCTTTTAATTAGTCTTGATATAGACGTGCAAAGACCACCACTAATCAACTTGGAATCTTTTTTTATTATTAGCAGATGGAAAAGATCTGTACGAAATTAACTCACACATGCGTATTTGACTAAGTCCATGAATTAACATTGACCAAACCCATAGGTCCAACCCAAGATGGGAACCACACAAAATAATCTTCTTAGTTAAATTAATTTAATATGAGTAAACTTCAGTTTGCTCTTCGATAGTTTAGGCCATTTTTCATATTATCATATTGTGATCTAGAAAAGAAAAAAATATAGATAACTTATATGAATTATAAATTATTTTAAATTTTTAATTATACTGTCCAATCTTTCAATCTGTTTAATTTGAGTCAGTCAACGATATTTTGACTTTAAAATTAGAATTACTTCATGTAATTCTCGCAACTATAACTTCATTAAAATTTATCTGAATTATGGATACTTTTGAATTGGCCACACGATCTTTAAAAATATTAGTTTTACTCTCTAATATTTTAATTTGTTTGATTTGAGACAGTAAACTATATTTTAATTTTAAAATTTGAATTACTTCATACGTTTTTATCTTAAAAAATTTCTATTTTGTTACAACATGATTTTCCTTTGGTATCACTATTATAACTAGTTGTTAAGCCGAATATCAAAATACTATAATTTACAAATTAAAACATAAGATAATAAAATGAAATACTCTATAAATCATAGAATCACAATATGTATTATTTTACTAACTTTTATAATTCATCCTTAGCCATTTTGTGATTCGTAAAATATATTAATTTACTAATTAATTTAATTTATTGAACGACAGCTTCTTACGTAAGTATAAAAATAAAATTATAAATTAACCAAATATTTAATACTACTGATCCAACCAAGTATTGGTAAAATAAAATAAGCTAAACCACATGGAATGATTAAAGTATATCCTCAATTTAATTACTAATTAATGTTTTAGAGTCTGTGTTAGCATGTCTTAATCTCTCACCTAAAACAGTAGTTGTAACAACCATTGAGAATGCTTGGATATATTTTTTACCACGTTTCTTTTAGATTTGTATGAGTTGTTAACCAATAAAATAAGTAGAACTTTTATAAGCATTTACTTTATCTCTATTAATATTATTTTTATAATATTTATTACTTTTATTTCTTTCATCCTTTTTGCTTTGCTTCATTGTACAGTTTTTTTTTTTTTTTCCTTTTCTTTTAAATAGAGACATAATATTTATTACTTTTATTTCTTTCATCCTTTTTGCTTTGTTTCATTGTACAGTTTTTTTTTTTTATATTTTTTCCTTTTCTTTTAAATAGAGACATAGTGCCTTCCATGTAGATACACTAGGTTTACATGTCAAAATAATAATAATAATAATAATATTAATATTAATATTAATATTATTATTATTATTATTATTATTATTATTATTAATTTATTAATTTTTTTAGTATAAAATAATAAAAATAAATAAATATATTTGATAAAAAATTAAAAATAAATAAACTGAATCGAACAATCGAATCATTCCACTCATAATCTACGGTAAGTGATAGGCCCAACTAAAATCGAGTAGCTCAATTGGTTTGTTGTTTCAACCGCTAGTTCAAACGAATCAACACAAGTTTAAAAAAATTTCGATTTTTTATGTCAAATTGAATCGACCTAGGCAAAGGATCACGGTCTCTTAGTTCGACATGATTTTCAAAACATTCGTTATAACAGTAGTATAACTTTTTTTTTTTGAAATTAGAGGAAAACAAAAATTTATAGATTTGATAGCCAACGTATTTAGTAATCGAAATCGGATCGAGTAGCTTATTTTATTAGTCGTTTTACATTATTTTTGTCGTGATGATTCTGAATCTTTTACGTATCTTTCACGTCTTTTGGATCGAATGTGCGGATCAAATAGGATGTGAATAAGGATGCGCGGATCAATTGCGAAGAGGGCTATCCGAGTCTTCTTCTATATTCACACTCCAAAACTCTTGAAAATATAGATTGAAACACAAAAAGAACTTAAAGTGAAAATTGTACAAGAACCCCAACTAACTGTAATTGAAACTAGACATTTCAGTCGCATCAACGTTAGAGAGTAAACTTTTAAATAAAAATTATTTTATATATATATATATATATATATATATATATATATATATATATATATATATATATATATATATATATATATTAGAGTTAATTTTGTCCTTTTTGCATAATAAATTCACTAATTTTGCGATTTTATAAAAATAAATTATTTTTTTGTTTTTGTAGATTCGAATCGAATTTTTTTTAAAACTGACCAAAATATTCCTATTCTCTCTCTCCTTACTCTCTTTCTCTTCTCGCTTCCTCTCACCTCTCCTCCGTTGCCCTAATGTTGCATCGTGCTCCTCCACTATCTTGCCCATGGGCGTGAAGATGATGACAAAACTTGATTTGTTCATGGCTGGTTATGACCGTTTTCGGTATTCTCCGATAAAATCGCAGCGGTTAAAAATCGTGAAGCCATTTGAAGTGTTCTTGGAGATAGAGACGGAATTGGTGGAAGAAGAGGGTGATGATCACTACTCGAGGATGCTTCGGGAGCAGGTTCCAAGTGGGTTCGTGAGCGTGGCCGACGGCGTGAAGGGATGACAATAGTGAGAGAAAAAAATTTAGCAAATAATACGATGTTACACTATTTAAAAACATTTTTATTATTTAAATATATATTGTACTATTTAGTAAAAAAATTATACTATATTATATTTTATTATACATATTAAATAGTATAATTTTTTTATTGAATAATGTAATATATATTTAAATAGTATAATTTTTTTATATATGGCAATATCACACAATCAGCCAAATTTTTTTTTTTTTTAGTGTCATTACTAATTTTTTGTCGTTAGCCACCATGCTTGTGTCTCAAACATGTGCTTCGAAAATATTCTCAACCAATTAATGATCATGGCCCTCATACTCTGCCACCTACGTCTTCACCCCCTGCGAAGCTCCAAGCGGCCGTAGCAACGAATGGGTCAATCTCGTCGTGTTCCTCTCACTCACGAGGAACACCGCGATCTGAGAAAAAATAAATAGATTATTTAAAGTAGTATAGAAGTATTTTAATTTAATTTTAAAAATATGAGCTCAAATCTGCAAAGGTAGAAAAAAAAAAAAAAAAATTACCCACTTTTACAAAAACATAAAATTAGTAATTTTTTTTTTTTATAAAAATTATCTTAACACTATAATAAAATTATGCTATAGCGATATTTTTAAGTATTTTTAAAATTTAAAAAAGATGTCGCTAGTAAAAATACCGACATTTATTATTAGTATTGTTATATATGCCGTCGTTAGGATGTATAGCGACAAATTTTTATGTACCCTAAAAATATGTTCCTATAACTTAATTTTGAATATAGATGGAATATATATATAACACTTATACAAAAATATTACAAACATGTATCTCTATAACCTAATTTTATTATAGTATAATATTATCATTTCATATATAAAGTTAAAAAAAATTATAAATACTTATCTAAATAACTTATTATAAATATGTTCCTATAACTTAAAAATATATTTTTATAACTTAATTTTGAATATAGATGGAATATATATAGAACACTAATACAAAAATATCACAAACATGTATTTCTATAATCTAATTTTATTATAGTGTAATATTATCATTTCATATATAAAGTTAAAAAAATTATAAATACTTATCTAAATAACTTATTATAAATACTTATCTAAATAACTTATCTATATCTATAGCACCAAAGAGAGCGAACATGACCAAAACTAAAAAGAAAAACATGGTAAGTGAAATGTCAATTTCCAAAAAGCAAAATAGTGCAAAGTAGCTTTTCCCAAGGGCAAAACCATAAAGAGGAACAAATAATTTGCACCTTACAATATGTTCCTATAATTGTACCATATTCCTAGCATCCCCACTTTACCTTTTCCACTACTTTGTAACTTACCAAATAAATTTATAAATCTTTTCCAACAATAAACACCACACCACACCAATCTCACAACTCAACCCACTAATAATATATGAGCAATGCTACATGTACACCCCGAAGGGGTGTACATCATACACCTCCACCATTTTAATGGTGACGATATCTTTTACGGGTCACATCGATTGACCCATCATCACACCTCACCCATTGGATGGGTGGGGTGTGTGATATACACCCCGTTTTGGGTGTACAAGTATCATTTCCCATAATATGTAGGATGTTTGGCTTTTCAAAAAAACATAAAAAATTATTTTTTAGATACAATTTGTTTTTTTTTACAATTTTTGCTTTCTGAATAAAAATTTGAAAAAAAAAAAATACTACTTCTTCATTAAATATAAAAAAAAAGGCAAAAAAATAGAAAATTATTTTTTAAGATATTTTTAAAAATTAAACATTCCTAAAGTGGTAATAAAATGGAATGTTTAATTACTCCCTACTATATTATACTTTATACAATTTTTTTTAAAAAAAATATTATTATATTTTTATTATTCTACTTAGTATTTTATTTTATTTTTCTCTTTTATTTTTTTTTATAATTATTACTAAATATTTTTCTCGTACTATTAACAAATCTATCATTTGATATATAATCTAACAATTTTATTAAATGTCACTAATAAAATAGAAGGCAAAATATAAAATAAATTTTTGTGACTGACTCATTAAAATTATAATCAAATATCTTTAACTATTTTTTATTATTTTTTTATATTTTATTATTTTTTATTTCAAGATCGGAGATGAATACAATAAAATAAACCCAAAATATAATTAATATAATTTTTTTTGAGTGGTGACTTTATAAAAAAAACAAAATATAATTAAGCCAAAATGAAGTACAAACAACACCAATTTTATACCTTTTATTTATGAATGGATGCATATAATTTTAAGTTTCAAATTATAATTTTCAAAATAAAATAAATTATATTACTAGCTAAATATTCTAAAATCAAACTACAACTACAATCACAAAAGAAAATAAAAATATATTTTCCTATAAGTCACAAATTATTACTAAACAAATCATCTCAAATATATATATATATATATATATATATATATATATATATATATATATATATATATATATATATATATATATATCTTTTATAACACATGAATTATTACTAAACAAATCATTCAATCAAATACATCTCTTACTATATATCAATTAATATGCATAAAAAAAAATAAAATAAAAATAAAAAGAGGAGCTACAAATTGTGTAACTTGATTTAGAAGTTGCAAATATTTCATTATAAATAAAGAACATATACACATGCCCTGACTCAAAACTGACCCACTTGCTTACATTCTTTTATACAAATTCGAGGCCAAATTTTGGACACAATAAAAAAAAAAAAAGAAAAATAAAAACACCTCAAATACCACAAAAACCAAAAACAAAACCTTAGAAGAAAAAAAAAAAAAAACCTCATGTATTGAGCCCCCTCTCCTCTCTCTCTGTCTCTCTCTCTCCCTCCTCTTATTCCAAATTTTTTTACAAGAAAAAACTTTTTACATAAAATTAAAAATAAGACGAAGAAATTAAAAGAAAAAAGAAAACCCTACTACAACAAAAGAGATCTCTCTCTCTCTCTTCTTAAATTTCCCCTCAATTTCTAAAATCCAAATTTGGTGTCAAAACTCCTCTTCGATTCCCTTGCCCAAGTGATCTTAAACCAAATTAAGTTGTTAACTTGGGTTGGTTTTTTTCTCTTTATGTTTAACGTGGGTTAATTATTGTTGGTTTACATATTCATATGTGCATATTAATTAATAATAATAATAACAATATTATTATTATTATTATTATTATTATAACCTCTGCGTTTCTACTTGTTGTACTTCTTCTGTTTTCCAAATAAATAATATTTATTATAATTCACGCGACCGCCGTGATTCCGCGGGAGCGGCGGGCCCCGCAGTCGAAGCCCTCGACGCGGACGGCTGCCGGGGCGAGGCCGAATTTGGCGCGGACGCAGCCCTTCCGCGGAGACGGCGGCGCGGGGGAATGGACCGGCAGCTGAACCGGGTTCGGCACCGGCCCGACCGGCCCGGCCTCGCCGAACCGGGCGTCGCGGACTAGCGGGTTAGTGGACCGGGTCGGGGGCGACCCGCAGAAGAACGGCGGAGATGATGCCACGTTGCTCTGATCACCTCCTCCCTACATCAAATCAAACGGATCAGATAAATATAATTTTTTTTTTTTTGTAGTATGAGAAAGAATAATTATATTCACTTAGTAAATTCTCACCTTTGTTAGAAATAAGTCAAATATCTCAGAACCTGCTTTGGATTCGCTCAGATCCGTATGATGACTAAAAAAATAAAAAAAATAAAAATTAATTAGAGAGAAAAAACTTACAGAAAAAAAAAAAAAAAAAAAAAAAACTAAACTTCTGATTTGGAAGTGAAAAAAAAAAAAAAAGAAGGAAAAAGGTAGGGGTTGGGGCGAATATTTACCTAACGTAGCGGCGGAGGGGTCGGACCGGGTCGAGCGGGGAGAGCGGTCCGAGCCGGCGCGGTTTGGGGCAAAAAACCGGGCTCCGCCGGTCCGGTCCGGCCGGTGGGGCCCGCACCTCCTCGCACGTAGCGAACGCGCTCTGCTGCATCGCGTAGTAGTGACTCATCTTCTTATCAACACCTACTCAAAAATAAATAAGTAAATAAATTAATTAATTAGTAAAATTAAGTAATATTATTATTTAATATTTCAATTTATTTTAAGATAAAGCAAATATATATATATATATATATATATATATATATATATATATATATATATATATATATATATATATATATATATATATATATACGTTGGATGGGGGAGAATAATAACATAGATCTGAGAGATTTTTGAGTTAATTTGTGGGGGAAATAAAAATAAATTTGAGGCTATTTAATTAGAAAAACAAACTGGGCGAAAGACGAATCAAAAAAAAAAAAAAAAAAAAAAATCAGATTTTTAGTTGATTTTTTCCTACCCAAATATTAAGTTTGTTTTTAAAAATGATTGATAAAAAAAAAAAAAAAAAAAAAAAACAAAAACAAAACCAAAAAAGAAACACTTTTAAGTTAAAGATGTATCAAACCAAAGCACAAGAAAATAATAATAATAATAATAATAATAATAATAATTCAAAAGGAAAAATAAAGCTCTCACCTTTAGCTCTCTCTCTCTCTCTCTCTCTCTCTCTCTCTAAAATAATTAGTTAACAAAAGGAAAAGCTTTTGAGGAGCAAATTTTAGAGAGAGAGAGAGAGAGAGGAAAGGAAGGAGATGAGAGGATGGGTTGAGGAGGAATTTATAGAGCAGTGGTGTGTGGTGAGTATATTGTCCATATGGAGTATAAACACCCTGTAATTATTTTATTTATTATTTCACTTAAATTATTATTAAAATAAATATTTAAAAAAAAAAAAAATAAGTAGTTGGAATTGTTTATTCCTTCACGTTTGTAGCACCCACCACCAAGAGAGAAAGAGAAAGAGAAATTTGGAGACATTTTAGTGGTCACCATCAAATTAATTTGGTCAATTTTGAAATTTAAATTTTCTATGTTTAAATTAAACTCCGCAGATAAAGAGTGTTTCATTTAATATATTTTTTATATTAAAATGATCTCATCATAAAAAATTATTTTGAGGGTTTAAATCTATAAAATTTAAAAAAAGTATTTAAATTTGAAGGGGGATAAATATATCCAACGCAAAGAGCGGCGGAGAAAGAGAAGCGTGTTTGACGAGTCCACTTTATTTTTATTTTTTTTAATTTTTAATTTATTTTTTTTTTTTTTGTGGTGCTTCATTTTTTTAGATTTATCTTTTCTTAAAAAAAAAATTATTTATTTATTTCATGTTCCTCCGATGCACGACCTACTCAAATGCCGTGAAATACGGACGCATGCTATTGGTGTGGTTGTCGATGCATGAAGAGATTTTTTTTTGCTTATTAGTCCTTGCAATTTTTGTATATTCTGCATTATATTTTTTATATTTGTTTTCTACTTAAACTAATATATTTATTGCAGATATGCAGTTTAAAAAATATTTTATTTAAAATTAATTTCGTACGGGTTTTTATTATGAGCAATGCTACATGTACACCCCGAAGGGGTGTACATCATACACCTCCACCATTTTAATGGTGCCGATATTTTTTACGGGTCACATCGAGTGACCCATCATCACACCCCCACCCTTAGATGGATGGGGTGTATGATGTACACCCTGAAAGGGGTGTACACATAGCATTTTTCTTTTATTATAGAATAACAAATATATTTTTATAAAATTTAATTTTTTATATTTATTTTAAAAAAAAATCTAAATTATTTATATATTTTTTTCAAATTTATTATTATTAATTAGTTATTTATTTATTTTTTAACATAATATAGTTAAAATATTAATTTTACTCTTATAAATACTTTGTTCTAAAATTTTTTTTAGTATAATATTTGTAAAGATAATAAAATAAATTTATCTAACTAAATGTGATTACTATATTTTTCTATCACATTTAACGATAGAGACATATATATATAAATAATTTAAAATTTTTAAATAAATAAATATAAAATATTAAATTTTATAAAAATATAATTAATTATTATTTAATATGTTTACCTATAAAAAATTAAATTTTTTATTTAATATTATTGATTTATTAACGGTAATTTTTATAATCTCACTGATTAATAATAAAATATCTCGTCATATATATATATATATATATATATATATATATATATATATATATATATATATATATATATATATATATATATATATATATATATAAAAAGAGAGAGAGAGAGAAAAGATAATTATTAACTCGCTAGGTGTGTATATGTATATAGGAAAATGCTACCCGTACACCCCATTCGGGGTGTATATCACACACCCCACCCATCCAATGGGTGGGGTGTGATGATGGGTCAATCGATGTGACCCTGATTGTGTGCGCGCATGTCAATTCGAGCCTAAAAATAAATTTATTAGTCCTCAAAATAATTTTGACTTGTACTCTAGTACTTTTATTCGCTGTACTAACTCCTTATTATATTATACAATTTATTCCTATTGCTATAATTTGTAGATGATATATATATATATATATATATATATATATATATATATATATATATATATATATATATATATATATATATATATATATATATATAGAGCAATGCTATATGTACACCCCGAAGGGGTGTACATCATATATCTCCACCATTTTAATGGTGGCGATATTTTTTACGGGTCACATCAAGTGACCCATCATCACACCCCCATCCTTAGATGGGTGGGAGTGTGAGATGTACACCCCTTACGGGTGTACACATAGCATTTTTCATATATATATATATATATATATATTTATATTTCGGTTGGAATATTTTTAATTTTTAATCATTGAATAAAAAGATATGTAGTTAGAATTATAATGGTTCTATTTTTAATTTTTAGTCGTTGGATAAAAAAAATATACAGTTAGAATTATAGTGGTTCCCTGAAATTTTTACTATTCAACGAATTATCCACTAAATTTAAGTCACCACTATCAACTTAATATATATATATATATATATATATATATATATATATATATATATATATATATATATATATATATATATATATATATATATATATAGCAGAGTTTATATATTTTTAAAAATACATATTTTATTATATTTGTAAATTTTTTATCATTAAATTTGTATTGAAATTTGTGTTATTATACTTTTTCTTTCTCTCTTTTTAGTTGACTTTACAATTACACAAATCTCAATATAAATCAAATAATAAAAAATTACACATATAATTAGGCTTGTGTTTTTTAAAAAATATAAGTTCTACTCTATAAAATTTAATTTCTAAATAGTCGATTGTCGATTTCGAAGCTCCACCATTAAAAATAAATGGGTGGCAAACGAGCCAGATTACTATTAATAGCATTCCAATCTAGCTATATATATATATATATATATATATATATATATATATATATATATATATATATATATATATATATATATATATATATATAAAGAGACTGGAATACTATTGGTAGCAAACGGATTACGTTGCTTTCGATTTGTTTCGATGAATCTTTTGAATCGATGATCGATACCGCTGAATATAATATAGGCCATTAGAACGATCTAAAAATTAAATTTCAAATCTTTTCGACATCATTGTCCTATTGATTAAAAGGTTGTAAAATTTATAATTTTAATATTAAATATGAGACATTTGCTTTTTGTATACCTTGTACATACAAAATTGGATGTATAGTTTATACTTCATTTATTTTGAGATAGGGTAAATTTTATTGTTCACTTCGAAGTACCCAATGAATAAATTGACATTCCTGAATGGGTGGAGAGTATATCATACACTCAAAATTGGATATACGGATAACATTGCTAAAGAAAAAAAAAAAATTTATACATCCGAAATCGTGTGTACATCTTACACCTCAACGATTTTGAAATAGGATAAATTTTACTGATCATTTTTAAGTGATCAGTAAAAAAATTTTTTACTCCTAGATGAATGAAATATATATAGTATACTCGAAATCAAGCGTACGGATAGTATTGCTCGAAGTAAAAAAAGTGAATCTCAACTTATGATAATATTTTGTTTTAGTTCCTTAATTTTAAAATTATTTTATTTTAAGTTTTACAATAAAATTATTATTTGTATCTAAATTGTTTTGTATTGTGCATACAACAAACTATTATTATGTGGTAGGACAAAAAGAATCAATAAACGAATAGTACATAAATTAATGGGTGCACTAATCATAGGATGGCGCGTGCTCGCTAAAAATGAGTTCTAGATCGAACTATTCATTTAGTAAACGAAACAAATCAAATATAAACTGAATTTTTTTTGTCCGTTGAATAATTAAACGACTTAAACATGAGCTGAGATCAGTTAGTTCATGTTCGACTTGATAACAACTTGAATATATATATTCTATATTTAGATATATAATATAGATTTGATTAACGATCCGACCCACTAGTAATAATAATTCGTTGGGTCTAAACTACAATTCAAAATATTTAAGCTCAATTATTATTATTAATGTCCATGTCTCTTATATACCCAATCACAACTCCATTCTCATCCGATATGGGACTATTGGGGTGTCAGTATAGCTATTATGCTATCGATAACATCAAGCATTTGGTGTTATTAAGTTTTTCGCCTTTAGATCTATCAATTTAATTATTTCCACCTCTTATATCATGCTATTTTTTTAACCACCTACTAAAATTCTAGAGGTCCACTATCAGTCTAATTGCATATCTCTTCATTCAAAAATAAAAAATCTAATAAAAAAATTCATTTATTTACACTAAGCTGAAAATATTTTTAAAAGCACCAAAAAAAATTTAACTTTGGGAACTAATTTTTTAGTCATTGAATCAAAAGTCAACAATAATAATTACTTGTGAGACTCACTATTATGTATGATCAAAAAACTACTTAAATTGATTTATGACAAAAAATATTATTACACTAATATTTTTGTGCTTTTAAAAAATATTTCGATCGGACTATATATATATATTATAAAATTTAAACTTATAAAAATTAAATTTTTATAAATTTTAATTATTATATTAAAATTTTATTTTTTTGATTTTCTTTCAATCTTTTCGTAGTAATAGGCTCACTCCAGCCTACTACTAACTTGTTGCAAGTGAGCACGACTTGTTAATAAACGAACTAAATATAAGCTGAATTTTTTAGCTTGATATTTTAGCGATTCAGTTCGTTCGTGCTTAGCTCGTTGACATTCCTAACTAGTAGGGATCAAAAAGAAATTTTTTAAAAATTTAGGACGTTCAACATGAAAATTAAAAGTTGGAGGAGGGTGACAATCCAGCTCGCTGTTCGCGAGCCAGTTTGTGTTCGGCTCGAAATGAGCTCGAGATCGAATCGCTCGTTTAGTAAACGAGCCGAACACGAGCCGAATTTTTCAGCTCGTTTAATAAACGAGCCGAACACGAGCTAGGATCAGCTCGTCCGTGTTCGGCTCGAATATATATATATATATATATATATATATATATATATATATATATATATATATATATATATATATATATATATATATATAGAGCAATGCTACATATACACTCCGAAGGGGTGTATATCATACATCTCCACCATTTTAATGGTGGCGATATTTTTTACGGGTCACATCAAGTGACCCATCATCACACCCCCACCCTTAGATGGGTGGGGGTGTGAGATGTACACCCCTTACGGGTGTACACATAGCATTTTCCATATATATATATATATATATATATATATATATTACTATTTAGATTTTAAACTATTAATTTTTTATAAATTTTATTTTTTTAATTTTTTTTTTTAGTTTTAAATCTAATAATAGAAATGAAAATCAAACTTGTTGTTCGCGAGCCAACTCGTGTTCGGCTCGTTAATAAACAAGCCAAACACGAGCCGAATTTTTTAGCTCGATATTTAAACGAGCTCGCTCGTGTTCGGCTCGTTTATTAAATAAGCCGAACACGAGCCGATCCTAGCTCGCTCGTGTTCGGCTCGTTGAGACCCCTAGACTGAAACTTAGGTGTAACATTATAAAATATACAAAAAAAAAAAAAAAAAAATGTAGCAGGGCTAATTTATTGCACATGTGTGGCCAGCTACGCTACTCGATGCGCCCAAACCATGCATTTAAAGCAACATAAATAAATGGAAAGAATAGATATATATATATATATATATATATATATATATATATATATATATATATATATATATATATATATATATATATATATATATATATATATCATACACCTCCATCATTTTAATGATGACGATACTTTTTACGGGTCACATCAAGTGACCCATCATCACATCCCCACCCTTAGATGGGTGGGGTGTATGATGTACACCCCGAAAGGGGTGTACACATAGCATTTTCCTATATATATATATATATATATATATATATATATATATATATATATATATATATATATATATATATATATATATATATATAATTTGAAAAAAATTTAATTAATTATACTTTTTGATATGCTAATTAAAGGCTTAATTATTTGTAATTAGCAATCCAAGTACCTGGTCAGTATATGAATCTTGTGATTCGGATTAGATCCAAATTTTTCTGGATTTGGGTAAGAAATTAAATCCAACTTTGTTTTACATTTTAGATCGAATTTTATTATTCGATTTATTCAGATTATATAATTAAGCCGCTCTTAATTTTTCTCTCATTCTGTCTGTTTGATTAAAAAAAAAAAAATTGATTCTTTGAAAATATTTCTTTTCATATTTAATACAAAACTAGTGTTTTTAATTTTAAAATTTTTTTTAGGAAAACAAAATTGTTAGTTGTTTATAAAATTTGAAAAGAAAAAAAAAATAAAAAATATTATTTTTTTAGAGTTAATTTCATTCAGCTCCCTTTAAATATATCGAATAGTAAATATATTTCTACAAAGTTCAACTTTTATATTTATTTTTTTAAAAATCTTAAATTGTTCATATATGTTGCTGCTATCATAATTAATCATAAGAAAAATATAGTTAATCTTGGTTAGTTAGTGAGCTATAAATTTATTTTTTTATATTTTTAGATATTTTTACAGATATATTTAAAAGGATAAAACTAATATTTCATATATATATTTTATTAAAAAATAAATAGTAAATTAATAGTAATAAATCATAGAGATATATATAAATAATTTATAATTTTTGAAAAAATTAAATATTCAAAGTAAAACTTTATAGAAATATATATGCTATTAGGTATAGTAAAACTAACATATTTAAAAGGGTAAAATTGATATTTCACATATATTTTATTAAAAAATAAACAATAAACTAATAGTAATAAATAAGAGAGATATATGTAAATAATTTAGAACTTTTAAAAAATTAAATATGAAAAACTGAACTTTAAAAAACTATATCTGCTATTCGATATATTTACAGAGAGCTGCGGAGCTGCTTCTTTTAAAGTCAAATGAATGAGAAAATGAACAAAAAAAAAAAATTCATACTTTTCTGGAAAACCAAACGGTCTCTAAATTAGTAGATAATTAGATGTTCTTGCAAGCGGACTAACGGTCAACTTGAGCGCAGTTTTTTTTTTTTTTTTTTTTTTTTGAGAAAAATATAGTATTATTTATTTTGAAATAAATTTAGTTAAAAATATAAAATAATTAGGTTTCAAATTCAAAATCTCAAATATCAACCATCAAATTTTTTATCACTTGCGCTATGAACGATTGATTAATTTTATCCGTTAGAGTTGAGCTTCTTTTTTACGGTTCTATTTGTTGTAATTGAATACCAATACAACAATTCAAATAATGAAATTAGCTTTATTTTACAATTAAATCTTCAATATAATAATAGCAACTCTATGCTAATAAGAAGGTCACTAAACTTAAATAAGAAAAAATAATTTTTTTTTCTAACTTTTTTATTTTTTTTGTCTCTCTCTAAAGAGAGTGTGAGACATTAAATTTGCTTTTTAAGGTTACTTAAATTGATTTCCAAGTACATATATAATTTGCAAGTCTAGCTCGCGGTTTAGGAGTCAACTTGTATTTGACTGAAAAAAAGGCTCAATCGAAATTTGTTTCGAATATAAAATGAGTTAAATTTTTTCGCTCATAAATAATTCCAATTCCAGCATGAGCAAAACTCCGAAATAGTTCGAATATACATGTATAATCTTCTTGGCTTTCGAATGTACGAAGATTTTCGTATTTGTAATTTATTTTCGTTCGGTTTGATTATCGATTTTATTAGATATGATGCACATTATTAGAACTATTTAGAAGTTAAATTACATAATATTTTAACATTATTTACTAAGTGATCAAATAGTCTAAAAAATAACTATTTGAACAGTGGATATGACTCGTTTGTAAGTTTAATGGTATAAAACAATTCAAATTATGTGAAACTTTAATAGAAAATTCTACTTAATATCAAAAGTAAGACCAATACTTCTGATTTGAAATTTGAATGGTTTATTATTATTTTTTATAAGATTTTAATTTTAACTGTTCATTTTGAGACTACTCGTTCACTAGTCAAATAAAATTATAAAATTATAAAATTTAGTTTTTAAATAGCTCCAACACTGTAAATCATATCTAACGGAACCGACCGCCGAATCGAATGTCCAATCATCGAGAACAACTTACATGCATGAAAACCTCTATACTTTCGAAAGCACAAAGTCATTAGTGCTTGTGAGTTTTTAGCCCTTGGAAGTAGGAATGTGCAGTTAGCAGGATAGTGGGCCCCTTAGGTTTAGTGGACGATTGGTAGAATATAATGATCAAAATGGTGGAATTAGTTAAAGGATTAGATCTATCGGTGAAAAACTTGCAAGCACCAAGTGTTTGGTGCTTTTACAATCACCGTAGCCGGACTCTGTCACGCCCCGGGTGTAAACCAGAACCTGGGCCCGTCTACAGATTCGTCGTGCACACAGAATTTTCCGCGTACGCGAAGCGTCGGTAACCTGCTCAGATAAAAGATATACAATAAAAGAGCACAAAGTACAGAGCTGAACTAAAACTACAACATCTCAGACTGAAACTGAAAATAAATACAACTATAATAAGTACAATAAACTCCCAGCTCACCAAAATAACAACCAGCTGGCTAAAGCCAGACCCAAAATAAAAGAAAAAATACAACAGTCTGAGTGGAGGGTACATCAACTCTCTAACAGCAACTCTCAGCCTCACAGGAGATCTATCTACTCAGCGATCCCCTTACCTCGATCAGCCGCCGATGGCCGAGCAGCTCCCGCAGAAGACTCTGCAAAACAAAGGGAAGAAAAAGGGGAAAACAATAATGGGGGCCGGTGAGAACCACGAGTAAACCAGTAGCCTCCCCCTATGGGTAAAGCCTCAAACTCCGACGTACTACTAAGTCTACCAGAGACAAGGAAAAGGTAGAATGATAAGCTAAAATAGACTGCTGATAAGAGAAACTACCACTACTATGCCTCTAATGCAATGCCGAAAAGGATGACTGTATGTATGCATCAGTAACCGTATCTGTCCAAATAAACCCAATCTAACGACCAGTAAAAACAGGTACTGCCTGCTGCCGCCATCATCATCGGACAAGCCAATCCGCGCCGAAGTGATAGCAAGAACTCAATAACTGTCCGGCACCTATCTGGTACCCCGCACACTCCGGAGTGGCACTGGAGGGGAGTTACCCACACGAGTAAAGTAACCATGTCACAAGTAGCATAATATAGCAGGACTGGATCACGACTATGATCAAAGTGGTAAAACCCATCCACTAATGAAACCCCGATCCCCAATCTGATGCAAAGATAAACATCCGGTCAACCGCCCAACGTCCGCGGTCGCCGCAACACCCCACATGTCCACAATCTGATAAAAAAATCAATATCCGGTCAACCGCCTACTATCCGCGGTTGCCGCAATCCCCCACAAATCCATAATCAAGTACCACCTGTCCCAGACTCCAAAGTCCCGACTACACTATCCCAAATCCCTGCTCGAACCCGAGCAACATGAATCAAAAGTCTAAGTGAAAAGGAGAAAATATACAATCATGGTTTCTCCTAAGTCAAGTCCCAATATTGTAGAGTACCGGAGTTTCGGGCAGTGCGCCGACGCCACGGGGCAGTCTGGTATTGTGGAAATACCTTCAGCAGATTCTATTTGCAATTACAGAGAGGTTCGGGTGGTCCCGGAGCGACGCGGATGTGATCTTGTAGAAAAGTGAGTTGGCGTTGGCTTGAGAGCTTGCGGGTCGAGCATCGGCTTCATGGTTGGATTTGTTGAGAGTTGATCACTTGGGACATGTGTAATATGTTTTTACAGAGGTGTTCGGTTGGTTTCGGGGCGATGCGGAGGTCCCGAGGCGAGAAAGTGAGTTGACGGGGCGATTTCGGCGATTTTCAGGCTGTTTCTGGAGGTTCTGGGAGGCTGGTTCCGGAACCAGGTGCTTGGTTCCGGAACCAGGGCCTGTGTACCGGTACCAGGTAGGTGGTACCGGTACGCAAGCACTCGGAATGCCCATTTTTGCCCCGGACTTGCACAGTGTTTGGAGGTATGGGCTTCTTCTGTTCCAACCACTCCCGCGTTGATTTTTATACCCCTCAACACAGCTCCCTCACCCTTATCTCATCCCTTATCCATCCTCCTCCTTTTCTTGCTGCCTGAGAAGAAGGAGAGGAAGTAGAGGAGAAGCTGCAAGGAGTCCTGGTTTGTGCTGCTTGTGAGAGTTGACCGGGTCAACGTGCGCGCGCGAGATCAAATTGAGGTAAATTATTTGTTGGAGATTTTAGATTTGGACTTGTTGGGTTTCCTTGTGGATTTTGGGATGGAATTGATTGGATATTTTGAGCTAATTTCCATTCTTGCTTCCTTGGTGCTCTCGGATTGCATGCATGCAGTGAGGATTACTGTGCAAATCCGCAACACTACGCATGCTTGATTCGTGGATTGGAGTGATCGGGTTGAGCTGAGTTTTTTTGTGGTGACCTAGCTGGGTGCTGTGGAGGTGGTTTGGAGCTCCGAGGATTTTTCCGAGACGCGCGACGGTGCGCGCGCGCGCGAGAGGCGCAGTTCAGTTTTTCGTCAGATTTCGCCCGTTTCTTTGCCGATTTCGGCGCGGCCTTCGGAAAGCATTTGAGGTGGGTTGGATTTTCTTCTAAAAATCGTGGAATGCCCTCTAATGCTTCAGAACGCACTTTGATCATGTCAAACTGTGTATTTTAGCTGTAAAATGATCTGATAGTTGCCTAGAAAATTACAGAAATATTATCTGAACCCCATAGTATTTTTAGTGGACTCGTGACATTGTATGACACTAGACTGTATGCTTGGTTGGCCTCATTTAAGCTCCCGAACCGTTTTAAAAATCCGAATGCTCGTTTTATTGAAAAACCGACTTTTAAAAATGGTTTTAAAATGTCTGAGGGTTCTAGTGATGCTGCATGGGTTCGGGTGCTTGTTCTCTCGTGCCGGGGGGCCGAGGAGATATTTGTTGATTATTAGAGCCTTTCTGTGGCTTTTTGAGTTTTACTAGTGTCATTGGGGGTTCTATTTGAGCACTTCAGATTCAGTCGTGGAGTTTACTCCGACCTTGACATGAGTGTGTGTCGTGTATCCACTGTGTTTCCGATCTATTTGATCGTGGATTATAGCCTGCTGAGCCTGGCATGTTTGCCAGTTATGAGATACTTGAGATACTTGAGTTCGGTGGGGTCGCTCCCCTCGAGCTACGCCCCGGGTGCGATGATGATACCGAGCCTGACGAGGCTGCGATGAGTTACTGAGAGTCCTTGAGGGACACCCTACGTAAGTCCGTTCCTCCGGGATGTGCGGCAGTAGATGAGCGCAGGCTTGACTTTGACCTGACTGGTCCCAAGAGGACAGTCATTGAGATTTGGGTGAGATGTGTGAGTGAGTTACATTGCATGTTCATAGATGAGTACTTTTCCTTTGAGCATATGTAGAGGCATATAGGGGTAGATTTCCAGCTTTCATATTTATCTATCTATCTATCTATTTGTTTACCTTTTGTGCCTCCGGTGGTCTTAGTGGGCATACCGTGTGCTTTGAGGACGGTACCCACTGGGAACTACCTTTGTAGTAGTTCTCACACCCGCTGCGGTGCAGGTTTTCCTGAGGCAGCTGCTCCGACTCCTTCCCGTGCGGAGTCTTCAGATCGAGGTAAGGGCGTGGCCGACTAGTCGCTTACCCGAGTCAGTTTAGTGGAGAGGTAGCAGTACCCTTTTGAGTTTCCACTTTTGTAGAGTGAGATTTTGAGAGATGTTATTTTTGTATCTTGAGGACAGCTTGTATCTTGGATTTTATTTACTCTAGTACAGTTGTTCTGTTTCCTTTCTATAGCATGTACTTACTTTTGCTCTGATATCTGTTAGCTATAGATTTATTTGCAGGGTAGACGCTTCGTCTGTACGGCAGTTTCCGTACAGATGGCGGATCTGTTAGCGAGCCCGGGTCGCAGTTTCGACCCCGGGGCGTGACAGATTAGAGTGGTATAAGAGCCTAGGTTTATAGGTCATTGAGGACTTAGAGACCCTAGGCTTTTTGGCTGGACAGTAGGTTGATTTCGAGAGAGACGTGATTCCTACGAGAGTCATGATTGAGTTATAACTCCCCCAGGGGTTTGGGGTGAGTAATTTTGCATGCTTATTCTCTAAAGGGGACCTGTCGGCTGCAGACGGCATTACACTTTAGAATGGGTAGCATGTATAGACTCTCGTTTGATTGGGTTGAGCGATTCTCGGTCCTGATGTTCGGTTTTGATTTCAGGATTTGCGATGCCTCCGAGACGTCGAGCTACGACGAGGGCTCACCCAGCCGCAGACGAGGAGCCTGAGCGGCAGGAGGCTCCACCGGTTGATCAGGGAGAGGTTCAGGCGTTGCAACGCCAAGATGAGGCGTCCAAACGCCAGGAGGAGACAGCCAGGCGCCAGGAGGAGACAGTTAGGCGCCAGGAGGAGGCAGCCAAGGGCCAGCAAGAGAATGTGGAACGGTTGGTGAGGTTACTCGAGCAGAGGGCACCTCCAGCGACGCCCCCAGTAGCTACCTCGGCGACCTCGTCACAGATTGCTCCTTTGACGGAGGCAGAGCAGAGAGAGCTCACGGATCGACTGTCATATATTAGCCAGTTCCATCCCCCGCGGTTCTCTGGTCTGAGCTCGGAGCCGTGGGAGGTCGAGAACTGGATTGCAGCTATGGAAAAATTATTCGAGAATCTTTTCATCAAGGAGGAGCATCAAGTGCACCTGGGAACTCACTTTTTGGAGAAAGACGCCGAGACTTGGTGGCGTCGGGTTCGCCCTGTTGGACCGCCGGGCGTACAGTTGCTGACTTGGCACGAGTTTCGAGCTTTACTGCGCGGGGCTTACTTCCCCGACAGTGCAAAGCAGAAACTCGAAGGAGATCTTCGACGGCTACAGCAGGGTAGCCGACCCCTACAGGAGTATATACGAGAGTTTCAGCGCTTACTGAACAGTGTTCCATACGTCGCCCCAGATGAGCCGCAGAGGGTTGATCTATTTGAGAGAGGATTGCACCAGGATATCTACCATCACGTCCACTCCCATCGGTCACCTACCTTGGACGCAGCTATTGAGCGAGCTCGATGGGTCTCCCGAGGGACCGTTATTATGACAGAGAGGGGCGAGGCGCCAGGGACCAGCTCCGGGGAGAAGCGCCCAACACCTCAGGATTTTGGGCAGTCAAGCAGACCGAGGCCCCCGAGACCACCGCAGCCACAGTTTCAGCCTCGAGGCCGCGGGTCACAGAGGAGGCAGAGGCCAGGGGGTCATCGGCCGCCTAGACAGCAGCAGCAGCAGCAGCAGCAGAGGCGTTCAGATCAGTGTGTGATTTGCGGCGGGCCTCACGCACCTCAGCAGTGCGAGCAGCGACAGGGCAGATGCTATCGATGTGGACAGCCGGGACATATAGCTTGGACTTGCCCGAGGGCAGGGTCATCAGCACCGTCGACTGCATCGACTTCTCCCTTGCCCCTACAGGCAGTGGGAGCTTCACCGAGCTTCACCCGGGGGGATCGTGCCACCTCCTCACGACAGTCTGAGAGACGACCTCCAGCGAGCGGGCGAGTGTACGCCGCTCAGGTCGAGGATTCCACAGCAGCGGATCAGGTAGTAGCAGGTATTATTCTTATCTCCTCTACCCGTGCTCGAGCGCTTTTTGATACTGGAGCATCACATTCTTTTATCAGTAGTACATTTGCATCTTCGCATGGGTTTGAGATTGGGCCATTGACTCATGCATTAGAGGTCCAGATTCCGGGTTGTGTATTGCATGTAGATGAGTGCTGTTGGTCCTGCCCAGTGCAGTTAGGACCGTGGATTTTACCCATTGACCTGTTAGTCTTGCGCCGACTTCAGGATTTTGATGTGGTTTTGGGTATGGATTGGTTATCCCGGTTCTATGCTACTATTGATTGTAGATTGAGGACTGTGACCCTTCGGGAGCCGGGTCAGGAGGAGTATGTGTATAGGGGATGTCAGAGTGCATTGTTTGCAGTGACAGTGTCTTCCGCCAGAGCCCGACAGATGTTGAGTAGAGGCTGTGTCGCTTTTCTTGCGACTGTTGTAGAGGCGCCTACGGCGATGCCCGGACTCGAAGACATCCCTGTTGTCTGCGAGTACCCGGATGTTTTTCCCTCGGAGTTATCATCTATGCCGCCGGATCGAGAGATAGAGTTTGTGATTGATGTAGTCCCTGGAACTACATCAGTCTCTAAAGCACCCTACAGGATGGCCCCAGCAGAGTTGAGAGAGCTAAAGGCTCAATTGCAGGATCTTTTGGATCGAGGGTTCATCAGACCTAGCGTCTCTCCGTGGGGAGCGCCGATTCTTTTTGTGAAAAAGAAGGACGGATCACTTAGATTGTGTGTGGATTATCGAGAGTTGAATAAAGTGACCGTTCGAAACAAGTATCCTCTCCCCAGGATTGATGATTTGTTTGATCAGCTTCAAGGAGCTACGGTCTTCTCCAAGATCGACCTTCAGTCCGGTTACCACCAGCTTAAGGTGAGGGCCGAGGATGTGTCCAAGACAGCTTTCAGGACTCGGTATGGGCATTATGAGTTCACAGTGCTACCTTTTGGATTGACTAATGCCCCAGCCGCATTTATGGATCTAATGAACCGAGTGTTTCAGCCCTACTTGGATCGTTTTGTAGTGGTGTTTATTGATGACATTCTGGTTTACTCCCGAAGTGACACGGAGCACGAGGAGCACTTGAGGATAGTGCTGCAGCTTCTGAGAGAGAAGAAGTTGTATGCCAAGTTAAAGAAGTGCGCTTTTTGGCTTCGGGAGGTTTCTTTTCTAGGCCACGTAGTTTCAGCCGCAGGAGTGGCAGTGGACCCGGCGAAGATTGATTCAGTTCGGGATTGGCCTAGACCCACGACGGTGACAGAGGTGCGCAGCTTCTTGGGCCTTGCAGGGTACTACCGTCGTTTTGTAGAAGGCTTTGCGAAGCTTTCTACTCCCCTCACTCGGTTGACTAGGAAGGGGATCAAGTTTGTGTGGACAGAGCAGTGTCAGCAGAGCTTCGAGGAGTTGAAGCAGAGGTTGATTACAGCGCCAGTCCTTTCACTACCAGTTATGGGAGAGGGATTCGTGATTTACAGTGATGCCTCCCACAGCGGCCTAGGATGTGTGTTGATGCAGCATAGTAGGGTAATCGCTTATGCTTCGCGCCAGCTAAAGGACTATGAGAAAAATTACCCTATGCATGACTTGGAGCTAGCCGCTGTTGTCTTTGCTTTGAAGCTTTGGCGACACTATCTTTATGGCGAGCATTGTGAGATCTTCACCGACCACCAGAGTTTGAAGTATTTGTTCACCCAGAAGGAACTCAACTTGAGGCAACGCCGGTGGCTAGAGCTGCTAAAGGATTATGATCTGAATATTCAGTATCATCCCGGCAAAGCCAATGTGGTCGCAGACGCCTTGAGCAGGCGATCAGGGCAGTCCTTGAGTTTGTTGATTACCCAGCAGATGCCCTTGAGAGAGCAGTTGAGGCGCTTGGATATAGAGGTGGTGTCCCCTGGGGTTTCTGCAAGACTTATGTCCATGGTCTTGCAGCCCGCTCTGTTGGACAGGATTAGAGAGAAGCAGAGTGAGGACCCCGAGCTTGTGAGGATTCGAGATCAGCTTCGGCAGGATCAGGGTGGGGACTTTTCTGTGGATACAGCGGGAGTACTCAGGTACAGGGATCGCTTCTGTGTGCCCGTGGACTCAGAGGTTCGAGAGCTAATTTTGAGGGAAGCTCACTATACACCTTACACCCTCCACCCTGGGGGAACTAAGATGTATAGGGACTTGAGGGCACAGTTTTGGTGGCGCGGCATGAAGAGAGATATTGGAAGGTTTGTGGCTCGTTGTTTAACTTGTCAGCAAGTTAAGGCCGAGCATCAGGTTCCAGCTGGCAAGTTGCAAAGCCTTCCAATACCTGAATGGAAATGGGACCGTGTCACTATGGATTTTATTGTGGGATTGCCGAGGACTCAAAGTGGTTCTGATGCCATATGGGTGATTGTGGATCGTTTGACCAAATCAGCCCACTTTCTGCCGATGCAGTTGGGTTGGTCCTTGGAGAGGTTAGCACAGTTATATATGGATGAGATTGTGAGACTGCACGGGGTGCCAGTATCGATTGTGTCTGACAGGGACCCGAGGTTTACTTCACAGTTTTGGAGGAGCTTGCAGACAGCCTTGGGGACCCAGCTTCAGTTTAGCACCGCCTTTCACCCACAGACTGATGGACAGTCGGAGAGGACCATTCAGACTCTGGAGGACATGTTGAGAGCATGTGTCCTGAGCTTCGGTGGCAGTTGGGATCGACACTTGAGGTTAGCCGAGTTCGCGTATAACAATAGCTTCCAGGCGAGCATTCAGATGGCGCCCTACGAAGCATTGTATGGTCGGAAGTGTCGATCGCCTCTATTTTGGAGTGACGTGGGCGAAAGGAAGACTTTGGGGCCAGATCTGCTTGTTGAAGCCGAGGAAAAGGTCAGGATCATTCGGCGACATTTAGAGACCGCTCAGAGCCGTCAGAGGAGTTATGCAGACAGGAGGCGGCGAGACTTGGAGTTTCAGGTGGGAGACCATGTTTTTCTGAAAGTCTCGCCATCTCGAGGTGTTCGCCGATTTGGAGTACGCGGAAAGCTTAGTCCGCGGTTTATCGGGCCATTTGAGGTGCTAGAGCGCATTGGCCCAGTTGCATATCGAGTTGCGCTACCGCCGCGGTTGGCAGGCACCCACGACGTATTTCATGTATCCACCTTGAGGAAATATGTGTTTGATCCCTCGCATATCCTGGACTTCACATCCTTGGAGCTAGACGAGGACTTGGGCTATCAGGAGCGACCGGTGCGAATTCTTGCTCGAGAGACGAGAGAATTACGCAACCGGATCATACCTTTTGTTAAGGTTTTATGGAGTCATCATGAGGAGCGAGAGGCCACGTGGGAGCCTGAGGATGAGCTGAGAGTTTCATATCCCCACTTATTTGAGTCGCCCTCTTGAGATTTGGATTTTTGCGGTTTCGAGGACGAAACCGTTAAAAGGAGGGGAGAGTGTAGAGTACCGGAGTTTCGGGCAGTGCGCCGACCCCACGGGGCAGCCTGGTATTGTGGAAATACCTTCAGCAGATTCTATTTGCAATTACAGAGAGGTTCGGGTGGTCCCGGAGCGACGCGGATGTGATCTTGTAGAAAAGTGAGTTGGCGTTGGCTTGAGAGCTTGCGGGTCGAGCATCGGCTTCATGGTTGGATTTGTTGAGAGTTGATCACTTGGGACATGTGTAATATGTTTTTACAGAGGTGTTCGGTTGGTTTCGGGGCGATGCGGAGGTCCCGAGGCGAGAAAGTGAGTTGACGGGGCAATTTCGGCGATTTTCAGGCTGTTTCTGGAGGTTCTGGGAGGCTGGTTCCGGAACCAGGTGCTTGGTTCCGGAACCAGGGCCTGTGTACCGGTACCAGGTAGGTGGTACCGGTACGCAAGCACTCGGAATGCCCATTTTTGCCCCGGACTTGCACAGTGTTTGGAGGTATGGGCTTCTTCTGTTCCAACCACTCCCGCGTTGATTTTTATACCCCTCAACACAGCTCCCTCACCCTTATCTCATCCCTTATCCATCCTCCTCCTTTTCTTGCTGCCTGAGAAGAAGGAGAGGAAGTAGAGGAGAAGCTGCAAGGAGTCCTGGTTTGTGCTGCTTGTGAGAGTTGACCGGGTCAACGTGCGCGCGCGAGATCAAATTGAGGTAAATTATTTGTTGGAGATTTTAGATTTGGACTTGTTGGGTTTCCTTGTGGATTTTGGGATGGAATTGATTGGATATTTTGAGCTAATTTCCATTCTTGCTTCCTTGGTGCTCTCGGATTGCATGCATGCAGTGAGGATTACTGTGCAAATCCGCAACACTACGCATGCTTGATTCGTGGATTGGAGTGATCGGGTTGAGCTGAGTTTTTTTGTGGTGACCTAGCTGGGTGCTGTGGAGGTGGTTTGGAGCTCCGAGGATTTTTCCGAGACGCGCGACGGTGCGCGCGCGCGCGAGAGGCGCAGTTCAGTTTTTCGTCAGATTTCGCCCGTTTCTTCGCCGATTTCGGCGCGGCCTTCGGAAAGCATTTGAGGTGGGTTGGATTTTCTTCTAAAAATCGTGGAATGCCCTCTAATGCTTCAGAACGCACTTTGATCATGTCAAACTGTGTATTTTAGCTGTAAAATGATCTGATAGTTGCCTAGAAAATTACAGAAATATTATCTGAACCCCATAGTATTTTTAGTGGACTCGTGACATTGTATGACACTAGACTGTATGCTTGGTTGGCCTCATTTAAGCTCCCGAACCGTTTTAAAAATCCGAATGCTCGTTTTATTGAAAAACCGACTTTTAAAAATGGTTTTAAAATGTCTGAGGGTTCTAGTGATGCTGCATGGGTTCGGGTGCTTGTTCTCTCGTGCCGGGGGGCCGAGGAGATATTTGTTGATTATTAGAGCCTTTCTGTGGCTTTTTGAGTTTTACTAGTGTCATTGGGGGTTCTATTTGAGCACTTCAGATTCAGTCGTGGAGTTTACTCCGACCTTGACATGAGTGTGTGTCGTGTATCCACTGTGTTTCCGATCTATTTGATCGTGGATTATAGCCTGCTGAGCCTGGCATGTTTGCCAGTTATGAGATACTTGAGATACTTGAGTTCGGTGGGGTCGCTCCCCTCGAGCTACGCCCCGGGTGCGATGATGATACCGAGCCTGACGAGGCTGCGATGAGTTACTGAGAGTCCTTGAGGGACACCCTACGTAAGTCCGTTCCTCCGGGATGTGCGGCAGTAGATGAGCGCAGGCTTAACTTTGACCTGACTGGTCCCAAGAGGACAGTCATTGAGATTTGGGTGAGATGTGTGAGTGAGTTACATTGCATGTTCATAGATGAGTACTTTTCCTTTGAGCATATGTAGAGGCATATAGGGGTAG